>OZ023330.1:45845614-45858114 GCA_964007535.1 Brachyptera risi | reverse complement strand
GCTCTAAACTTGAGTTTTTGTCTGAAAGTACGCTGATTTATTGTTGAACCGTAGCTGGTTGAATTGGGGTTAGAAGTTATGACCTTTAGCTCACACTTTGCGTGATCTGCTAGGCTGCTATAGGCCTACCACCTCTGCTATCTCTTCTTATGCGATGTTATGTTTTGTTACGAATGAAGGCGGACAAACTAATCAATGAAATTCTTTGTTATGATATTACATTTAGGACATAGGTGGAGTGAGGTGAGATAGGCTTGCTACTTGCTAGTATAGGTAGTGTAATCGTCAAACTAACCCATTTAATTTAGTAAAACTAAAACTAGGAAATGCTGTAGAGAAGGAGAATAAAGAAAGTAGGAAAATGTTCAAAGAACTATACAAAAATAATAACTAGAATGATTACTACTTACGCTCGAACAATTGAAATTGAAATTGGTTCAATCTATCCAATCGACCTCTGTTTCATTCTCTTCATGATATTTAACCTCATCGTGCATAATGTTTTCAATGTTTCTTATAGTTGTGTGAGATCAATTTCATCAAATAATAATATAAATACAACCATTTTTTTGGAACGTTTGGATTGGTAATATTACTGTACTCTGACGATTATATCGTTTCTTCTTATAATTATAATTATATTATCAAAGCACACATATAAGTTGTTTTTCGCCGCCCACGGTAGCTCAGTCAGCTGAGGCACCGCTTTAGAAACTGAAGACATCGCTGGGCGTAGGTTCGAATCGCGCACAAGACATGGATTTTTGTAAATTTCTTTTCACTCATCATCAGTTCGTAGTTTCATAATCACCCGCTCGTTCGCACCCCCGTATAACCTGGCTGTTGGTGGGGTCGTTAAGCTCCTTCGTACCCCCGTATAACCTGGCTGTTGGTGGGGTCGTTAAGATCGTTCGTACCCCCGTATAACCTGGCTGTTGGTGGGGTCGTTAAGCTCCTTCGTACCCCCGTATAACCTGGCTGTTGGTGGGGTCGTTAAGCTCATTCGTACCCCCGTATAACCTGGCTGTTGGTGGGGTCGTTAAGCTCCTTCGTACCCCCGTATAACCTGGATGTTGGTGGGGTCGTTAAGCTCATTCGTACCCCCGTATAACCTGGCTGTTGGTGGGGTCGTTAAGCTCATTCGTACCCCCGTATAACCTGGCTGTTGGTGGGGTCGTTAAGCTCCTTCGTACCCCCGTATAACCTGGATGTTGGTGGGGTCGTTAAGCTCATTCGTACCCCCGTATAACCTGGCTGTTGGTGGGGTCGTTAAGCTCATTCGTACCCCCGTATAACCTGGCTGTTGGTGGGGTCGTTAAGCTCCTTCGTACCCCCGTATAGCCTGGCTGTTGGTGGGGTCGTTAAGTTCATTCGTACCCCCGTATAACCTGGCTGTTGGTGGGGTCGTTAAGCTCGTTCGCACCTCCGTATAACCTGGCTGTTGGTGGGGTCGTTAAGCTCGTTCATACCCCCGTATAACCTGTCTGTTGGTGGGGTCGTTAAGCTCGTTTGTACCCCGTATAACCTGAATGTTGGTGGGGTCATTAAGCTCGTTCGTACCCCCGTATAACCTGGCTGTTGGTGGGGTCGTTAAGCTCGTTCGTACCCCTGTATAACCTGTCTGTTGGTGGGGTCGTTAAGCTCGTTCGTACCCCCGTATAACCTGTCTGTTGGTGGGGTCATTAAGCTCGTTCGTACCCCCGTATAACCTGGATGTTGGTGGGGTCGTTAAGCTCATTCGTACCCCCGTATAACCTGTCTGTTGGTGGGGTCGTTAAGCAGACATATACAAATGGTTTTTCATCATAAAATTGGAGTTTAAAATCCAAAAGAAGTATTTATGCCATATAATTATACACATCAGAATATAGTGTCTTCCTTCTTTGTTGGCAGTGCATATCAATATGATTGCTGTCAACATTTTAAATAGATAGACCTGATGCGTTTTACAGATGAATTTATTCAAAAACATTTGATTTTGAGAGATAAAATCAGAGTGGGAATAATGAAACTCGAAATTAGGAACTTAGGAACTTGAATTTTAACGATTGATCATAAAGTTTTTTAAGAACACAACTTGCATTGAACATTCTCATTCTTCACACGATAATTGATAGACTTACCGAAAATGCATTTGTTCAGTTCATAATCTCTACATTTTTGTGAAAAAAAAACTATATCGACCACAAACTAAATCTGTACCCTCACCGCCACTGCCACTTGAAATAACGTCCTAGGCCTGGCTAGCTGCAAGAGACTAGGACCCTCACCGCCACTGCCACTTGAAATAACGTCCTAGGCCTGGCTAGCTCCAAGAGACAATTGGACCCTCACCGCCACTGCCACTTAAAATAACGTCCTAGGCCTGGCTAGCTTAAAGAGGCTAGGACCCTTACCGCGACTGTCACTTGAAATAACGTCCCAGGCCTGGCTAGCTCCAAGAGACTAGGACCCTTACCGCGCCTGCCACTTGAAATAACGTCCTAGGCCTGGCTAGCTCCAAGAGACTAGGACCCTTACTGCGACTACACTTGAAATAACGTCCTAGGCCTGGCTAGCTTAAAGAGACTAGGACCCTTACCGCGACTGTCACTTGAAATAACGTCCCAGGCCTGGCTAGCTCCAAGAGACTAGGACCCTTACCGCGCCTGCCACTTGAAATAACGTCCTAGGCCTGGCTAGCTCCAAGAGACTAGGACCCTTACTGCGACTACACTTGAAATAACGTCCCAGGCCTGGCTAGCTTCAAGAGACTAGGACCCTTACCGCGACTGTCACTTGAAATAACGTCCCAGGCCTGGCTAGCTCCATGAGACTAGGACCCTCACCGCCACTGCCACTTGTAATAACGTCCTAGGCATGGCTAGCTCCAAGAGACTAGGACCCTTACTGCGACTACACTTGAAATAACGTCCCAGGCCTGGCTAGCTCCAAGAGACTAGGACCCTTACCGCGCCTGCCACTTGAAATAACGTCCTAGGCCTGGCTAGCTCCAATAGACTAGGACCCTTACCGCGACTGTCACTTGAAATAACGTCCCAGGCCTGGCTAGCTCCATGAGACTAGGACCCTCACCGCCACTGCCACTTGTAATAACGTCCTAGGCATGGCTAGCTCCAAGAGACTAGGACCCTTACTGCGACTACACTTGAAATAACGTCCCAGGCCTGGCTAGCTTCAAGAGACTAGGACCCTTACCGCGACTGCCACTTGAAATAACGTCCCAGGCCTGGCTAGCTCCAAGAGACTGGGACCCTTACCGCGACTGCCACTTGAAATAACGTCCTAGGCATGGCTAGCTCCAAGAGACTAGGACCCTCACCGCCACTGCCACTTGTAATAACGTCCCAGGCCTGGCTAGCTCCAAGAGACTGGGATCCTTACCGCGACTGCCACTTGGAATAACGTCCTAGGCCTGGCTAGCTGCAAGAGACTAGGACCCTTACCGCGACTGTCACTTGAAATAACGTCCCAGGCCTGGCTAGCTCCAAGAGACTAGGACCCTTACTGCGACTACACTTGAAATAACGTCCCAGGCCTGGCTAGCTCCAAGAGACTGGGACCCTTACCGCGACTGCCACTTGAAATAACGTCCTAGGCATGGCTAGCTCCAAGAGACTAGGACCCTTACCGTGACTGTGACTTGAAATAACGTCCTAGGCATGGCTAGCTCCAAGAGACTAGGACCCTCACCGCCACTGCCACTTGTAATAACGTCCCAGGCCTGGCTAGCTCCAAGAGACTGGGACCCTTACCGCGACTGCCACTTGAAATAACGTCCCAGGCCTGGCTAGCTCCAAGAGACTGGGATCCTTACCGCGACTGCCACTTGAAATAACGTCCTAGGCCTGGCTAGCTGCAAGAGACTAGGACCCTTACCGCGACTGTCACTTGGAATAACGTACCAGGCCTGGCTAACTCCAAGAGACTAGGACCCTCACCGCCACTGCCACTTGAAATAACGTCCTAGGCCTGGCTAGCTCCAAGAGACAATTGGACCCTCACCGCCACTGCCACTTAAAATAACGTCCTATGCTCATCTATAGCTTCAAGAGACCCTCACCGCCACTGCCACTTGTAATAACGTCCCAGGCCTGGCTAGCTCCAAGAGACTGGGACCCTTACCGCGACTGCCACTTGAAATAACGTCCTAGGCATGGCTAGCTCCAAGAGACTAGGACCCTCACCGCCACTGCCACTTGTAATAACGTCCCAGGCCTGGCTAGCTCCAAGAGACTGGGACCCTTACCGCGACTGCCACTTGAAATAACGTCCTAGGCCTGGCTAGCTCCAAGAGACTAGGACCCTCACCGCCACTGCCACTTGTAATAACGTCCCAGGCCTGGCTAGCTCCAAGAGACTAGGACCCTCACCGCCACTGCCACTTGTTATAACGTCCTAGGCCTGGCTAGCTGCAAGAGACTAGGACCCTTACCGCCACTGCCACTTGAAATAACGTCCCAGGCCTGGCTAGCTCCAAGAGACTAGGACCCTCACCGCCACTGCCACTTGTAATAACGTCCTAGGCCTGGCTAGCTCCAAGAGACTAGGACCCTCACCGCCACTGCCACTTGAAATAACGTCCTAGGCCTGGCTAGCTCCAAGAGACTAGGACCCTTACCACGACTGTCACTTGAAATAACGTCCCAGGCCTGGCTAGCTCCAAGAGACTGGGACCCTTACCGCGACTGCCACTTGAAATAACGTCCTAGGCCTGGCTAGCTCCAAGAGACTAGGACCCTTACCACGACTGTCACTTGAAATAACGTCCCAGGCCTGGCTAGCTCCAAGAGACTAGGACCCTCACCGCCACTGCCACTTGTAATAACGTCCTAGGCCTGGCTAGCTCCAAGAGACTAGGACCCTCACCGCCACTGCCACTTGAAATAACGTCCTAGGCCTGGCTAGCTCCAAGAGACAATTGGACCCTCACCGCCACTGCCACTTAAAATAACGTCCTATGCTCATCTATAGCTTCAAGAGACCCTCACCGCCACTGCCACTTAAAATAACGTCCCATGCTCAATGTTTGGTAGTCCACCAGTTCGCTGTGTTGCTATGGTAACTATAGGCTTCTGTCAAGTGACGTCAGCCATTGTTGCAAGAGTCAGACAACAATGTCCACCAGTTGGAATTGACCAGGTAGCATATTTGGTAGTCCACCAGTTCGCTGTGTTGCTATGGTAACTATTGTTTGTCATTTGTCACGTGACAGAAGCCTATTGTCACGGTATTCAGCTCTCCGAGAGTCCCAGAGGACATGTTATCGAATCAAAGTCCTATAGTCTCATGAAACTAGCCAAGTACCAGTGTAACAAGTTTATTGATCAGAGTAAATAATAATGTGAAGATGAAACATGATTGGTTTCCGATGTTGATCTTGAGTTAGCCGCGATGTCGCCTGCAGGTCAATCAAAGTTCTAGCGCAGTAGCAACATCTCCAGGTCACGTGACCTCTTGCCTGCTTTCCTTGCCAAATAAACGAACAACAAAACGTCACGTGGCCTAAACAAATCGTGATTAATGTCATTTGTGATGGATGCCTGAATGTGGAAAAGAAACATGCAATCTGATGTTTTGATGTCACGAGACCACAATATTTGATTCGTTGACCCGAGCCGAAGAAAGCATCCAGTGGCGTGAGGCATGGTCTCTAACTCTACGATTCGTGAAGCGATATATTTCGATCTGAGCAAAAGATGCAATGAAGCGATGTCTGAATTAACTATTGGGAGGCAATGAAGCGATGTCTGAATTAACTATTGGGAGGCAATGAAGCGATGTCTGAATTAACTATTGGGAGGCAATGAAGCGATGTCTGAATTAACTATTGGGAGGCAATGAAGCGATGTCTGAATTAACTATTGGGAGGCAATGAAGCGATGTCTGAATTAACTATTGGGAGGCAATGAAGCGATGTGTGAATTAACTATTGGGAGGCAATGAAGCGATGTCTGAATTAACTATTGGGAGGCAATGAAGCGATGTCTGAATTAACTATTGGGAGGCAATGAAGCGATGTCTGAATTAACTATTGGGAGGCAATGAAGCGATGTGTGAATTAACTATTGGGAGGCAATGAAGCGATGTCTGAATTAACTATTGGGAGGCAATGAAGCGATGTCTGAATTAACTATTGGGAGGCAATGAAGCGATGTGTGAATTAACTATTGGGAGGCAATGAAGCGATGTCTGAATTAACTATTGGGAGGCAATGAAGCGATGTGTGAATTAACTATTGGGAGGCAATGAAGCGATGTCTGAATTAACTATTGGGAGGCAATGAAGCGATGTGTGAATTAACTATTGGGAGGCAATGAAGCGATGTCTGAATTAACTATTGGGAGGCAATGAAGCGATGTCTGAATTAACTATTGGGAGGCAATGAAGCGATGTCTGAATTAACTATTGGGAGGCAATGAAGCGATGTGTGAATTAACTATTGGGAGGCAATGAAGCGATGTCTGAATTAACTATTGGGAGGCAATGAAGCGATGTGTGAATTAACTATTGGTAGGCAATGAAGCGATGTCTGAATTAACTATTGGGAGGCAATGAAGCGATGTGTGAATTAACTATTGGGAGGCAATGAAGCGATGTCTGAATTAACTATTGGGAGGCAATGAAGCGATGTCTGAATTAACTATTGGGAGGCAATGAAACGATGTCTGAATTAACTATTGGGAGGCAATGAAGCGATGTCTGAATTAACTATTGGGAGGCAATGAAACGATGTCTGAATTAACTATTGGGAGGCAATGAAGCGATGTCTGAATTAACTATTGGGAGGCAATGAAACGATGTCTAAATTAACTATTGGGAGGCAATGAAGCGATGTCTGAATTAACTATTGGGAGGCAATGAAGCGATGTCTGAATTAACTATTGGGAGGCAATTAAGCGATGTCTGAATTAACTATTGGGAGGCAATGAAGCGATGTCTGAATCAACTATTGGGAGGCAATGACACGATGTCTGAATTAACTATTGGGAGGCAATGAAGCGATGTCTGAATCAACTATTGGGAGGCAATGACACGATGTCTGAATTAACTATTGGGAGGCAATGAAGCGATGTCTGAATCAACTATTGGGAGGCAATGAAGCGATGTCTGAATCAACTATTGGGAGGCAATGAAGCGATGTCTGAATTAACTATTGGGAGGCAATGAAGCGATGTCTGAATCAACTATTGGGAGGCAATGAAGCGATGTCTGAATTAACTATTGGGAGGCAATGAAGCGATGTCTGAATTAACTATTGGGAGGCAATGAAGCGATGTCTGAATTAACTATTGGGAGGCAATGAAGCGATGTCTGAATTAACTATTGGGAGGCAATGAAGCGATGTCTGAATTAACTATTGGGAGGCAATGAAGCGATGTCTGAATCAACTATTGGGAGGCAATGAAGCGATGTCTGAATTAACTATTGGGAGGCAATGAAGCGATGTCTGAATTAACTATTGGGAGGCAATGAAACGATGTCTGAATTAACTATTGGGAGGCAATGAAGCGATGTCTGAATTAACTATTGGGAGGCAATGAAGCGATGTCTGAATTAACTATTGGGAGGCAATGAAGCGATGTCTGAATTAACTATTGGGAGGCAATGAAGCGATGTCTGAATTAACTATTGGGAGGCAATGAAGCGATGTCTGAATTAACTATTGGGAGGCAATGAAACGATGTCTGAATTAACTATTGGGAGGCAATGAAGCGATGTCTGAATTAACTATTGGGAGGCAATGAAGCGATGTCTGAATTAACTATTGGGAGGCAATGAAGCGATGTCTGAATTAACTATTGGGAGGCAATGAAACGATGTCTGAATTAACTATTGGGAGGCAATGAAGCGATGTCTGAATTAACTATTGGGAGGCAATGAAGCGATGTCTGAATTAACTATTGGGAGGCAATGAAGCGATGTCTGAATTAACTATTGGGAGGCAATGAAGCGATGTCTGAATGAACTATTGGGAGGCAATGAAACGATGTCTGAATTAACTATTGGGAGGCAATGAAGCGATGTCTGAATTAACTATTGGGAGGCAATGAAGCGATGTCTGAATTAACTATTGGGAGGCAATGAAACGATGTCTGAATTAACTATTGGGAGGCAATGAAGCGATGTCTGAATTAACTATTGGGAGGCAATGAAGCGATGTCTGAATTAACTATTGGGAGGCAATGAAGCGATGTCTGAATTAACTATTGGGAGGCAATGAAGCGATGTCTGAATTAACTATTGGGAGGCAATGAAGCGATGTCTGAATTAACTATTGGGAGGCAATGAAGCGATGTCTGAATTAACTATTGGGAGGCAATGAAGCGATGTCTGAATTAACTATTGGGAGGCAATGAAGCGATGTCTGAATTAACTATTGGGAGGCAATGAAGCGATGTCTGAATTAACTATTGGGAGGCAATGAAGCGATGTCTGAATTAACTATTGGGAGGCAATGAAGCGATGTCTGAATTAACTATTGGGAGGCAATGAAGCGATGTCTGAATTAACTATTGGGAGGCAATGAAGCGATGTCTGAATTAACTATTGGGAGGCAATGAAGCGATGTCTGAATTGACTATTGGGAGGCAATGAAGCGATGTCTGAATTAACTATTGGGAGGCAATGAAGCGATGTCTGAATTAACTATTGGGAGGCAATGAAGCGATGTCTGAATTAACTATTGAGAGGCAATGAAGCGATGTCTGAATCAACTATTGAGAGGCAATGAAGCGATGTGTGAATTTACTATTGGGAGGCAATGAAACGATGTCTGAATTAACTATTGAGAGGCAATGAAGCGATGTCTGAATCAACTATTGAGAGGCAATGAAGCGATGTGTGAATTTACTATTGGGAGGCAATGAAACGATGTCTGAATTAACTATTGAGAGGCAATGAAACGATGTCTGAATTAACTATTGGGAGGCAATGAAACGATGTCTGAATTAACTATTGGGAGGCAATGAAGCGATGTCTGAATTAACTATTGAGAGGCAATGAAGCGATGTCTGAATCAACTATTGAGAGGCAATGAAGCGATGTGTGAATTTACTATTGGGAGGCAATGAAACGATGTCTGAATTAACTATTGAGAGGCAATGAAGCGATGTCTGAATCAACTATTGAGAGGCAATGAAGCGATGTGTGAATTTACTATTGGGAGGCAATGAAACGATGTCTGAATTAACTATTGAGAGGCAATGAAACGATGTCTGAATTAACTATTGGGAGGCAATGAAACGATGTCTGAATTAACTATTGGGAGGCAATGAAGCGATGTCTGAATTAACTATTGGGAGGCAATGAAGCGATGTCTGAATTAACTATTGGGAGGCAATGAAGCGATGTCTGAATTAACTATTGGGAGGCAATGAAGCGATGTCTGAATTAACTATTGGGAGGCAATGAAACGATGTCTGAATTAACTATTGGGAGGCAATGAAGCGATGTCTGAATTAACTATTGGGAGGCAATGAAGCGATGTGTGAATTTACTATTGGGAGGCAATGAAGCGATGTCTGAATTAACTATTGGGAGGCAATGAAACGATGTCTGAATTAACTATTGAGAGGCAATGAAGCGATGTCTGAATCAACTATTGAGAGGCAATGAAGCGATGTGTGAATTTACTATTGGGAGGCAATGAAACGATGTCTGAATCAACTATTGAGAGGCAATGAAGCGATGTGTGAATTTACTATTGGGAGGCAATGAAACGATGTCTGAATTAACTATTGGGAGGCAATGAAACGATGTCTGAATTAACTATTGGGAGGCAATGAAGCGATGTCTGAATTAACTATTGGGAGGCAATGAAGCGATGTGTGAATTTACTATTGGGAGGCAATGAAGCGATGTCTGAATTAACTATTGGGAGGCAATGAAGCGATGTCTGAATTAACTATTGGGAGGCAATGAAACGATGTCTGAATTTACTATTGGGAGGCAATGAAGCGATGTCTGAATTAACTATTGAGAGGCAATGAAGCGATGTCTGAATTAACTATTGGGAGGCAATGAAGCGATGTCTGAATTAACTATTGGTAGGCAATGAAGCGATGCCTGAATTAACTATTGGGAGGCAATGAAGCGATGTGTGAATTTACTATTGGGAGGCAATGAAGCGATGTCTGAATTAACTATTGGGAGGCAATGAAGCGATGTCTGAATCAACTATTGGGAGGCAATGAAACGATGTCTGAATTAACTATTGGGAGGCAATGAAGCGATGTCTGAATTAACTATTGGGAGGCAATGAAGCGATGCCTGAATTAACTATTGGGAGGCAATGAAGCGATGCCTGAATTAACTATTGGGAGGCAATGAAGCGATGCCTGAATCAACTATTGGGAGGCAATGAAACGATGTCTGAATTAACTATTGGGAGGCAATGAAGCGATGTCTGAATTAACTATTGGGAGGCAATGAAGCGATGTGTGAATCAACTATTGGGAGGCAATGAAGCGATGTCTGAATTAACTATTGGGAGGCAATGAAGCGATGTCTGAATTAACTATTGGTAGTCAATGAAGCGATGCCTGAATTAACTATTGGGAGGCAATGAAGCGATGTCTGAATTAACTATTGGGAGGCAATGAAGCGATGCCTGAATTAACTATTGGGAGGCAATGAAGCGATGTCTGAATTAACTATTGGGAGGCAATGAAGCGATGTCTGAATTAACTATTGGTAGTCAATGAAGCGATGCCTGAATTAACTATTGGGAGGCAATGAAGCGATGCCTGAATTAACTATTGGGAGGCAATGAAGCGATGTCTGAATTAACTATTGGTAGTCAATGAAGCGATGCCTGAATTAACTATTGGGAGGCAATGAAGCGATGTCTGAATTAACTATTGGGAGGCAATGAAACGATGTCTGAATTAACTATTGAGAGGCAATGAAGCGATGTCTGAATTAACTATTGGGAGGCAATGAAGCGATGTCTGAATTAACTATTGGGAGGCAATGAAGCGATGTCTGAATTAACTATTGGGAGGCAATGAAGCGATGTCTGAATCAACTATTGGGAGGCAATGAAACGATGTCTGAATCAACTATTGGGAGGCAATGAAGCGATGTCTGAATTAACTATTGGGAGGCAATGAAGCGATGTCTGAATTAACTATTGGGAGGCAATGAAGCGATGTCTGAATTAACTATTGGGAGGCAATGAAGCGATGTCTGAATTAACTATTGGGAGGCAATGAAACGATGTCTGAATCAACTATTGGGAGGCAATGAAGCGATGTCTGAATCAACTATTGGGAGGCAATGAAACGATGTCTGAATCAACTATTGGGAGGCAATGAAACGATGTCTGAATCAACTATTGGGAGGCAATGAAACGATGTCTGAATTAACTATTGGGAGGCAATGAAACGATGTCTGAATCAACTATTGGGAGGCAATGAAACGATGTCTGAATCAACTATTGGGAGGCAATGAAACGATGTCTGAATCAACTATTGGGAGGCAATGAAACGATGTCTGAATCAACTATTGGGAGGCAATGAAGCGATGTCTGAATTAACTATTGAGAGGCAATGAAGCGATGTCTGAATTAACTATTGGGAGGCAATGAAGCGATGTCTGAATTAACTATTGGGAGGCAATGAAGCGATGTCTGAATTAACTATTGGGAGGCAATGAAACGATGTCTGAATTAACTATTGGGAGGCAATGAAACGATGTCTGAATTAACTATTGGGAGGCAATGAAGCGATGTCTGAATTAACTATTGGGAGGCAATGAAGCGATGTCTGAATTAACTATTGGGAGGCAATGAAGCGATGTCTGAATTAACTATTGGGAGGCAATGAAACGATGTCTGAATCAACTATTGGGAGGCAATGAAGCGATGTCTGAATCAACTATTGGGAGGCAATGAAACGATGTCTGAATCAACTATTGGGAGGCAATGAAACGATGTCTGAATCAACTATTGGGAGGCAATGAAACGATGTCTGAATTAACTATTGGGAGGCAATGAAACGATGTCTGAATCAACTATTGGGAGGCAATGAAACGATGTCTGAATCAACTATTGGGAGGCAATGAAACGATGTCTGAATTAACTATTGGGAGGCAATGAAGCGATGTCTGAATTAACTATTGGGAGGCAATGAAGCGATGTCTGAATTAACTATTGGGAGGCAATGAAACGATGTCTGAATCAACTATTGGGAGGCAATGAAACGATGTCTGAATCAACTATTGGGAGGCAATGAAGCGATGTCTGAATCAACTATTGGGAGGCAATGAAACGATGTCTGAATCAACTATTGGGAGGCAATGAAACGATGTCTGAATCAACTATTGGGAGGCAATGAAACGATGTCTGAATCAACTATTGGGAGGCAATGAAACGATGTCTGAATTAACTATTGGGAGGCAATGAAACGATGTCTGAATCAACTATTGGGAGGCAATGAAACGATGTCTGAATTAACTATTGGGAGGCAATGAAGCGATGTCTGAATCAACTATTGGGA
>OZ023330.1:45428009-45835414 GCA_964007535.1 Brachyptera risi | reverse complement strand
AATATATATATATATATATATATATATATATATATATATACTATATATATATATATATATATATATATAGTATATATATATATATATATATATATATATATATATATATATATATATATATATATATATATATATATATATATATATATATATATATATATATATATATATATATATATATATATATATATATATATATATATATATATATATATATATATATATATATATATAATATATATATATATATATATATATATATATATATACTATATATATATATATATATATATATATATATATATATATATATATATATATATATATATATATATATATATATATATATATATATATATATATATATATATATATATATATATATATATATATATATATATATATATATATATATATATATATATATATATATATATATATATATATATATATATATATATATATATATATATATATATATATATATATATATATATATATATATATATATATATATATATATATATTATATATATATATATATATATATATAGTATATATATATATATATATATATAGTATATATATATATATATGTATATGTATATGTATATATCTATATACTATATATATATATATATATATATTATATATATATATATATATATATATATATATATATATATATAATATATATATATATATATATATATATATATATATATATATATATATATATAGTATATATATATATATATATATATATATATATATATATATATATATATATATATATATATATATATATATATATATATATTATATATATATATATATATATATATATATATATATATATATATATATATATATATATATATATATATATATATATATATATATATATATATATATATATATATATATATATATATATATATATATATATATATATATATATATATATATATATATATATATATATATATATATATATATATATATATATATATATATATATATATATATATATATATATATATATATATATATATATATATATATATATATATATATATATATATATATATATATAGTATATATATATATATATATATATATATATATATATATATATATATATATATATATATATATATATATATATATATATATATATATATATATATATATATATATATATATATATATATATATATATATTATATATATATATATATATATATATATATATATATATATATATATATATATATATATATATATATATATATATATATATATATATATATATATTATATATATATATATATATATATATATATATATATATATATATATATATATATATATATATTATATATATATATATATATATATATATATATATATATATATATATATATATATATATATATATATATATATATATATACTATATATATATATATATATATATATATATATATATATATATATATATATATATATATATATATATATATATATATATATATATATATATATATATATATATATATATATATATATATATATATATATATATATATATAAATATATATATATATATATATATATATATATATAAATATATATATATATATATATATATATATATATATATATATATATATAGATATATATATATATATATATATATATATATATATATATATATATATATATATATATATATATATATATATATATATATATATATATATATATATATATATATATATATATATATATATATATATATATATATATAATGACCAATCCAAAGATAAGTTGATATGTTCCAGCTCATCCATCAACGCGGCAACACATAACGCGTTTGCCTAGTATATTCAAATATCACTCTTATTGAATGATAGATTGATTCAGCATTTGGTTTATTTGGAACAGCCATTTGGCAAAATTAGTCTTGTCAAATCCATGTATTCCATAAATTTTGTGTAGTCCTTGAAACCCGTAGAATCGTATTAAAAAAAAAGGAAATTTTCAAAAATTTCCCTGCGGGGTATGGCTCCCTCCTTCTAATCACCATCGATATGCACACTCACTTTTGGGGGGCATAATTGAGTGCTTGCCCGGGGTGCTAAAATGACACTGAACTACTGCTGCTACACTGCACCTTCAAATATTGGTTTTGGAGCCATTTTTAATTTCATACCGGTAAGTAGAATAATTTCGGCATCTGAACCTCACCTGAAACACGCTGGACCATATTAAAAATGGGGGTAATGTAAGAAAAAATCCTTGCGGGGCCAGAAGGGGGCCTTTCCTCCTTGCCCCTAACGGATCGTCAGCTTCGCGATAACAGGTCGTTGCACAACTGTTCTCATGTGGCATTTTCTTTTCCAAACTGTATTTAAATACTTAGTGCCAACCTCATGTATCCAAGTGATTTATACAACTTATACTTTGGTGAAAGAAGTCATTCATTCATATCGGGCTCAACACTGCACTATACTGATAACTACCATCTATTGGCATCGGTGAATGATATATGAGATGATGAGATGAAAGGTTATTCTATTACGTGTTTTTGGGTAGTGGGGAGGAGTCGGTCATGGCCTGTTGTTGAGGAATAATCACAGTATGGACCTGAACAGAGGGAAATCACACAAAAAAAACGGTCAGGAGGTCGACCATGGCGGGAATCCAACCCTGAACTCCTAAATGACGGTTCAGTGTGCTAGTCACTTGACTACTCGACCTTTTCGCTTCATGTAGGCCTACACAATTTTTCAATTCATCAATTCTTCAAATTGTGGTTAAATGATGTCTTGTAATGATAACTAAAATCTATTGGCATCGGTTGAAGGATTAATGAAATGATGGGGTGGTGTCTTAGATAATGGAAAGGCTGTCGTGGTCTTCATTGTAGGAATCGTACCATTCCGGCAAAGGCTACAGAGGGAAACTATGACCCTCTGAAAAGATGGATAGAATTAGGGATCGAACCCAGGATGATGTGTACCCTCACCTCCCAGTCACATGGAGCAAGCATGTTACAGTAAACCCTCGTTAATGCGAAATGCAAGGGAACCAGAAAAACTTCTTTTGATTCTTTAAAATTAGAATTGACCAAAAAACTCCTTTTCCACAAAAATCTTCACACTTTCTGGTTAGAATTGAAGCAACTTTGAATTGTGCGCGAGAGAAAGCTATGCCACACGTGTGAAAAGACGCTTCACTGATCGTGTGTACTCGGCTAGCTTCGACAACGTACAATTGTTATATAGCCCGCTTCCATTGGCGCCCGTTCGTCCCGAGTCTGTTCCGACCTCATCATAAATCTCATGCTCGTCAAGGTCAGAGCACACTCGAATGACACAGTCAAAGCAGCGAACAGCTCAGCTGGCGTCTACTTATTGTTACGCGTCAAATAAAATGGATGAAAATTGGGAAAATAGTGATCAATTCAAGAAATTCACTTGAACTTTTTTGAATTATACAATCCAAGAACAGTGCTGAAGCAATTGAAGGGTAGAAATATTAAGGTAGTTCAAAATACAGTAGAACCTCTGTTATAAGTACCTCGTTTATACATTTACTAGTCGAACGCGAAATATGCGTTGTAAGATGAGCGAGATATCTGAATAAGGTATAAAAGTCCTTGAAGTAGTTTTACCCTTGCTACTTTATCGACTCTGGTATTCTACACACCTTGATATCTGAATAAGCTATAAAAGTCGTTAAAGTAGTTCTACTCTTGCCACTTCATTGACTCTGGTATTCTACACACCTTGACGCATATAAAAAATACTTCATTGTTGGTCAACTCTTGAATCTAGAAAGCAGTGAATCTCGACAACTTAATTCTGTCACAATTTTTTGATGAGCGTAGCGAAGTCTTCATCCCACTCTTATAGGGCTTTGTCTGTGTTTTTTTTTTTTTTTTTTTTTTTTTTTTGTAAGCACTCCACAGGTCGCAAGGGTTGACTGATCAACATGAAACTTTTTTTGTACACGCAAACTCATCCAACTTAGAACTGTATAGTTTTTGGGATGAATCGGTCAGACCGATTTTGAGAATCATCATCTCAAAGTTTCTAAAAACCCCGTAAGATTTGGCTGGGCGGAAAATGTTGAAAAATAAAATCTCTCCAAATGGGATGAAATTTTCTCTAAATGTGTACACATGGATTTTACACATTATTATGATTTTTTAAGCAATTCTGATCAGTTGTTTTGAAGAAAAAAAATAAAATGACTGATAATATTCATAAAATATATCATAAAAATTGTGACAGAATTAAGTTGTCAAGATTCACTGCTTTCTAGATTCAAGAGTTGACCAACAATGAAGTATTTTTTATATGCGTCAAGGTGTGTAGAATACCAGAGTCAATGAAGTGGCAAGAGTAGAACTACTTTAACGACTTTAATAGCTTATTCAGATATCAAGGTGTGTAGAATACCAGAGTCGATAAAGTAGCAAGGGTAGAACTACTTCAAGGACTTTTATACCTTATTCAGATATCTCGCTCATCTTACAACGCATATTTCGCGTTTGACTAGTATGATATATTTGATGAATATTATCAGTTATTTTATTTTTTTCTTCAAAACGGCTGATTGGAATTGCATACAAAAGCGTGATAATGTGGAAAATTCATGTATACACATTTGGAGAAAATTTCATCCTATTTGGAGAGATTTTATTTTTCAACATTTTCCGCCCAGCCAAATCTTATGGAGTTTTTAGAAACTTTGAGATGATTTTTCTCGAAATCGGTCCGACCGATTCATTCCAAAAAGTATACAGTTCCAAGTTGGATGAGTTTGCGTGTACAAAAAAAGTTTCATGTTGATCAGTCAACCCTTGCAACCTGTGGAGTGCTTACAAACAAACAAAAAAACACACAGACAAAGCCCTATAAGAGTGGGATGGAGACTTTGCTACGCTCATCAATTACGTTTGTTTCATTTTTTGATACAACCCATATGCTCCACATGTTGAATAGTTTCATTAAATTCAAGTTTTTTACGTTGATACATTTTTTTAGTCTGGTCCCTGAAAAATGTATAAAAGAGGTTCCACTGTACGGATTAGCTGGAATTCAGACCAACTATATCACTAAACATTGAAATGCCTATACCTTCAGCTGGGAACCGACTTCAAGTTCGAAATACGTCAAATTTTGGATTAATCGAGTTTGGATTGACAAGGGTTTACTGTACAATTTGAAAAGACAATAAGTGTCCATGGGAGTCGATTTAGCGAGATAACTTTCGAACGGTATGACGTATGAGATATCAACATTCTAATACGCGAGAAACACAGATAATTATGATAGCTTCAAGATGATATAAGTTATAACTATACAAGTCATTTCGCAAAATTGTCAAACGTATACAGCTGAAAAATATGTTTTTTCCGCTGTATACGCTTGGCAGTTATGCGATATGACTTGAATACCTAACTTATATCATCTTGAAGGTATTATAATTACGGTATCTGTGTTTCTTGCGTATTTGGATTTTGATATCTCATAACGTTCGAAAGTTATCACCAAAAAAAAATATTTCACTAAATCGACTCCTATGGACTCTTAGGCCGTAATCAGTTAACCGGTACCAACCTTTGAAAATTCTTCCCAATTTGCTCTGATTATTCCATCCTCTTCCGTAGTAAATCTCCCAATCCTCTTCTTCAATCCCCATTCTTCAATCCTGGCTTTCAACTCTGCTGTTATCGGTACCACTAGAGACGTCTCCCACTTTCGGGTATAATGTACTCCTTTCATTGGTACTATTTCTAATCCCTGGAGTTTTTTCGTCAATTCTGAACTTATTTGTGGTGCGTTTACTCTGCTTTCATCCAGCAATTCAGTAAATTTTTCAACAAAATCAGACTCGTTAAAGTCGTATTTCGACAGATGTCGTGTAGATTTACTATTACTTCTCTTTAGACAAGTAGATTTACTATTACTTCTCTTTAGACGAGTAGATTTACTATTACTTCTCTTTAGACGAGTAGATTTACTATTACTTCTCTTTAGACGAGTAGATTTACTATTACTTCTCTTTAGACGAGATTCACTAGAGTTGGGTGATCTTTTGCTTTGGACGTGCTCATATGACTCAGTAGGTAAATCCTGTGGACTTGGTTCACGTCGTTCTCTGCAAGTACCTGCGATGGTTTGACGTTTCCTCTTCTTCGATTCTGTATGCTGGCTTACCGATTTCTTTTTCTCTGATTGTGAAGGATGGTCTTCAGAATCTGTGCAAGCATCAGTTAGGTTTCTACGTCGTTTTCTCTTCTTAGAGCGAGTATCCCCATTGGATTCTTTTCTGGAATTGTTCGTTTCCAGGTCATCCAAGGTCGTTTGGTCCATTGCTCATTTATAATCTGAAGAAATAAAACAAATGAGATTGAACACCTGTATAAACGTATGGTGAGATGTTGCAAATATTCAACTTCTTTTTGCATTTACTTTTCAAATTGGATATT
Source organism: Brachyptera risi (assembly GCA_964007535.1). Classification (NCBI taxonomy): domain Eukaryota; kingdom Metazoa; phylum Arthropoda; class Insecta; order Plecoptera; family Taeniopterygidae; genus Brachyptera; species Brachyptera risi. The sequence goes on along the minus strand of OZ023330.1, from coordinate 45,828,906 downwards.
ACGAAGGAGTACGAAGGCCTTGTGTATGACACAACCTAGTGGAGAAGTTACGAACCGGAGATTTTACAAACAAGCGCAAATACCTCATTGTATATTCACACATCAGTTGAAATTTTGTAGAAAGTAAGGTTATGTCCAGCATCAACAGTTTCCCTGAAAATAGTGACCAAAATAACACATGAAGCACTGTTTCAGTTTGAAACAATCATTAAATTACTAAATTTATGTTGTTTTCAGTATATTATATATATTATTATTATTAACTCTTTGCAGTTGCACATAAATGCGCGGTGGCAAGTTCCCTATCAATCCTATCCTATCGCCTCCCTAACCTTCTGACGGAATAGCTTCAACCCTATTTCATCCTCCTCAAGTATACTTCTACTAAGCCCATTCCAATCCCTACCTGTCCTATTCAGGAAAGAGAACTTACCGACATCTAATCTAGCCCCCTTTATAACTACTGCTCTATCATGACTTTGCCTACCCCCCTACCCTGACTCATTCCTTTCAATCAACCTATTCAACTCTCCCCAGCCCCCTTCTCCTTCCATTACCCTGAAGAAATTACAGATCCGATCCTCCTTTCTCCGTATTTCCAATTCCCGCCATCCCAAGTCTCGGATCATCTCAGATGGACTCTCCAATATTCTCACCCTCTCCCCCCTTTCATTCTCCCCCCATTTCCACCTCCTAACCCTACCTGTAACCCTTCTAACTGCAATCCTTTGCACCCTTTCCACATCCCTTATCTCACCTAATCTATAAGGATCCCAAACTGAACTAGCATATTCCACCATGGGACGCACTAACGAGAAATAAGCCTTTTCCTTCATCTCCATACTTGTCCCCCTAAGCTGCCTCATTACAAAGTTTGTACATTTATACTCTTTTTTACTATTCTCTCAATCTGACTCCCCCACCCTAGACGTCTATCAAATACCACCCCTAAGTACTTGTAATTTTCCACTGACTCAAGTGACTTCCCTCCTACATCATACACTACATCAGCCCTCACTCTCCTCCTACCAAAGGTGACTAACTTACACTTCCCTTCATTTAACCCCATCTTGTTCAACTGAACCCAACAATTAAGTGCCGTCAAATCTGCCTGAATAGCTACTACATCCTCCTCTGTATTGATTTCCCTATATACCACACAATCATCTGCAAATAACCTTATTCTCGAATTAACAACCCTAGTCAGATCATCTATATATAAATCAAATAATAACGGACCTAACACACTACCCTGTGGAACTCCTGACGTAACCTTAACCTCACTTGAAACCTCCGAACCTACTCGAACTGTTTGAACTCTATCCTGAAGAAAGTTTCCAATCCAATTAACTAACCCAGCATTCCCAATGGACAGTTTCAACTTCCCTAATAATATAGTGTGATCTACCTTGTCGAAAGCCTTTTCAAAATCTAAAAACACTGCATCAATACAGCCCCCCTTGTCTACTACCCCTGCCAGCTCTTCCGCAAAACCTAACAACTGTGTCTCACATGAATACCCCGTCCTAAACCCATGCTGCACTTCCGAAATACCCCTATGTTCATCTACTTTCTCCATTATTCTCTTTATAACTACCCTTTCCATCATCTTACATACATGTGACGTTAAACTGATTCCCCTGTAGTTGTCTACCCTGCCCCTTTGCCCTCCCTTTGAAATTGGAACCACCTCCGCTTTTTTCCAATCTTGCGGTACTCTACCTGCTGTGAGTGAGGCTTGGAACAACCTTAGCAAATAACCTACAACCCCCCTACCCGCTAATTTCAGGAGATCGCTTTGCACCCCATCTATGCCTGGTGACTTCCCACTTTTTAGTTTCCTTAATACATTCCACACTTCCCCCTCTGTAAGCAGGACTTCTTCCCCCCCCCTCCAGTGTTGTTTCTCCCTCCCCTATAATTCCAGTCACATTGAACACTTCCCCGTAGAATCTATTTAATGCTGCTGCCTTCTCCTTATCCGTTTTCCACTCATTCCCTCCCTGATCAACTAAGGTGGGCAACTCCTTACTACTACCCTTCTGACTAGAAACAAACCTGTACATTCTATTCCAGCTACCCTGTACATCACGTTCATTAAACATACCACCCATGAAGTTTTCTTTCGCCTCCCTCTTAGCCTTGTTCAAGTCCCGCCTTAGGTCCCTGATCGCTTCCTTTCCCTCCCCTGACTCCCTCAATTTCCTACTCATCTTTCTACCCTTTCTCTTAAGCCTCCTAACCGTACTATTATAGTAGGCAGGATCTGCATTCGCCTGCAACACCTTATAGGGAACCAACATATCTCTAACCTCCTCATATATTTTCCGAAAATTGAACCACAAACCTTCAACATCACGCTCGTCTATCTCACACCACTTCTCAAACCTATCCTCAAAAGCTTTTTGAACCTCTCTTGCCTGCACCCTTTTGTACCCCCAAACTTTCTTCCCAACGTTATATCGGTTTGAACCGGAGCTAAAGCTAAGCTGACTATAGGTACCCGATGATTGCTAATACCATCAACAATCACTGTTTTTGCCCACAACTCACTCGGCCTGACTAACACAACGTCTAGAATATTTGTACCCCCTAACCTTCTACTCCTGGTTCCCTCCTCCACAACCTGATGAAAACCTTCGTTTAATATGCCCCTACCTGAATGCCACGTAAGTTGAATATTATCCCCCGTAGTGGCGGCCATTTTGATCTAGTCGGCTAGAACGTGAAGCTAGCATGCACTTTCGTTTAGGGTACTATGAACTATCAACTTGATATATCTAGATCCAACATTCGCCATCAACTATGTGAGGTATTCAGTCGAACTCAGTGGCGTATTGTGAGATTTTTGGAACTTGAGAAGCAATTAAGCTAACACCAAGTCGAGGGCAAAACACATAAAATAAGATATGGGCCTACAAATATATTGAATATGAACATAAGAAAATGAACATTATTTATTGAATAATGATTCAATAATGACACAACAATAATTATTCACATCATTATCCATTGTCTTCCAATAGTTTCAACTACTTTTTTGTACAACCGGTAAACCACTCAGTATATTGAAATACACGTGCTTGCTCGAGGCACCGCGGTCCGCGCTCCACTGTTATTTAGAGTTATGCACTTTTTAATGCGTGGATGCAATCGCCAGGGTTACATCCATGGGACTGTTAGATGGATCTATTTGTAAGTGAAATATGAATGATATTCTTCACGTTTAGTTCATTTGAATACCGTACGCAAATGGAAGTGTTTAATAGTGCATCCAGATATTTAAAATGATGTTTCAGATTTGAATATAACTGAAACTATGATGAGATATAATTGAATTTAATAGAACAAATCTCGCTGTACACATGGAATTCAGAGAAGACTGCTGCTACGTGACCGGCCGCTACAGCTCACTCTACGTCTCCTGCGCATAACCACAAGGAGGCATTGCATCCTAGCTTGAGCAGCCAGCTTCTCTCTCTCTCTCTCTCTCTCTCTCTCTCTTTATCTATCTCTCTCTCTCTCACTCACTCACTCTAAGACACCGCTGCGGTGACACGGAATTGGCATCTATATACCGTGCACACATAACATATACATATTCACCATATCAGTAACTATAGGCCTAGAGAGGACATATAGTGCGGTCAGTAAGCGTAAAAATATTGCATTTCCGGTCACCAGCATGAAATTTGGTACAGGGCTAGATAACACTATGACAATTCAAAATCAACCGGGGGGCAAGCTGCCACTGACCTTGGTCACCTTTTTTTTCCAAAATGACGGTCAAAAATCATATTTTCTCACGAAAAACATGAAAATTAATCGAGATACGACGAAATAATGTTGATAATGATGATGATGATAGTAGTAACCATAATGAGGAAGGTGATAAAATTTTCGAGATGAGTTTAGGTGATCAAAAAATGAATATAGCGCTGTAGTACATTGTATAACCATTTTTAGGGGTTTCAAAATTGCGATCAAGGTTGACACATTGAATGGAAGCTTGCAGCAAGAATTTTCCAAAAAGTTACGATTAACCGACAGCAGAGGTAGATTTTCATGTCGAAATCAAGGTCAAAGGTCAAGTGTTGAGTTTTTATCTTCATTTTCTAACTAATGCAGGCGCTAAATGACCTCGCTGTCGATGCGCCTTAAAACTCTAATATTCATTCATTAATATTCATTCTAACTAATAAACAAAGATGTGGGTTGAAAATTCTCAATATGATCAGAAGCATGTCTTATAATTTTCATGTAAAAAAAAGAAAATTCATTCATATTGTATATTTTGACCCCAAAATGGGTCAGTTATTCAAATTTATGCAAAAATTGACATTTTCTTCATTTCTTATCGTTTAATTGATGATCACAACACTCGGACATGATTTATTGATCAGATTAAATATATTCACAATAAAACATGTTGTTATGGTCAAATCAAATTGTATTTGAGGTTAAAGGTCAATATTTGGGGTCAATTGGCCTTCTCAAAATATCACCTAATTATGCTTGTGGGTATTGTCACGACATGAAAATTCAATGGGAACAATGGTTGTGATGATAATATCGTCTTTCCGATGATCCCACCAACAGCTAGTATATTTGAGAGTACGAATGAGCAGGTAATAATGAAACTATGGAGTGAGGATAAGTTGGAGGACCAAGTTGAACAAAACTAGATGTGCAAGGCAGAGGCAATATTCCTGTGAAGCGATTGTCATGCGACCGGCGGTGGAATGGGGGCTCCAGTAAAAAAGCTACGGGATTCAAACTTACGTCCAACGGTGACAATAGTTTCTAAGGTGATGCCTTAGTTGACTGAGTAAAGGAGGGTTGTAATTGGAAAAATTCAATAGCAAACAAAAATGAAATATATGTAATACAGCATGAAAATAGATCGATTCAAAATTACGAAACGTCCTCCAAAGACTCATCTATACTGATTTTCTTATTTATGCAAAGAATAATCGTCTGATTCAATCCTTATTTACTGATGAAACACGAGAAAAATGATATTGGACTCATCTGATGTTCATAAGTTGATATCATAGTATAATATTGGTGATCATATTATGTTCCAACTACAGCTATTCCTTGAGAGTCAATGTAAAATCATCAAACCCCGACTAGTTTGGTATAACTACTTGACGTCTGTCTTCAGTAACAGTTTGTTCAATCCATCTACTTGAATGCAACATTGCACCCTATGATCGCCTGAATTTGCAAGTGGGAACAAGAATATTTTTTCCAAGTTGTGAATTTATCAATTCTATCATGAATTGATTCATGAATTTATTGTCATGAATTTATTGAAATTCTAGCAATAACCAACTCAAAATTGATTCATTCGCCAGGACCTACCTCAATGGTAGAAGAAGAGGGTATAGAAATTGTACCACAATGAGTTCAGTATAATTACTGATAGCTAACTATTTTTCCTTCTAATGGTCACCGAGGTCATCAAGCTTATAAAAAACCTAACTTCTCGATTCATTGATTTTTCTGGTGCTCACCAAAGCAATCATTGCATATTACAAGTGATGTGATCAGCTGATCATATTTAAATGAATATACCTAATTATGAGAATTTTTCAATTCTTCCGATTTTGTGGTATACTATATATAGGGGATGAAATTTGCTTCATGAAATGGTAGAACGAATTAGAATCTTCAATTGATGATTTCAGAATCTGAACTATTATCCACTGTAGCGTTGGAAGTTGAAACAATCAAAACTAGATCAAAACTAGAAAACTTAGATCAGTCAAAACTAGAACCCCTTTCAGGGGTGGTTTCTGGGGAAACCCGAGCAAATTTGGCTTTCCCCCAGTTGATTTGAAATCGTAAAAGTACTTTCTAGCTATGTACCAAATTTCGTGCTGGTAACCGGAAATAAATATTCCGCTGAATTTTTACCCTCCTGATCGCACCATAACTGAATGGCCTCATTTAAGGGGTAGTTTTCGGGAAAGCCCGGGTGAATTTGGTTTTTTTTCTGGTTGATTTCGAATTGCATCAGTATTTTTCATCCATGTACCAAATTTCTTTCTGGTAACTGGAAATACAATATTACAGGAAATTTGTACCCACACTGGTCGCAACAAAACTGGATAGCCTCGTTTCAGGGGTAGTTGTTTAGAGAAATCGGGTGAATTTCGCTTGCCCCCTGGTTGATTTAGAATCTTCATAGTATTTTCTAGCTACATACCAAATTTCGCGGTGCTAACCGGAAATGTAATACTCAAATGAATTTTTACTCTTACTGACTGCACGAAAGCCGGATTGCCTAATTTGAGGGGTAGTTTTAGGGAGAATTGGGGTGAATCTGACTTTTCCTCGGAAGATTTGGAGTTGTGATGGTATTTTCCAGCTATGTGTTGAATTTCGTGCACGTAACAGGAAATGCAATATTGAAGTGAATTTTTTTGCACACTGACCCCACCAAAACCGGATAGCCTCTCTTAGGGGTGGTTTTCTGGAGAACCCGGGCGAATTTGGCTTGCCCCCCGGTTGATTTGAAATTGTCATAATGTTTTCTAGCTTTGTACTAAATTTCGTGCAGGTAACAGGAAATGCAATATTGAAGTGAATTTTTTCGCACACTGACCCCACCAAAACCGGATAGCCTCTTTTAGAGGTGGTTTTCTGGAGAACCCGGACGAATTTGGCTTGCCCCCCGGTTGATTTGAAATTGTCATGTTTTCTAGCTTTGTACCAAATTTCGTGCTGGTAACCGGAAATGCAATATTCTGGTGAATTTTTACCCGTACTGACCGCACTAATAATTAACTTGCTTATTGGTAAAAACTAAAAACTGAATCTGATGTTTACAAGTTATTACTTCATTGATTTCTCATTTTCTATTGATAAAAATTCAAGGTAGGTATTTGAAACATTTGGTAATTTTGTGTTACTCAGTACCAAATTCAGATTCTATGAATTGAGGGTAATGTTGGTGTTTTCTTGTAGTTTTGAGGTTTGAAGTGTGTTTTGGAGTAACCTCAAGTTTATAATTGTCATGTTTTGTGTGTTTGCGACTTAGTTTAATGTGGCGATTTTCTGATATCACGTATACTCCGCCATGTTTTTTGCTATGCTGTCACAGCTGGGATGACGTATCAAGTGGTTTAGGTCAGGTTGGTGTACTTACCCCGCGTATACCGCCGGCATAACGGAGCTTATATACTCGGTTTTTAATGTTTTGATGGTAATTTGTGTTGCCAGGTGTGGTTTTTGACAAAGTTTGATGTTTATTTATTCAAAAACACAATCTTCAGGAAAATTTTTACAAAATTAGGGATGGTAACGAGTAACACAAATTTACCAAACATTCATTCACAGCAAGCAAGAAAGCAAGCTTCCATGGAATAAACACCCCTGGTTGAACTAGCAGGATGTTGTGGTAGGGCCTAGGCCCACAATTTTGAAACAAGAAAAAAGAAAAATAAGGGGTAAAGGAATCAAAAAGTGAATCTTCTTTTGTAACTCACAAAATCAATGCCCAAGTCTAGGCCTAGGCCCTACCATGGCCTTACTGTGCCAAAAATATTTATTTAGGCTATATAGCATTGAGTTTACAACATTATAAACTCAATGGAGTAATTTTATCGCTCAACGTACCATCGCTAATTTTAGTCCGATATTCTTGATTGAGGTGTTTTCTGATATATCTTGTTTGTATGTATGATGTAGTGTTTCGACTTTTTGTGTTTTGTTTGTTTTAATATGTTTTTTACTCACTTGAAGTTGATGCTTTGTGATCTGACTAAGACAACAAAGGTGGACAGTAGGTTAGGTTAGGGTCAGGTTAGTATACAAACCTCGCGTATACCGCCGGCAGGCGGAACGGAGCTTATATACTTTGAAAAAAATGAAGAAAAAATTGAAAAAAATGAAGAAAAAATGGCGTGGTACGTTAATCAGTGAATTTACCCTCAATGGCTATATCAATGCTATAGGCCCCTAGGCCTAATCAAGCTTTAATAATTGTTTCATAGACAATATGCGGATACAATTTGTGATTATGAACTTTACTTACACCAACTCAAACAAATTGAATAGATTTTCAACTATGATAATCTTTACAATTGAACTGGATATTCAATAAAGACAAAAAGGCCCCACGCTAGCCTAGCACACAACATTAAGTACCGCGTGTCAACTGTCAAACACTTGTGTAATCTGTGCCGCGCGTAGCAAAGATTGTAAGAAGTAATAAGTAACAACAAAGAGCTTGAGTGACAAAGCAGTGGGATTCTCTATTCGGCACAAAAAATTACCTATAGAATGCGCTAGCGGCATCTGTCAAAAATCCAACATGGTGGAAGTTTGGAGACGAGCGAGAGGAATTTAAGAGTTGAAGCCACGCCCCATGCACCAATCACATGCGCTTGTTTTTATCGTTTCATGGTGATTTAAAATTGAATTAATGCGCCGTTTTTATCGTTTCATGATGATTTAAAATTGAATTGAATTGTATTCACAATCTACATTTTTTATGTTTGATTATTATTACAAATTCTACAATATATGCAAGCTCATTAATGAACAATGCGAAACTATTCACAATCTACATTAACCCCACTATTTTATGTTTGATATTATGATTACAATATATGATAACTATAAATGTATGTTTTAGGGTTATATATTTGATTATCCAAATGATGAAATGCAAATTTTATTTGATTAATGGATTATTGAATACTGTTCTAATAAATAATATATAACACAAGACCAAGATGCATTGAGGGTTGCGTTTGCCCGTTTCTCCCGGCCGCAAACAAGCCCTCTATCTTGCACAAAACCATGGCTGCAAAGCAGAAGAATGGAAAATTACAAAAGAAAAAACCCAATCATTGAAGCAAAAAAATATACAGTGAAATCTCTATCCATGGTTTTTAAAGGGACCAGGAAGATTATAAACCATCCATGCAGGGAAACCATCCAGGAAAATTTAACATTGATTCTATGGGAGTGGAGTGAGAAAAAAATGAATGATACAAGCAGGAAAACGATGGATCTGGGAACAATGGATAGAGGTTTCACTGTAGTGTCTGAAAGCCATTGCAGAAACGATTCTTGTTATCGGTGACTGTTGTACGAAGATAAAGTATTGTAAAATATTTATAGTTGAAGGCCTCAGTAGTCTTCAGAGACAGGTTCCATTAGTTGGATTGGATGATTGTATATTGATTTTTTTAAATTTGAAAATATCTAATCAGTTTTGTGAAAATGGAATACATGGAATAATGGAACACTGTACATGGAATAATTACCGATAGGCCTACGCTATGAACTTGAAGCCCACCCTACGCCCTTACCTGGCTATAGGCGTGCTCGCCCTTGCCGCTTTGCTCTCAACAGACCACGAAACTCGCATTAGTCGGTCACTGACCACTTTCAACTTGGGAATTACATGGGAATTAAAATTCAAGGTGAAATTACTTTGAATTGACTCGTTCACATCAATTTTAAGTAAAAATTTACTGAATTATTTAATAATTATAAATAATTTGTAGGGAATTCCTGAGGTTGATCACTCAGGGGAAATTCCTAGCATAAGTCAGACAGGGAAATCCTGCAAGGGACTCTCCATCAATCATCATGAATCTAGAATCTTCTACTCATGAGTCTAGAATCCTCTACCCATGAATCTAGTATATAAAGACCAGGAAGGCAACCTGCAAGTCAGTTGCCAGTTGACAGTCATCATGTGAACATCACACTTCATTGGGACAGTCAGATGTCTCGATTCACATTCATGTATTCTATTCATCAGTGTAAAATAAATATCTAGTCAAATTAATACAGTGCTACTTTTAGTGTCAGCATTGAATTTGTAGTGACCATCCAACCTTGCACCTCATCACATACTTCCACAGTGGTGACCCCGACGTGATCAAACAAGTGAACAAGGAAACGAGTGATAAGTGCGAGTGTTCTAAATCATTCATACATTCATCACCTGCGTAACAAATCAACCAGCAACTGTTACCAACACTCACTCAAAGTGTTGGCAACTGGCAACTCACCACCGCAGGCAACACACAGCACTCATCTTCCACGACTCGGCGCTCAACCATAGCGCCCATCGGCCACGGCTGCGCTCAACCATAGCGCCCATCGGCCACGACTGCGCTCAACCATAGCGCCCATCGGCCACGGCTGCGCTCAACCATAGCGCCCATCGGCCACGACTGCGCTCGACCATAGTGCCCATCGGCCACGACTGCGCTCGACCATAGCGCCCATCGGCCACGGCTGCGCTCAACCATAGCGCCCGTCGGCCATGACTGCGCTCAACCATAGCGCCCATCGGCCACGACTGCGCTCGACCATAGTGCCCATCGGCCACGACTGCGCTCGACCATAGCGCCCATCGGCCACGACTGCGCTCAACCATAGCGCCCGTCGGCCATGACTGCGCTCAACCATAGCGCCCCTCGGCCACGACTGCGCTCAACCATAGCGCCCGTCGGCCACGACTGCGCTCAACCATAGCGCCCATCGGGCACGACTGCGCTAAACCATAGCGCCCATCGGCCACGACTGCGCTCAACATACAGCGCCTGTCGGCCACGACTCAGTGCTAAGCACACTACAGCGCTTGTCGGCCACGACTCAGTGCTCAACCATAGCGCCCGTCGGCCACGACTGCGCTCAACACATAGCGCCCATCGGCCACGACTCAGTGCTCACCACACTACAGTGTTCGTCTGCCACGACTCGGTGCGCAACACACTACAGCGCTCGTCTGCCACAACTCGGCGCTCAACACACTACAGTGCTCGTTGGTCACAACATGTTCGCACGTATCCGTACGCCATGACGCTGTCCGCGCTCGCTCATCAGCACCTAAACCGGGCACAATTTCAATGCCTGCCTACCAACCTCGCACCTCATCATCAATTCCCACAGTGGGGGTCCACTGCACCAGGGTCAACCTGCAACAGCAGCGTCAACAACGACAAAGACATCACGACATGTCCGCACATATCCGTGCGCCATGACGCAGTCCGCGCTTGCTCATCGGCACCTAAACCGGGCACTATTACAATGCCTGCCGACCAACCTCCTGCCATTACTTCCATCTGTCACGAATCGGTCCGGACGACCGGTTTGCTACCAGCACGTCTGACTCATGATCCTCTCGTGACCCTCACAACTTTCGGGACACTGGGGAGGGGGTCCTGTAGGGAATTCCTGAGGTTGATCACTCAGGGGAAATTCCTAGCATAAGTCAGACAGGGAAATCCTGCAAGGGACTCTCCATCAATCATCATGAATCTAGAATCTTCTACTCATGAGTCTAGAATCTTCTACACCCATGAATCTAGTATATAAAGACCAGGAAGGCAACCTGCAAGCCAGTTGCCAGTTGACAGTCATCATGTGAACATCACACTTCATTGGGACAGTCAGATGTCTCGATTCACATTCATGTATTCTATTCATCAGTGTAAAATAAATATCTAGTCAAATTAATACAGTGCTACTTTTAGTGTCAGTGACCATCCAACCTTGCACCTCATCACATACTTCCACAAATGAATGAATGAATATTGGGGTTTTAAGGCGCATCGACAGCGAGGTCACAAATTAATTATCAATTGGAAGTCACAATTTTCTTAATTATCTAATAATTAAAAATAATTAATTCTGAATAAATTCTAAATGCATAATTATTCATATCTAGTCGAGCGGCAGCTCGACGAGAGCCAAGTCCGTACGAAGTCTCCGCTACACGCTTACACTGTTTACACGAAGTACTTCCAGGCGGTTTTGAGCACAATGTATCTCCAGAACTAACAAACCTAGATACCTCTAGTTTGTTGTAATGGAATGAGGCACCATATACGACACATCGAATTCAAGATATATCGGAACAAATGTGTGGAAGTTACAGCACTGTGAAAAGACTACTTTTTCCGTTTTCTTCTTCTCCTCCTTCCGTCGACACCTAAGAACTCGGCTACAGGCCAACGAATCGTCCGATTTGTCTGATCTTTTCAGGGATTATGTGAACTCAAATGAAATTGTGACTTTTGAATCTTTTAACCAGGACTTGCTTCTGAAAACCGGAAGTAAGGTCATTTTACGCTCATGTTTCACGTTTTTATTATTTTTAGAAATTATTTCACGACATATTTCAATGGCATTTCGAAATATGTTTGTATATGAATATACCAGATCGATTGTGTGTGCGAGATTTGTCAATTAATCATTTTTAACCGGAAGAGATTGGAATGATAACTTTCAGAAACGAAGAATACTGTCGTATCGACGATTAAATCACGGCCACCAATGAACCATCGAAAACTTTGGGTAATTTTTCCTCCGCTCTATCCATCTGAGTGATCGTCACCAGACACAACAGAGAGATAATGAATGGCAAATGAAACGGCTGATATTTATGAATTATCATGTTGATACCTTATTGCGTGATAATGCAAGTTTTAGTAATAAGTATATTTCAAGTATGGTATTTGAAAAATATTTCAACTTGAAGCCCATTTTGAGCCATTTAATGCTGATATACGATAGGCGAGGAAATCAATTAAGAGACAGTATTTATTCGAAAGAAAATTTGATAACACGGACGAAAATATATTCTGATACTATTGTGAAAAAGCAAATGCATCTAGTCATTATGAAGCAACAAAAATTACTGATATTCCACCAAAAACCCTAACGGGTAAAAACTTGGAGCCAAGCTCTGAAATATTTTAGCAACTACAAAAACTTCCCGATATAAAAAGTGTGAAATCAAAACTGTATGCCAAGTACAACTTATTATTCATCAATACGGCCTGGAAAATAACAGGCAACACTAGGCTCATTGCCCCCCACGTCCCCTCATATAACACCACCCCGAATTGAAGTGAAGTGTATGATGCTAAGAAATGGGTAATTTACGTTCCTGACCCAGGGAAACGTATAATTTTGTATGATTCACGTATGATTCACGAAACTTGCCCTCCCGCGTCCATTTTCTATTCTAAAATGTAGTTTTCTATCAACTTGATGACATTTAGGCCTTGTAGGTAGTGGGTGATTGAGAGAACTTGAATTGAGAGCATACATTTGACTAGGGAACACACTATCTTAAAAAATTTCAATGTTATGAGTTCATAGAACCCAACTTACAAATATCTAGTTGGATTTTGTAATGTGGGTCTTATGAATCAAATAAAAATACTCAAATTACTTTCAAATTCAAATTCAAATTTCAAATTATTTTTATTTTGTATTTTTATTCTTATTTGAAGTTACTGTATAATTCATTCTACTCAAATGAGGAAATGTATACTCGTACACTCATAACAAAGGAATCAACTTGAAACCGCGAGATATTCCACTAAAAACACGTTTAATAAATGTTTTATCATGAAGAAGCATGATTTTCCCAATTTCTAATATTTTCATTTGACGCGCAGTAATAAACATAATAAGCACGTTGAGCTGTTTTGATGCATGGTGTGTGTCATCTACTGTGTGTGGTCTAACGTCATCTGATCTTGAGGTCTTGAGGAGCACTCGTAGACTAACTACTACGTAGCGTGAAAAACGTCTCCGACTCGAGATGGCCAAGCGCCAATTGACCGCGCCGTAGTCTATATTCTAGTCTATTATTGCGCATACCAACTCTGACGTCCAATGCAAACAGCGTTTCTCATTGGCTTTCGAGTGCCCAATAGAATCCAAGAACTTTCGCGCCACATGCACTGATTGGAGCAATTATATAAAGGGAAAAAAATTACCGTATTTACTCGCATATAAGTCGCATGTATATTTATAAATTTGAGAGCTCAAAACAGGGGTGCGACCAATACGCGGGTGCGACTTATACGCGCGCACAAAATCTCCAAAAATCAAAACCAAATGCATCAATCCTCATCACAGTCGAACATGTTATTTTTAGTGTAAATGCTATATATTACCGTATTCACACGCATATAAAACGAACTTTTTTCCATTTCTAAGTCATCAAAAAGTCACATGCTAAGTGAGAAAAAACGTCACATTTTGCGATAAAAACAGTTGCCGTGAAACACTTCCGGTCGTCAATGTTAGAGCATAGGCCGAACCCACAATCGTCATCAGAATTTCACGGACGGTCATCAATGTTGGAGCAAACATGAGACTTGTATTAGTCTCATGTTACACTGAATAACAACACGAGCACTTTGACACATCTGTTTATCATCAATCAACAATGCTATGTATGGGTGTTAAGTAGAGGCAATGAATTTTCGCAATTGCAATATAGGCGATAAAACTTGAAGACAAGTTCATAATCATTTTTTGATGTCTGTATGTTTCATGATGATGCGAAAATGTATTTTACAGCGAAATATGCGCGAATTTGACCGATAACCGAAGTTTTTGATGAAAATTGAAAACTATCAAAACATGGTCATTTTTACGTGTTTCAACGTGTAACGCCAATCTCAGTCTACAATCTCGAAAACCACTTGAAAAATATCACTCATGTTCATTTCCTACCCCTGAGACAACAATACCACCTTGATAGAGTTATTTAGCCTACCTGCATTACCCCGGTTAGGCTAATAATCCCATGCAGGACGTGCTGTTATTGTCATTACGTTCTTGGAAACTCGACACTCGCGGTCGTATATACAGGTTCGATCGATAGTCCCAACACTCGCATCATTCGAGACGCGTAGTTGCACCAGCTACCCCCCCCCCCCCTCATCCAGACTCCACTAGACCATGCTATAGACTGGCACCAGTGACGTCAACCACTCTCCACGTGCACTTGTTTATGTCATCTGAAGAAAGGGCTCATTGTCACGTGAATCTTTGTGAATATGGGTAGAACGCAGAGCATTACTATTCCATGCGGGCCGCAGCATATTATAAAGTTGATAAGTTTTATGATAGTGATGGACTGATGGTGAAATACTAATGTGTGGTGGTGCAATCAATGTTTGTTTGAAGTGGGAAAAGAAAGACACTTTGAATAAACATATTAAATCAGCGATTACGCCATGCCGCAAGTGCGCCGGAAATTGATGCGAAAATAATGCTAAATTTGAAATACAATATTTGCTAAATCAAAAATCAATAATGCTACAAATCTGAATAAATAATGCTGAAATGTGTTGCCTCTAGTGATAAGTCTATAGAGGGCTACTCATTCAACACTAGGCAGTGGCTAGATAAAAAATGAAAAACTTGGGAGATATTTACGTAAATCATCGTGTGCTCTCGGGTCGGGTCGCGCACGGGAATGTTAGGCAACCTGTCCCCTTCCCCCCTCAATGTTTAGTTGAGGCCCCTCACAACGGTTTCTCACGTCTCACACGCGTCCCGAACAGAGCGCTAAACATTTTAAGCGCGATGTATTTTTGATGTACCGGAGAATGCAGGTGCGACTTATACGACCGTACAAAGGGTTTTTCAAAAAATGACTAGCAAAAACAGGGGTGCGACTTATATGCGAGTAAATACGGTAGTTTGAAAAGGAAATAATGATCATTTCGATGATTGAAAATAATCATATTGATATCGTATCGCCGGAATTCAATCGATTATCGTATCGTTTGAAAAAATATCGATCTATCGATTATTGTTGGCAACCCTACAATATACAGTAGAACCTCAGTTATAAGTTCTCGTTTATACATTTATTACATTTATAAGTTTTATTTTTTGATCCAACCTATATGCTCCACATGTTAAATAGTTTCATTAAAAAGTTTTTGACATTAATACACTTTTTTAGTCTCGTCCCCTGAAAAACGTCTGGATGAGGTTCCATTGTATTTTGCCCAGGATGCAAGAACATCATGGCATGACCCTACCTCCATTACATTTCTTCTTCCCATTTGAATAATTTCTATGAATGTTTCAAACCCTAGGGGGTAGGTTTACACTCAGCTTTGTAAAATCACACAAATCATTTCGTATCTCCGTTTGTTACAGATTGTACGAATCATGCATCAACTATTGGCAAGATGTTTCATGGAAAAAAGTAGCATTGAATTTCCATGGAATAAGTGGCATTTTTCTATGGACACAGTTCAAGCGCTCGCCGCTCGGTACGTTCGCACGTGCCAGTGGAACGATAGGAAGTACTACGAGACTGCGTGGAATACCTATACAATGAGTGGCGGCCAGAAGCTTTGAACAGAGAATTCGACAGTAAATTCCAAAGATTAATATTTAGAGAAGGGAAAGTCTACCTGCGCCCCTTGAAGGAGGAAAGGTGTTAAAAAAAGGGAAAGTTGAGTGGTGACATAAAAATATTCTCCAGGTTGTATTTGATGTATTTCACAATTTTGAGTCATGGCATGAGATATGAAATTAAGTAAACATTTTGAAATCATGCAATATTATTAATAATATAGAACCATTTCAAGGTTTGGAATTCAAAATTTTAGTTTCTTTTTCCACTGCTCTTTCCTTCGCCTTTTCGTACAATGGTAATAGCTGTCCTTCCTTTGCGAGAATTTTCAAGATCTCTACAATAAGCGGTAGGTAATTGTGTTTGCGACGAATATTTTCCAATTGGTATTGTTTAGTTTTCCGTTCCTCTTCTTCGATGAGCAGCCTCAGCCTTGAGAGCTCACTCAAATGGATGTCAGTTTCCATACTGCTGCTTTCCATCTGTTTCTGAAGCTGCGACATTCTCTTCTCGTACGTTGACTTTCTGTCCGATACAATAGCCATCAGATTGAAATGGATCTCCCCTTCTTTGTATCTGAAATAATAAATACCGAGTCAAAATACTTTGAAAACTGTGGTTTTGTTAACTGTTATTATTGTTGTTTGCTCAACGACCACACCAACAGCTAGGTTATACGGGGGTACGAATGAGCGGGTGATTATGAAACTATGAAGTGAAGATAAGTGAAAGGATGTTCACATAAACACATGTCTTATGTGGGACTCGAAACCACGCCCAACAGTGACTTCAGTTTCTGAAGCATTGCCTCACTGACCGCGCTACCGAGGGTGGCATTTAACAAACAAATCCATACATTTTTACCAGATTGATTTTACCACAGTAGACCCTCGTTAATCCAAACTCGGTTAATCCGAAATCCAGCTAAATCGTAATTCGAACTAATATCTCGACCCATCAATATACCATTTTCATTATTCAATGCGCAGGCGCGTCCCGCCTCCTAGCAGCCGAGATCGCTGGTTTTGCATTCTGGGAGTTGTAGTACTGTTCAAATTGTTGGCCCTCTTATACACAGAGTTAAAGGCAAAACATTAAGATATACCTTGCATTATCTCTCATCTTACTCACTCTGACAGTGTGTAAATCTCTCAGTATATAGTAAACATATAAATGATGAAACTACCATCATATCATAACTTAATACGTTCACTGTAACGCACAATAATATAAATCAGACGTGCTAAATAGCGTTGGCAGCATAGGACTTTCGAGCTCGGGTAGTAACATCCCGTTCTAGTTCAAACTATCGCCGCTAGATGGCTCATTCATTTCGGAAATGGTCTATTGCTTTCACTCTAGTTTCAGATTGGATAATCCGAAATAGTTTGAAGATATTCCTTGAAATAATCATCATTTTCCCCAATTTAGATGCACTTCCATTTACGCGTAAAAATAGGCCAAGATATTTCTTTCACACTAGAGTAGCTACCCAACAACTTGGGAAAAATGGCCGCTGTTCGTCTAAGCCCGTACCGTTCAGCTGTTTTCGCTTCGGGTTTGACCTTGTTGCGTGTTTGCTTCAAGTTCAATGACATTGTTCACCTTTCAGTTGAGTGACACCGCACAGTATTTTTTTCAACTTTTATCAGGTAGTTTCTGAGTAGTGTTGAGATGTCAAAACAAAAACATAACGAAATGACTCGCAAAAAAAGTGGAGCTATTGCGAGAAATAGATCAGAAGGAATTGCCCGAAGGTCAACTTGCAATTGGATATGGAATATAAGTTTGAGCGCGGTTTCATTCAAAAAGAAGAGGCTTTGTAAAGCTGCATGAATCTGTATTTGGGAGAACATTTGGCAGGCCTAGTGAGCATCAATATCAAATCATGCTATAAAACTATGCATTTAGGCTACACAAACTGCCAAGTGTGACAGCAGTGTACCAGATGGCCATCTCGCATCAACAGCGAGCTCAGTGCGCATGACCATTGAGGCACCTCAAAGAGGTTTCTTTCTCACTATGCATATATGGACCCATGTCATGGCTTTTCTCGCGCGCAATAGGGAAGCAACGAAATTCTGAATGAGAAAAATGGGATTTCTGTTGTTTTTTCGGGTAATCCCAATTTTTATAAATCGAAATCAGTTTTTTGGGGTCCCTTGAATTTCGGATTAACGAGGGTTTACTGTATCAATATTAGATTTAAAAATGTCAAGATTTATTCTTTGTAGTCCTGTGGGCTCGAGGCGTTCAAGGTCAAACTGTGGCGTCTGTCGAATAACAAGCTGAAAATGTCATAGTGTTTAGAAATATGTTTGAGCCGACTGCTCATGGAACCAACATTCCATCAGAACACTCTCAAATGAAATCAGGTAATTGATTTTGGAGAAAAAAGTGAAAATGTAATAAGTTTAGATAACTTTATCAATTTTGAGCCTGGAACCATAATATTTCTGGTCGACTGCTAGTCATAATAAGACATTTTCATGACAAAAATGAGAAACAAAGTCAAATAAGTGTAGGATTCATTGAAATTCCAAACACCAGATAGAAAAATTATAGATCACCAGACTACTTTTCCCTACTGACTTACAGCGAAAAATTACATTTTGAACTACAGTCGAGCCCACATATAACGAACTCGGTTTTAACGAAATTTCGGTTTTTACGAATTAATTATCATTCCCCTTCAAATCTCCTATCCTTACAATGTTAAATAAAGACCTATAACGAAGTGATTTATATTTCAAAATTCGGTTATTACGAATTTTTTGACACTTTACAGCATATTTTGCTCATTATTTTCAGCTATTTCCAACAAAATATTCGAAAATCGGAGCATTTTGCGTGAATTTATTTTCAGGTTACATTTATTTTGAACGGACTGTAGGCTACATCGTAGCAGCTGGTGACGCGTACAGCACGTGGTCATAACTCTTGCTGCACCCCCCTCCCTCCCCGTCCCACGAAAAGTGAAACGGACAAACCCAAACATTCGCTCAACGCGCGCTAAATAATAACGTGATGGTGACATCTTCAATGACTTTGTTTATCTATTTTTTGTTTACATTCCTTCATTTCCATTCGTGATAGTGTCCTGTAACCTAGGAAATAAAACACGAGAAGTGGGGAGTGGTGGTGTCATGTGATGGCAGATGATGAGTTCTTTATGAAAGGACATTGTTGTTTTCTATTACTTTCTACAAACATACTAAGTGATGATACGATGCGATAATAATGTCACCTAATACAGTACTATACTAGGGCCTAAGTCGTAAATGTAGGCCTATCTTTATAAATCTCTAAAATTCAAGTGCTGTTATGAAAAAGAGCAATATAACGAAATTAACGAAATTAATATAACGATAATAACGAAATAACGAAATTCTGTTTTTACGAACAGATTTTTATTCCACTTGAAATTCGTTATATGCGGGCTCGACTGTATTATAGGCAAATGCACTTTTAATGTTTTTCCTCCAGATTAAATCCCCGGATTTTTTTATAATTTCTGATGAAATGATTTCAACTGAAAATTCTTAGTTGTCTTCGAACATGCGTATATCTAGATACTGTAGAAATTGTACCACGTTAGACGACCGACGCCACAAACTTTCTTATTTCTTATTCTTTCTAATTTATCAGCTTGAAGCCTGCAGGTCTTGTATTCAGTATTACCATGGATATTATATTTAGCATAACTAACTGATCAACAATTATTTCTTCTCCTCTTCCAAAAAATGAAATAAACACCTAAACTGAGTCATTTTATTATTTTCTCATTTTTCATTCATTTTTAAATTAAATTCATCACCAGCACATAATTTTCTAACTCTAACCTTAGCTTCAACTGTCTAACTGAACGTTTTTTTAATAGGCCTAACCTCACCATTTTTTGTGTTTTAATTGCTGTCTTGCCTCTTTATTTGTAGCCCAAGAGCCAGTGATGAAAGAGTTACCTGTTAAGGATAAGGTTCATACTTCATATGTTCTGATTATTGGCATTGATAAGTATCAATGAGTATCTATCGGTTGCCCCAATATGCGCGATTAAACAAAACTGTTGCTGCCTAGTAGCAATCCAAGCAAGTTGGTCAGGGAGATGGGCGTGTACATAGCGTGGTATGACTCAAATTCGTTACTGTTTGTTGTAATTTTGTTGACATCGCTGGTGTCTTCTCAATAACAATAACAACTATATGAGAACAAAATCTCATAAAAGACGTCGTATGCACGTGGGCACATTGATCAATTATGGAATTATTTTAGAACAATTTATGCTAAAATCGACACAGCTGTTCTGGGGAAATCAGTACGACGGCAACCTCAAGCAGATTTTTTTCTGAACCCAAGCTACGTCCGGCCATTCCGCATGCGATTTTCTGCGGTGCGAGCTACAAGTTGAGTAAAGCTGAACTTGTGCAACAAAACCACGCACCATCACGCAGTCTTCGCTGATTGGTCGGTAATTCAAAATGGCCGATATCGCTCCCGCATGTGGTTCCGATATCGCATCGAAAATATTCATGTGAGTCCAGCTTTGCAAGCATCTAGGGCTTATTTGGCCCCCAGTCAAATGGGCTCATATTTACAGGGAATTAGGGGGGTAAAAAACCATCAAATATTTGGCTTAAATGTTATGGACTTATGGTTCTGTAATCTGAATCTCATGCCACATCGTTTGATCCGATATCGTGCATGTACCGCGTGATGCTCAGAAGAACTCATTTAGGGCTCATTGCGTCTTGGAGGGGGCACATGCCCCCTTAAAATTGTGTCTCTTGGTATTGATTCAGAATCGGGGCATTTTTCTCCGTCCATGAATCTTACAAGGAAAACCTTGGTTGTTTTGGGGCCTGTTTTGTCCTTCACTAGGAACCAAACTTCCGCTGGGGGCCAAATGTCCCAAGGCGGTTCGTAAGACGCACATATTGTGTCCCCATCGATGTCAATGTACCGACGTGTTAACCCTTTTGTCACTGGATCTCCCTCTATTTGTTATTGTGTCATTTTAGCGTAACTTCAACAGACTGGGTCTAAATTAAAACGAAAAATCCTATACTGACAATGTCCAATGGACAATAAAATAATATAATACAAATGAAAAACTGGTCAGAAATGGCCAGACTCAATCCCCCAAAACGAGAGATGATGAATGTTTCCTTAACAACCCCATCAACAGCTAGATTATACGGGGGTACGAATGAGCATGTGATTATGAAACTATGATGTGATGATAAGTGAAAGGACGTTTACAAAAACCCACGCCCAACGGTGACTTCAGATTCTAGAGCAGTGCCTCAGCTGACCGAGCTACCGAGGGTGGCCCAAAACAAGACATTTTGATACATACTTTTTTATCCGTTTCTCTATTATCGGACGTACGATATCGAGCCAATCAGAATCTGACGTGACTGTTCCTAAATCAATTGGTCCAGGTTTGAGTCCGTCTAATTCGTACAACCGTCCGTCGATCTGCATATAGCCGACAAAGTGGTAGACATCTTCGTCTTTCGTTGCCGCCTTCGAATCAAACTCGAACAAACTCTGTCTTGCGAACGAATTGTGGACCGAGCGAATTGTTTGAGAGTTGCTTAAAGCGAGTCCTTTCATGTTGGCGTCGAAACTCTGACAGAAGTCCTTGAAGTCGGTGAGCGTCGGTCCCAGCGCCAAGTCGGGATGTTTGCAGTTGAGTAAAATGCTGAGAATTGCTTGAGTAGCGCAAGCATTGTTGATCACTTGCTTGGCAAAGAATATCTTTTCTAAACGATTATCCTGAACGACCGAGCCCGTGGGTTCGTCGTCTTGAACCCACTTGAATAAAAAGATCAACCCATGGATAGGTCTGTAAAAAAAGAACATGTTATTATCCTCGGATGAGCATAGGGACGATTTTCATTCCGTATACCGAGAAAAAAGGATTCGTTTTCATATTTTTCTTTGTTTACCAGATCAACTTGTTACGGTATCATAAATTAGCTCGATACATTTTTTCATAAAACGCAGTCTAAGAAGTAAGAATAATGACATACATAAGTACTAGTGATAACATTGATTAATCGAGAATCATTTCAGAATCGATTGAAATGAATTGAAAGAATTGATCGATTGAAGAATGTAAAACGATTTTTTTCATTTTTTTTTGGGGGGGGGTCAGTGCTGTACTTTTTCACGTCGCAATACGTGCTCATTTCGTTGTCTACGTTATTGTGTATTTTCAAGATTTTACTATCTGGACACAAGCTATCCATTCGGTTACGTCTGACAGCCGAACATTAACGGAAATACCCGAATGGTACAGTACAGTTCAAAGAAGTCTCTAGCAGCTATTTTTCACATAAAATGCTGCGGGAAGGTTTAAAAAAAAGTTGGAAATTAGAAATTACACAACTTTTTTGAGGGTGACCTTTTTCTCTTTTTTTTCCCAAATCAATTTTTAATCAATTCTGGAGCTCAGGGAATCAATTCCCGATTTTGACAATCGATATCACTAATAAGTACCTACTAGTAGGCCTACTTACTTGAGAGTTTCAAATTGTTCGGCATCTAAACTCCATAATTCTTCAACTTGAACTCCTTTAACACCTGAAAAATAAATTATACTAAGAGTTACGCTGATCTATGCATGGTGCGGTCACGCTGTTTCTCGAACGGGATTGGTTCTTCAAGAGTGAGTGGGAGGGGGAGGGAGAGAGGGTGGAGAGTTGGGGCAGGGTCGGCTGAGCGAAGAGTGGAAGGGAAACAGGAAAGAGGAAGGAAGGAAGGTGAAGGTGAGAGGAGAGGAAGGGGGGCAGACGTGAAGTGGTAAATTGACCCGTTCGAGAATGTGCTGTGTAACTTTTGATTCTCGGAAGAAATATTTTTTACGATTTTTTTCCTCTGGGTTATTCTTATGGGATTTTTGAAAACTTTGAAATGAGATTTCTCAGAAGTGGTTTGACCGATTGTGCCTCAAAACTAGACAGTATCGAATTAGATAAGGACACTTGTGTATATCAAGTTTCAACTGATTTTGAATTTTCGTTTGACCTGTGGAGAGCGAAAAAAACAAACAAAAAAACTGGCATTTTTTTTTTGAGAATGGTGAAATTGAGTCTTCGCTTTGCTCATCCAATAATAATTATCAATAATAATTTGTTTTGGGCATTTTATTCATGTTTTAATTATGCAACATAAAAATATGACGTAGACCCACAAAGTCACATAAGTTTAGACTTGTCTGAGGGTCTACATACAGTAAATACATCTATGGTATAATTAATAATTACGGGTGCCAATCCATCAAGAAAATGCAAATGATACTGATTTGTGCCATATCGAAAATCGATCTAAAAATATCTAAATATTAGGAATTCCATTCGATATCGAATTGAACAAATATCAATTAAAAATATCGATTTTTTCAAGGTCCTGATCGTGTTTGTTTTCAGTTGTCTATAATCATTTTGTGAAACGTAGTGAGGATCTGCCTTTGCGTCGACACTGACACTTCGAGCGTCCACTGGCGACTGAGAACCACACAGAATAATAACTCTTGGTTATCATTGTTGAGCACAAGGAAAACACGCGATCGCTAAGACAGAAGATGCAGTAATATGGAGTGCAAATAACCCCGTTATTGAAGCGCCGTAAAACGACACAATTCATTCATTCAGTTTGGAAGTGTTTATGATATTTGACCAGGCAGTTTATGTAAGCAGTATCAGTTCTCCACTTGATCAGTAACTACTAACTAGTGACTGTGAAACTACTAACTAGTGATTACATCCAGTGGTTATATTAGTGAAAATTTAGAACTGCGCATATGAAAAAATCAATTACATAAAGAGGTAGGTTCCGTGCGGATACTAGGGGGGAGGCCCCCCTCATCACAGCCCCGCAGAGAATTTTTTGAAAAACTTTGAAAATATTACCGGTACCCCAAGATTTATTGATGATTATAAATTCATCATATTTTAATTATTTCTTGGTGTGGTAAGAATCGCCCTTGTGAAGCCCCATCCGAATAATCATAGGCCTACTTCTCATCCATAGCCTTAATTGATGAATAACGATTTGCGTCAAGTTTCGATGTTGGTGAAAATAAATAATTGATGAACGAATTATATCATCATTGATTAATATTTAGGGTGGTCAGGTCGCCCTTCTGGTGCTTTGTCTGAAGAATCCTACCTTTCATCCCTAATCTTAATTATTGGGGAACAATGATTTTGTACCACGTTTTAGTGTTGATTTAAATTATGAAAAATGACAATTAATAATTAGAATTCTGGTGATTTGGTCTGGATTTTGGTCAATTTGCAGTACATGGTATACATATTTAAGTAGGCCTAACCAGTCATCTTACGAGTAGAATATGTTGAAAAACATGCAAAAACCATGGTTTGGAATTGATACATTTATGTAGGCCTACCCAGGGCCGACAACATACTAGGTAAGTTGTTTTACATTTACAAATTACGGTAGGCCTACCTATAATAAACTTTGCATCACTGATGAGTGATGACAAATTGAAGAAAACTGGAAATATTGTCCATATTCTAAATAATATTGTCTTAAAATGTTGGCAATATGTTTTTTGCTCAGGAAACAGGGGGAGAGAATTTCTCAAATACTCAGAAGTAGGCATACCGGTAGGCCTACTGATGAAATTTTGGGTTTATCAATACAGGACGATACCGTAACCACTCGGTCATTTTGCCGAGAAATAATGTCTGTTCAAAAATGCACACGACCTACGAGTAGGTCCTACACCATGTTTAGCACACAGCTAAGAAACGGTCAAGGCATATCGTTTGGCCTGGAACGGTTCAACCATCCCATCAACCCATACCACTAGGGTCTCGGAGTAGCCAGTGGCTAGGCCTAGTTTGCAATTCCTTTCGAAAAAGTATACCTGACTCTCAAATCATTTCATCAAATTATTGAAAGCACTTAATTGTAGTGAAAATATTTGGAAATAGGCCTAAACAGTCTCATTAATCGTTCTTGTCAAAGGTTATGTTTAATAGAATTTCTGAGTGATGGGTAGGGTTAGGTTTTGTGTTGAATCAACAACTAGATTGTAATTTAGGGGTTCATGCCCTGCCCTACTGACCCTAACCAACATCTACCACCACCCAACATGACCCTTGGAAAAGCAGTTGAATGATATGACATATTTACCCATATTTTCATTCAATTGAATGCTTTCAATAATTTGATGAAATGGTTTGAGAGCGAGTATACTTCGAAGAAAGGAAGCGCAAACTAGGCCAGACTATTGGCCAAAAGTCATAGACCTAGATGATGGCAAGTGCTCACAGGCCTAGTGGCTACGCCACGGTCCATTAGCCTATATGGCCTATATATATACGTCTTGTATCGAAGCTATTTTGGCTGATACCAAAAGTTCTGCTGGTTCCACAAAAATCCATACAGAACGCTAGATGAAAGGAGGCCAGTGGGCCACACTATACGCACGAGCGCACCAAATGTACGTCATTGTTGGCGGTAAGACGTCAGCTGTCAAACGTCAACTGGACCACGTGATAGTCTCTTTTCACCTAGGCCTGGTGTTCCGCACAAATTTTGATGGAACTAGCAGGACTGTTGGTATCAACCTTTCAGTGCACGGAGATAGCTTGATACAAGACCTATGCTTATAGACTGTGGGCTAAACACCATATAGGCCTAGGCCTATACCACTGGGCCATTTTTGTTGATGGGCCTAGGCCATTGTCAATGGCCTAGGCGTTATAAACTGAATGGCTTAGGCCTAAGCATGCCCAATGCCTAGGTCTGTACGCAAGAAACTAGGCGTAGGCATTGAGTTAGTAGTCGGCCTAGGGCCTACTTATATTACAAAATTAATGGCCTAAGCATCTAGGCCTAGGGCCTACCTACATGACGAAGCTTGTTTCTGTTGGTAGGCCTTTAGCTTGCCAGCAAAGAATAAAATAACTGGATACTATCAAAGGTAATAAAACTTGCGAGAATGAAATGTATTACCGAATTCTTTGATTAATTCTGTAAATATTCCAGGGTCACTTTCAATGAGACACCAATTTCCAGCACTGTCAGACATGTTGCTTTTCGCTTATTATTTTCTCGCCGCTTTTCAGCGGGTTCATGACCGACGACAACAACAAAATTCGAAGGCTGTGCTCCGAAGCACAGCCTTTGCGATATCGTTTCTAGAAATTCCAAAATGGTGTTAACGTCTCATGGAGGTTGACTGCTGTCAGATTTTTGCATTTTTTGATGTTGTACTGGCGAGGAATACAATTTGCTTCTTACATGAAGTAAATCAGGTTTACAATGGAGAGTAGTGATTCTTCGGTTGAAGTTGATGAGGTGAAAAGGCTTCGAGATCAAATAAAGAACTTGACATTTGAAAATAATCTTCTTAAGCAGCAAACCCAGTCATCAAAGAAATTGCCTCAAGGCGTAGGCCTGGACTCATATGATATCAACTTGGGTAGGCCTAGTCACATTATGTCTAGTTCAGGTGATGTTCTAAGCGATATTTTAGACATCAGCAATTTTGATTTTGCAGATGAAGAAACATGGTAAGTGAATGTGGCTACGTTTATGACATAATCTGCAGTAGGCCTAGGCCATTAAGTAGGCCTATGATAGTAGTGTTCTACAATCTCAATGCCTAGGCATAGCAGAAGACTTCAGGGTTTGATGGCCAACATAAACATCACATGCCTTGATCTTGGTGGACCTTGGGCATTGAGTTTGCCTTGGGGGCTATACAGTAAATATACTGTATCCTTGACCGATCTGCAGTAGGCCTTCGTAAGGTGATGGTTAGGGTCAGGTAGGCTAGGGCAGAGTTTGAACCCCAAAATTACAGTCTCATTGTCCCTTTATTGTCTGGTTATAGAATTAAAATTTGTGAAATGTAGGCTAGGCATAGGCCTAGCTTTCGATCTAGACACGGCCTTGTGACTGGCTTGATCATCGAGTTTGTAGTAACTCTTTAAACTCAATAGCTCAGTGCACTGTTAGTGATTCACATTGCAGCCAGCCACGCTGTACTGAAGTGGCATATCTTTGAAATGTTATTATAACCAGCAATCTCTTCAAGCTTACCACAGACTCCCTAATGCAGCTTCTGCCTCCAGTGCAAGGATACTGGCGGCAGTGCTTCGGTTCAAGTCATCTTTCCTTTTTCTTTCAGTTGAGCCTACATATAGGCCTAGACCTGAATGTTATTAGCCACAGGTTATTGAACGTGAAGAATTGTTGGTAAAAAATAATTGTGATATAGCGCACCACACCGATAAAGATCTGTCATTTTTTGCAAAAGTGCATCAAAACACTTTCAGTAAGTTACTATGAACTCAACCATAGCCAAAAGCCTTAAGAGTCCGCGGGAGTCAATTTAGCAAAATATCAGTTTTTGGGTGATAACTTTTGAACGGTAGGCCTATGAGATATCGAAATTCTAATATGTGAGAAACACAGATAATTATAATAGCTTCAAGATGATATAAGTTATAACTATTTAACTCATGTCACATGATTGTCAAGCATAGAAAGCTGAAAAAACTCATTTGTTTAGCTGTATATGCTTGACAGTTATGCGACATGACTTCAATAGTTAACACTATATACTTAATGGTTATAGGCTAGCTTACGGTATATCATCTTCAAGCTATTATAATTATCTGTGTTTCTCGCGTAGAATTTTGATATCTCATACTGTTCATAAGTTATCACCAAAAAACTGATATTTTGCTAAATCGACTCCCGCGGACTCTTAATATATAAATATAAAAATTGAGAAAACACAACAAATAAAATTGGTTGCAATGCGCTCTATGACAATAAGACCGATTTTTTTTTAGCATCCAAATAGCTCTCTTTTGGCTTTTACCAAGTTGAGTCAATATTCAAATGACATATACCATATTTATCCACAGTACACTATAGTTGGCTGCAGTATCTATACACTACAGTGCACCGAGTCGATCCCCTAAACCTTAGTCAGTTAATTTAAATTAGTACAAGTGGGGAAACGGAGTAAAATATATAGCCCGCTGAGGCGTACCTTTAATAATTGTGTCATCAGTGTCAGACAACATCATTGGTAGTGTATTAACAGAATAATATGCCTAGCCAAGTTATCAGCCTTAATTAACACGTTCCATGTTTTTATGCTTTTATGATCAAACACATATTCTAAAGCAGGAACATGATAATTTATTCCTTTGACCTATGACTGTCAATAACGTAACGGGATAAGCAACATGGCGCTTTCCTTTCGAACCATGCGTATATCAAAGGGATGCCGCCTCACAAATTGTATGATGATTTGCTGGTATTATTGTATGTTGATCTATACAAGTAATAGATGTAATGCAATCTGTGAATCTAGCTCTTTCCAACTGCATTAAACAATATTGGGATAAATTTCATTTGAATTATCCAATCTAAATTTAAAATACGTCTGTAAAAGCATTTAGTCCCCTAGTCAAGAGCCCTACTGCTATATTTACCATTTGATAACTGGACAATTACTCATCATCTACGAGAAAGATTAAAATCAATGCAATTGTACAACTATGTACTATATATTGAAATACGAGCCTAATACGTACGATTTGATTTGAAATTGCGAATCTCACAAATGTACACGAAAGCGCTGATTCCACCATGGTGAAAACGGCCTAATGTTAAAAGGATAGGACTTACGCCATGTTGCTTATCCCGTTACGTTATTGATAGTCATAGGTTAAAGGAATAAAAGACTCTATCCCTAGTAGACCCAACGTGGTTATAAATGGTTACTTATAAACTATTCTAGGCCCTATTTTATAGTTCTTGCTAGTCACTCAAAAAATGCTTTCTCATTGGTCAGATATATACCTTGAGAAATATAGCAGTGTACCTACCAAAAAGTATGTTGCTTCTATACACTTACTTCATAAATATTGAAACGTTGTTACTTTCTCCACACTAACTAGGCTCTGCACGGCCAAGAAACGGTCTACAACTCCAAAAGCCAATCTGACAGGTGTAAATCTTCTCAAGTGGCTGCGAATTGATGTTGACGATAATCATGACTACGAGTTTCAAATAATGAGAAGATCGTTAGTAATTAAACTCGAAGAGCTACAGCAAAGTAAGGTTCTCAGTATGAGAAGGAACATTAAGTTTTGGGATATGTGTTACTTTTGAGTGCATATAGTTGACACACTGAGAGAATAGGACTCGTGCAGCCACCACAACAACACTTCATCGATATAGAAAAATGAGATATTTCAAAAATACACTCGTTATTGGTTGTCTTTAATAATTAAAATGATTAAAAATGAATATATTTATATTTATCCACAAAAAGTTGAAGTCTTTTCCGGTAGAATGCATACTTTATGTGACGTTAGAAAAACGGCATGGGAACACGGTGTATTTCACATCAACGATGCCGTCCGATGTTTTGACGGACGTCACGTGAAAAAATCGTTATGGGAACCTAGCTTAACTCATTTAATAAACAATATCCTAAGGTAATAATGCCAGGGGTTAGAAAACAATTCAAACATTTATAGTGGGGAGAAAAGCTTGAGTCTTCTTATCATCTTGGTGGAAAAATAGAACGAATTTGCTGAAAAATTCGTCTATAAACAAACACGTTAATTTTTTAAGTTTTTGACCCAACACTGTTAACGAGTGAATTATAATTATTAATGTATTGATTCATCTTGGGTAAGATGATCAGTATGAGTACGAACAGTGCTAATTATAAAGCTTCTACAACTGCAATTCCTATACTTTTCAGGTTCTAGGCGAAATAATATTGATACGCGGACGTTTACGCGGCCCAAGAAGCAAATGAGCCGCCCTGGTCTCCGTTCCATGGTCGATTCACCGCTACAGGAATGTAGAGAAGTGCTGCCATCTATGCCAGAATCTCTGCCATTTAGTGAAAACATTGACGATATAAGTATGCCTTTCAACAGCACATACACTTCCATGAGTATACAAGAGTCAATGAATTCGAACGACAACTTTGAAACGGTGGAAGAGCATAGCTTG
Source organism: Brachyptera risi (assembly GCA_964007535.1). NCBI lineage: Eukaryota > Metazoa > Arthropoda > Insecta > Plecoptera > Taeniopterygidae > Brachyptera > Brachyptera risi. The sequence goes on along the minus strand of OZ023330.1, from coordinate 45,798,713 downwards.
AACACGACATTTCAGCAAGTGGAAAATACGAGGAATATCATGTTCCAGAAGCTAGAGGACACCAGATTGAAAGTCCCAACATTCAGAAGAAGTGTAGATGCGAAGCTAAATACGATATATCATCACGATGAATCATCAAGATTGAATTCTACTTTCACGAAGATTTTGTCTGAACCTCATTTAAACGTAAGTGTTGATAAACTCTCACTTGTCTCACGTTTGAAATAGTTATTATATTATAATAGTTGAAATAACTTAGGCCTATACCATGATGAAATTAAACTGTCGACACTTGTCTGTCCAGCGTGGAGTTTAAAAATATAATAAGATTCAAGTTTCTCATGTTGAAAGCACAAATGGTTAAAAGTAGACACGACCGTTCGTTTCTGATACTGACGGTTAGAAGTGTCGACTCTTCGAGTGACAGGTTTCTGGCTATTGTCAATAGACAGACTGTAAGCCTACATATTTCCTAGCCCACGCAGAACGCTAGGCGCTCACAGCAGCGATGTTGTGTGGACCGCTCTTGGTTTAGAATGACTAGTACTACAAAATATTCGCTGCGTTTCGAAGCGCTACGGTCAGTAACCTGGCCCTCTATAAATTCCACGTCTGTTTTTCGGAAGCTCGCTCAGCTCGTTGGCCCTCTATAGTTTTCGGGTCTGTTTTTTGGAAGCTGTGAGCAAACCGGTCTCGGTGGCTCGCCGACAGTTTTAACACAGGATGTCGTTTCTTTAGCCACTACAAATTCAATGATTCAGGTCATGATCTGCATCATAAGTTCTATTCTACGTACGATCTTTGATGTTTGTCAATAATGAATGAAAAAATTAGGCCTATACCTGTTTTTTTATAATCGGATTGTGTGAAATATTTGATGCTCATGTAGCGTACGTCATCTGTGTTCAATATAGTGTACTCAACTATTCCCACACAAGCTTTGGCTTATGTGGGTATCATTATTTTCAAATGTTCAAATAAACAAAACTAGGCCTAATATTATTCTCTTTATATTACAATTCATTATTATTTTTCATTATTTGATTTATTTCCATTGTTTGTTCCTATTCAACTTGAAGAGTGTGAATGTAATTATAGGAATGTGTCATACCGTATTTAGTTTGGCCATTCTCTGTAACGCTTCTGTAAATACGTGTTTTGTTGTGATGATGAATTTTAAATGAAATAAAATAAAATTGAAACATTTCTGAAATTCTAGACGACAACCGAATTACGAGTCCTCGCCCCATCGCTCGGTCGCCTCAGCCTGAGTCCACAGAAAGTCAGCTCGAATCCCGACACTCTGAACCTGACATTCAACAAGTCTGACAGATCGTCGTCTCTGACAAAGTCTCACGGATTAGCGAACACCGTGACCCGTAGGATGGCGGGATCGTCGCTGCCTGAACCCGACTCTCCTGCGAACGGAACCTTCTGCGCGGACAGGCCGTCGTCGAAACGAGCCGCTTCTTGTGATAGCATAGACGACGATTGCAGTAGCACGTCGGAAAGTAGCGTAAACACGAATAACCGCCTTATGAATGCTGGCGACATACAGAACATTGCTAGACTTCAAGAACAAAGTAAGACATTTTGAGACATCACTATATGCCCATAATATAGATTCAAGTCATATAAATAGAGTCTACGGTATTTATTTATTTATATTGGGTTTAACGACGCCCTGTATTGATGACTAAGATCTATCAGCGTCAGTGAATGATATATGAGATGTAAGGTCATTTTATCAGGTGTTTTTGGATAGTGGCAAGGAGTCGGTCGTGGCCTTATGTTAAAGAACCATCGCAGTATTGAACGACATAGGAAAACCATGAAAAACCCTGTCAGGATGGTCGACCAGGGCAGGAATCGAACCCCGGACTCCTGAATGACTGTTCAATTTGCTAGCCACTCGACCACTTGTTGGTATTTTAAAGCTCTGATTGTTGGAAGTATCCTAGGTCTGTACCTTGCACCAGCTGTCCGTTGAGAGATTTGAGACGTGCAAGATTTCACTGTAGCATTCATTCATCATGCTTATCATAAACTCAATAAGGCCTACTGGGGCATATACATTTTTAACAATTTATCAGAAATAGTGGATAAGTAATGTATAGATCTCATTATTTTTCAATTTGACCAGAACTTGTGTTAATTATGTTTAGGCCAATGATTTGCTTCCCAATTTTGTGTACATTGTACTAATAATGCACTAGTTGTACTAATAATGCACTAGTTGCACTAATAATGCACTAGTTGTACTAATAATGCACTAGTTATACTAATAATGCACTAGTTGCACTAATAATGCACTAGTTGCACTAATAATGCACTAGTTGCACTAATAATGCACTAGTTGCACTAATAATGCACTAGTTGCACTAATAATGCACTAGTTGCACTAATAGTACTAATAATGCACTAGTTGTACTAATAATGCACTAGTTGTACTAATAATGCACTAGTTGTACTAATAATGCACTAGTTGCACTTATAATGCACTAGTTGTACTAATAATGCACTAGTTGTACTAATAATGCACTAGTTGCACTAATAATGCACTAGTTGTACTAATAATGCACTAGTTGCACTAATAATGCACTAGTTGCACTAATAATGCACTAGTTGTACTAATAATGCACTAGTTGTACTAATAATGCACTAGTTGCACTAATAATGCACTAGTTGCACTAATAATGCACTAGTTGCACTAATAATGCACTAGTTGCACTAATAATGCACTAGTTGCACTAATAATGCACTAGTTGTACTAATAATGCACTAGTTGTACTAATAATGCACTAGTTGTACTAATAATGCACTAGTTGTACTAATAATGCACTAGTTGCACTTATAATGCACTAGTTGTACTAATAATGCACTAGTTGTACTAATAATGCACTAGTTGTACTAATAATGCACTAGTTGCACTAATAATGCACTAGTTGTACTAATAATGCACTAGTTGCACTAATAATGCACTAGTTGCACTAATAATGCACTAGTTGTACTAATAATGCACTAGTTGTACTAATAATGCACTAGTTGCACTAATAATGCACTAGTTGCACTAATAATGCACTAGTTGTACTAATAATGCACTAGTTGTACTAACAATGCACTAGTTGTACTAATAATGCACTAGTTGTACTAATAATGCACTAGTTGCACTAATAATGCACTAGTTGTACTAATAATGCACTAGTTGTACTAATAATGCACTAGTTGCACTAATAATGCACTAGTTGTACTAATAATGCACTAGTTGCACTAATAATGCACTAGTTGTACTAATAATGCACTAGTTGCACTAATAATGCACTAGTTGCACTAATACTGCACTAGTTGTACTAATAATGCACTAGTTGCACTAATAATGCACTAGTTGCACTAATAATGCACTAGTTGTATCAATAATGCACTAGTTGCACTAATAATGCACTAGTTGTACTAATAATGCACTAGTTGCACTAATAATGCACTAGTTGCACTAATAATGCACTAGTTGCACTAATAATGCACTAGTTGCACTAATAATGCACTAGTTGCACTAGTAATGCACTAGTTGTACTAATAATGCACTAGTTGCACTAATAATGCACTAGTTGTACTAATAATGCACTAGTTATACTAATAATGCACTAGTTGCACTAATAATGCACTAGTTATACTAATAATGCACTAGTTATACTAATAATGCACTAGTTGCACTAATAATGCACTAGTTGCACTAATAATGCACTAGTTGCACTAATAATGCACTAGTTGCACTAATAATGCACTAGTTGCACTAATAATGCACTAGTTGTACTAATAATGCACTAGTTGCACTAATGGACATAATGACTCATGATAGTGGTGATTTCATTCATGATTACAACAGCATAATTCCCTTCCAACATTGATGGATAAGTGAGTCGTAATCATGATGTAATTATTCATCAACTCATGTGTATATTTTCAGGTTTGCATCAAGCCATGTCCACTCCACGGTCCAATGATCGGAAACTAAGCGGTGAGTCACTTGAATAGCCAGATATAGCAGTGTGTATAGATTGATACCTAACAGAGCACTTGAAAGCATGATCTGGAAATAGAACGCCTGTCAAGCAGCCATGTGGCACTTGTTACTCTATCCAGTTCTGTTATTCCATATTGTTAGCTATTTGTTTAAGGCCCGGTATTACCAAGTCCAGTTAGTATTTATCTGAGAGTTGGAGAAAACAAATACCACAGGTAACCATGGCAATAACAAGTTTGAACTGTCAGATAAAAGCTAACTGGACTTGGTAATACCGGGCCTAAGAATAGTCTTTTGTCATTTATTAATATGTATGTTCAACTAAGGCCGGGTTTCATCAACTTCAGTTTAAACTTGGCTTTGTAAAACTTGGTTTAATGATAAACTGGGTTTAAGAACTCGTATTAAAATAGTATAAGCTCAGTTTAGGTCAAATCTAATCCCAGTTTAGGCTTCATGAAACGGCTTCCTAAATATAAACCTTGATTCTAAATTTAAACCAGGTTCAAACTCTAGTTAATAGTTGGTGAATCCGGGCCTGAGAAAATTACCTATATGTTTTCCCTTGTTGGATGAGCTGGAACATATCAACATATTTTTGGGTTGATTATATTCATATATATCCACCTTGGGATGCAAACAATTCCATCACTGCCCTCCTATTTCCTCATTAATTTCTATAATATAATAGAAAAGGCTTTGTTTTAATCGTTTCCATTTAATTGGTGACACTTGTTGCTTAGATTTTATTGGTATCTTGATAGCTTTGAGTGATTTAAGAACATTACATTATATATTTTTCTACATGAAAACGGCTGATGTGATTTGAGTGAAAATTTGGAATAATGTATCATTATTACCTATATTGAAATTCCGTGAAAATTTTAATTCTCCCAGAAGAGACAATTTTTACGAATTTTCTCCTCTGGGTTATTCTTATGGGATTTTAAAAACTTTGGAATGAGTTTTCTCAGAAGTGGTCCAACCGATTGCGTCTCAAAACTATACAGTATGGAATTAGATGAGGACACTTATGTATGCCAAGTTTCAACTGAATTTGCATTTTTGGTTGATCTGTGAAGCGCGAACAGAAAAACATGTACTTTTTTTCGAGTATGCTGAAATTAAGCTTTCCCTTCGCTCATCCAATCATATTCCAGTAATAAGGATCAGGTTGAATTGCAATACTTCATCGAGAACAAGTTTACTACCAATTATTGAGGACCAATGTTTTCTGATTGGATAATAATACAGTTCAGAGGAGTTGTTTCACCTGCCAAGCATAATAATAATAATAATAATAATAATAATATATATTTATTTCATCAATTATCATACATATGATATTATATAATAATATGTCAATGATGTAACTGCACTCATGTGCGTGATCGAAAGATCACACAAGTTTTGAAACATGTCAAGACGTGATAACAAGGTAAAAGAATAAATACATTAGTTACTGAAATAAAGCTCCATCCACATAGTCGAGGAAAGAAATTAAGTGACACAGAAGTTACATGTGCAATTAAATGCATTGTTTAAAAGTAAATAAATACTAGTGCAAAATATACAGTGCGCAAGGTTGACAGATTGCATTCCTTCTCCAGTGTTCTCATAACGTGTCAGGCTTTTAACAAGCTGGTGACAACGCTGTCAAGATAATATTTTTCATCATAATTTTTCTGTTTGTAATTGATCATGAAAAATTGCTCACTAGTATAGTAAACCTGTATGACAATGTTAATAATATTAATTTAATCAGAGCAGTAACACCGTTTTCAGCACTTCATGATGAAGATCTTCCCTCTCCTATTTACTCCCGAGTCGATATGAATCATGGCTACCAATCCGACCATTCTGATCACTCGTCGGTGGCCAAGAGTTCTCGGAGTTCGCAAGTCTCCAGTCCTTCCAGTAGTCTGCACGGATCAACGAACATGCTCGCTTATGGTGAGTCCCAAGAGCCACAATACATGCCCCCGTGGCTCGGTCAACTATAGTGGATAGCGGTGAAAACTTTCTGGTTTTTTAATAACATCAAAACTTGATACAGAATCATTTTCCCCTATTAAGGTCTAACCTCCATTACCTCATGGTCATGAAAAAATTATGATTTTTTGTCAGTCGAGTCGTTTTGATGTGCTCGATAATAATATCCAAACAGATGATGGGCTAACCGGGATAAATTTTGAGTTATATCACTTTAAATACTGGATGTTCTCCTATCATTTAACACGCAACCTTCAAATTTCATGCGTTTTTATTATTCAACAGATCATTAAAATATACTAAAAGGAATGACATTCAATCAAAAAACTTGTTTTATAGTAGATGAAGATGTTACAAATAGAATTATGCAAGAATAAATATAGGTACCCCTTCTCATTTATGAATCACACTCATTATAAGAGGAAAAATAGTTGATTTTACACTAAGATGAAGTCAAAAAAGCAATTTAATATTTCATTAAGCCCTGTAACTTTGGCCAAAAAAATATGACAGTGTTTCTGATGTAATTTCAATTCAAGAATACACATGTTCAATAAAGTTTTACTCAAATTTCCCCAATGTAGAATTTATTTTAAAGTTACTTTTTGACTCTGCTGACCAAACGGGTGTTAGACTTTAAGGCTATGGATGAGAGGTAGGATCGTTTGGACGGGGCACCACAAGGGCGATTTTACCATCCCATTTTTATTATTCAGAACCAATTAACTTCAACACCAGGACTGCGCTGTCTATAACCATAATTTTCCGCCGCAGATAAAAGTATTTCAGTTTCCGAAAGTCGGAAACACATTTTAAGTAAAGACCGTTTCTGTGTTAACTGTGGTAAAAACTGGAGTCAGGTCGAGCGTGGGTTCGAGTCCCGCATGAGACATGGGTTTTTGTAAACGTCCTTTCACTCATCATCACTTCATCGTTTCACCATCACCCGCTAATTCGTACCCCCGTATAACCTAGCTGTTGGTGGGGTCGTTGAGCAGCATTAAAATGAATAAATAGAAAATACATTTTGTATAGACCTACAGTGAAACCTCTATGCATCACTCCCAGATTCATCGCTTTCCAACTTGCATCATTCATTTTTTCTCTCCCCACTCCCATATACCGTATTTACGCGATTGCAGTCCGCACCCTATTGTAGTCCGCACCCTAGTTTTTTGAAGTAGGTTTTAGAAAAGTACTTTACATGCGATTATAGTCCGCAGAGAAATACACATACTTAAACACGTGAAAATCGAGTTAGCGCAGCGACTACGACACGCCTGCTTACACTACTGGAGTTATACTGGCGCATGGCAGTGACACTGAACTGACATCTCAGCACATTTCAGTCACTTGGTCTTAGCTGTGTGCAGTGCGATGCGCGCTCGGTCGACATACCTGCCCCCCGCCCCCGCCCGCCCACCCATACATCAACAAAACAAGCAAGGCGGATCGCACGCCAGCCCGCCAGTCAAGGTTAACCTTGAGACAAGGCGAAGTATTGCGCATCACTTGGAGACATTTGACAGAATGGCGTGAATTTTTTTTTACGCGCTTGGAAATCCGTCATCGATTGTAGTCCGCACCCCTGTTTTAGATTTTCTAAATTTGGAATATACCTGCGGACTGTAATCGAGTAAATACGGTAATCGATGGTAAATTTTCCTGGATGGACCGTTTCACTGCATGGATAGTTTTCCTGGTCCCCCTTTCCTGGTTCCTTGAATAATGGTGGATGGAGGTTTCTCCGTAATATCCTAAATTAGAATAGTCCGTTCTATAAAGGAAAATTATCTACTTTGTGGAAATATTCACTTTTGCTCCAATTTTCGAGACATTTTCACTTGGAAATGACGTTAATCTTATCTTCCATCATTGATGAAAAATAAAAATAAAAAAAATAAATAAAAAATAAAAAAAATACACACAAAATCTAAGTAGGCTCAATAGTTGAGTTTTTTTTCTTCCTATCCTTCCTGTAAGTTGTAATATGGTAACCCATATTTATATCTACTAGAAATCTTATTTCTTATCTACCCACCATCCTAGAAACAGAAGATTATGCCAGCAGAAGTTCAAATGGCCATACAAAAAATGAAGGAATATTGGTACTTTTGTATACCTACATTTTATAGTCTGTGTGTTTTATTCTATATTGAGTGTGAACAAGAAAAAATATGTATTCCCCTGAAAATCTCCATTTTGGAAATATTCCCGGGAATATTTCTTCAATTATAAATTCCGAAAATGTACCCATGACTAGGAGTGACGCTTATGGTTGTCTCTGTACCCGGTGTACCGTGACTAAACCTCTTGTCTCGTGTCACAGACTCGGGGCGACGAGGTCCGAAGCTGGAGTTGCCTCAGATGAAACCGGCCGTGGTCGGCGGCAAGAGCCGCGGCGCATCCGGTCTACGGCCGCCGTCCAGCCGACCCACTCAAGGCGGGGCCGCGTCGGGGCTGCCACGACCGACCACCGGCATTCCACGGCCGCAGTCACGGATACCCGCCCCCAACACCAGGTAAACATTGGCCAATTCTGGCGGAAACAAATACAATTTGTGATTCGACTTTTTATGCCTTGGGCCCAGTCTTACGAATTGACAGTTGGTGGGTTAAGCAATAGTTAGCGGATTAATTTGTTATCACCCTTGGTTACATGTTATTTTCATACCTGAACTAACAGTTAGCGGATTAATTTGTTATCACCCTTGGTTACATGTTATTTTTCACCTGAGCTAATAGTTAGCGAATTAATTTGATATCGCCCTTGGTTACATGTTATTCTCATACCTGAACTAACAGTTAGCGGATTAATTTGTTATCACCCTTGGTTACATGTTATTTTTTGCCTGAGCTAATAGTTAGCGGATTAATTTGTTATCACCCTTGGTTACATGTTATTTTCATACCTGAACTAATAGTTAGCGGATTAATTTGTTATCACCCTTGGTTACATGTTATTTTCATACTTGAACTAACAGTTAGCGGATTAATTTGTTATCACCCTTGGTTACATGTTATTTTCATACCTGAACTAATAGTTAGCGGATTAATTTGTTATCACCCTTGGTTACATGTCATTTTCATACCTAAACTAATAGTTAGCGGATTTAGGGCCGGTTTTGCCAAGTCCAGTTAGCCTTTATCTGAGAGTTGGTGAAAGCAAACAGCATGAGTAACCATGGTGATAAAACAACTTCAAACTGCCAGTTAGAGCTACTCCAATTCTGGCACTTGAAAAAATACTTAACTAGGACCTGGTATTACCAAGTCCAGTTAGCTTTATCTGAGAGTTAGTGAAAACAAATATCACATAGGTATCCTGGTGATAACAACTTCATTTCAACTTTCAAACTTTCAAACTTTCTTTTCCTTGTCCCTTGATAATTGATAAAGATCTCACTGTTTCACGTAGTTTTGTTGACTGCCTCTTCGTTGACACCTAGGTGAATGTTCTGTCCAGGAAAACGGTTGGCAACAGTGTGGCGGTGAAGAAGAGCAACTGGACGGACGGCTGCTTCTGAATCTTGACCTTGATCTCGTTCACCACGTGCCTTTACGAGAGAACGCCACAGCCAGGTGTACAAACAAGTAGAACTAACTGACGCTTTACACAAGTAGATAGACGATGGATACTGTCGTACAGTTGTACGTATCGTAGAACTTGTTTTCATCTGCTTATAGGGATTCCAAGTTTGTGTGATTGTAGAAGATTTTTTTTTATATATGGTAGAACTATGAGATCTGTCACTAGTTCAAATTTCCAGAATCAGATAACCATTTTTATTACTGCTTATTTATTTGATTATTTTCGTTTGTTGTACGAAATCAAGATGGATCATATATGTATAAATTAGGATTGTTGTTTGATTTCAACATTTTCGATCGATTCGTTACGTTCGTACTCCAGTTATTAACGATTTAGAATATTCGATGTTGAAACAATTACCGTTTTGACTGAAAAAGTTGTGAATAACTAAAATAATTTGCTGCCGCCTGCAGACTGTGTATTACAAACTCGAGCGTCGTAGAATGTCAAGGTGAGATGACAAAAAACTGCAATTCGACAAATATTCGACAGAATTGTCTGCACCATGGGGGACATCATGTACGTCTAGCAAGCTCTAGCAAGGCATGAAAACTGTTTAACAACTGTCATGGCGGCAATTTGGTATCAACTTTGCGGGGAGGTTAATGATGATCGCATGTTGCGACCGCTAGCATCTTTGCTAGACGTACATGAATGCCCCCCCATATCATATATTTATTAATTTTTTATCTGGCACTGTTGAAGTTTTATGATCATTTATGTCTATGAAATCATTCTAGCGTGAACTTTTTGCCCTTTGGAGGCTGGGGACTCCCTAATTGATATAATTTGAACATGTTAACAGCTGTGGAAATAGCAGTCTTATTTACCGGTACTTGTATTTAAAGCCTTGTGAAAATACAGCATACCCTCGTTAATTCGAAATGCAAGGGACCCCCAAAAAATGATTTCGATTTATAAAAATTTGGGTTGACCAAAAAACTTCTTTTCCACGAAAATCATCACACTTCCCGTTTAGGATTGAAGCAATTTCGTGTTACGTGCAAGAGAAAGCCATGCCACACGTGCGAGGAACCGCTTCAGTGATCGTGTGTATTGGGCTATCTTCGACAACGCATGATCGTTTGATGGCCCGCTTCCATTGGCGCTTGGCTATTCCGAGTCTGATTGATGAACGAGTGTTCCGAGCTCACCGCTGGTCAAGGACAGAGCGGCAAGCGCACTCGGAGTCAGATGACACACTCTAGGCAGCGAACGGCTGAGCTGGCTTCGGCCTATTGTTACGCGTCAAATAAAAAAGATGGAATTTGGGAAAATAATTATTATTTCAAGGAATTCACTCAAACTATTTCGAACATCCAATTCGAAAACAGTGCTAAAGCAATTGAGGGGTCGAAATATTAGTTCGAATTACGGATTAACTGGAATTCGGATTAATCATATTCATTAAAATAGAAATGCCTATACCTCCTACCGAGGATCGACTTCAAGTTCAAAATATGTCAAATTTGGGATTAACTGGGTTTGGATTAGCGAGGGTTTACTGCTCGGTTCTAAGAGAGCTGCATTAGCAACTAAGGTCATGAAAGCATTATTTCCCACCTGAAGAGTTTCAAGTTGCTCAATGAGGCAACATTGAGAGCCATTTTTTGAAAATTATGATTTTTTTCCGAAGTGTCTATTCGCACAGTAATACTTTCCGAACAAGAACCCAAAACGCTTTTCTCAAAGTGAAAAATGGCCAAATACTTTGCGAACAAGAACCTGAAAACGCTATTCGCAAAGTAAAAAATGGCCAAGAAATGGCAAAACGTCCTGAAACCCGCGAGTTATGTGGACAAAGCCAGGTTGCAGACAGTAGGTTAGGTTTTTGAGGTTAGGTTAGTGTACAAACCTCGCGTGTACCGCCGGCAGGCTGAACGGAGCCGGGTGCTTGTCGCACAATTTACTTTGCGAATAGGGCCGGCCTTTTTTCCCCTTCAGATTCATAGTTCAATGTTCCATCAGTTGAATGCTACGATATCATTTTTGTCAATTTAGCACTTTGTAGGCCCACGTCTCATGTTTCAGTGCATTCAACTTTGTGATAATATTTTCAAATGAAATTATTTCAAAATATCATTTTTTCAATTCTTGATACCTAGATCTCTGAAACTATTAAAGATAATCTCTCAAAATTTTCACCGCATGTAATTATGGCACAGCCTACTTGCGTCGAGTTTTTCTTCATATCTGCGTGAAATAACATTGAAAGTAAAAATTGTTCATGCCTAAAAATGTGGTATTTTTTGGAAATTTGTTAAAAGAAATAGCAATACAATATTTTTTTAATTGAAATTATTATTTCTCAGTAGGCATACATGTGTAGAAAGGTCTTGTGTAATCACTGTGAAAAATGTGCGAGTGTAACTTCCATAGTTTGTGAGAAAGACTTCAATTGCACTTCTCGTCTTTATGTCTTCATTCAGGTCTATGTAACCATAGCACAAGCGGGGAAGCTCACAAGGTTACCAAGTTTGCACCTGCTGTCACAAGCCAAACGGTATGGCAAAGCTGAAATGCAGTCGTATGGCTATATTTTGTCGGAAGATGTCAGTTCAAACGCTGCTCCTACCATTTCGTTTGTGACAACAGTTCAACCCTTGCCAAATATATTGTCAATTTGACTAAAACTTGACTAAAATTTCCGTGATTTTACGCTGGTTCATAAGACCGTACTGCGGGTCATTTGAAAAGGTCCCGTGGGCCGCCAGTTGGGAAGCTCTGGTAAAGGGCTTTCAATATCCCCTTAAGAGGCCGCAGGCGCTCTACACGAGCTCGTTCTTCACTCGCTTCAGACTCGAGTTTAACATGCATCCTGTGCTAGGCGCAACCCGTAGACTAGCCCGCCGAACTCATATTCACATAAACGCCGTTAATTCCCTAGCTCACACTTTTGATATATTTCACATAATTTTATATTTTTTTGGTATTCAATAATATGTAGACCTATCTAGGTTTTTGCAAACACAAAATTTTTTTCATTTTCCATTTGAAGAATTTGAAAAGCTACAAATTTTTGGTTCAGAATTCTGTAAATTTGGTAACCTCCATTTTTCAATTATTAACAGAATGCAAAAACAATCATATTGGTATCTCAAAAATTACGACCGTGAGAGTTTGCGGCGTGAAATACGAGCGCCTGCGATCTCTTGATCAATTTTCAGATTTGTGTGGCGTTTTTTGTCCGTCACCTGCGTCAGTATTTGCTCGATCTCGACTGTTGTGGGTCAGAACTGGATTGGAGCGGAAAATCAGACATGCTCAGTACAAGTTTCAAAAGTGTTGAAATGTTAAGTACAACAAGGTTTTGAGAATTGTATTCCTATTCAAAATGCATATAATTTATTGGACTGTTAAACTTTCAAACAGACCATTTTCGTACCATTACTGTTTCTTCTTTGTAGAAATTCTGAGGATCCCACTCAGTACTCAAGTAAGACCAGAACGTTTTACGCTCGTTTACAGGGTCGTCCTAATCAAAATGAACTGATGTACAAATATTGCACACATATTCAAAGAGATAGAAATGTTACAAATTCGTATATACACAGTACTGGTGAAAAGAAACAGTCGGACACACAAATATTCTCGGTTTCCTTCCTTCAAAAGTTCGTTTTGATGGAGGGAAATAAAAATTATCCAGGAAATATTTTGGATGTTTTCAAATTTAAATTTATATCCTGTATCCCAGATCTGTATCAGTGGAGTGATATGTTTTCCTCTTTAATGTTTGATATATAAGAGCTAAGCTATAGGGAGTTAGGGAAAATACAATCTGTGCACGTAACTATTGGTTCCGGTAGCAGCTCACATTACCGCGTAACCTGTGGCACACACTCAAACAAAACAATTACGGTAGTCATGGTCACACTTGAAGGAAAATGATTGCATAAAGCCTGGATCACAATTGAAATATAGATAAGTCAGTATGAAATGGTAATTATGTTGGTGTTCTAGTGACAGGTGGGCCACAATAGCCTCTTATTCCAACTGTAGGTTTGCCAATAGGCCATTTATATTTTCGCCATTACCGTTCCATGATCCTTTGCGCATGCATTAGACTAGCCGCCATTAATGAGGTGTAGAAATTGTCAACAAACGTTAGTTTGTGGACAAAGCCAATATGGCGGCGCCCATGAATGAGCGCGTAAAATCCCGTATAGTTCACCGGAAGATCCGGTGCACCGCCAACCTGAATAATTATTTTACCTTGAATGGTTCGGGTTTCAGTGGCAGTGGCAACAACTGTCAAAAGCCATTCAGACATTTATTTCTTGAGAGTGTCTGATTTGACTCTCCTATAAAAATAAAACACCCGAAATACGTGAACGGTAGACACTTGACTACAGTAGTAACATCATGCGATTGGTCAGAACTTGGCTCGTCATGAAGGTTATAAGAAAATAGTCATGGAAAATGGATTTTTTTTTCATTTTGTTGACTATTAATATCATCACTATAACACAGTTTCTTATTGTGTGTGAACGGTTACATAGAAACGCCATCATCCATTCAGTTCATTACTAGGCCTACAGTAGAACCTCTTTAGTAAGTTTCTCGTTAGTACATTTTCCACAGTAGTCAGTTTTATTTCAACTTGTGCCCGGTGATGGTGGTCGACTTGGGTTTGGGTTACGTGATGAACGCCCTATACCCTGACGCCGATGTGATGATCACCGGGGACATGGCCTGAAACGCGATCGGTTTTTCGGCATAGGGCATTTAAACTTGTTGAATAGTTTCTTCAGTAAGTTTTTCAATTTGTTAAGTTTTTTTGTCTGGTCCCCTGGAAAACGTACTAAAGAGGTTCCACAGTTTATTACTATTTCATAATGACTAATCACTATTTCAATTGTGACGCAGGCCTTGGATCATAAATTCATACGTTAAATCATAATGTTGACGTTGTTCCCCATATATGTGACAACACTAGCGCGTTCAGTTGGATTGTCAGCTTGAACCTCGTTTATAATTAACCAACCCAAATAACTCTTGTTGGGTGCCAAAATTGTGTCCGAATTCGATATCAACCACTTGACGGCCGATGGCGCACATACGCGTCCTCACACTCTCCAAAACGTTTCATTTTACCTCTCGATAAAATGACGTCGTATTGACATGGGACTTGTACTGACATCTGGTGGATAGATTGAAAAATGAGTGTTATTTTTTCTTTTTGCCGATAGAATACGTCAATGTATTGGAAAATGATAAATACAGTCAGCTGTTATTCCAAAACATGATTCCAGGTTACATTTGTCAAATTGGCGAGCCTCTGAACGCTGAATAACAGTATATCAGCAAATTTCTTGCTTCACATATCAAGTACAACAATATATCAAATATCAATACAATAGAACCATTTGTTTTGGCTATCAATGTTATCTAAACTCGAGTATCTGTGCGATGTAACTGGGAAAAATCCCGGCCTGGGAGGTGGGGTAGCGATTTCGTGGCCCGGCTGTCGAGTGGCTAAACAAACATGGAAACAATTAGCCTTCCCAGTTTGCTAACTGGATTGCTAACGGGCCTTTCTATAATATGCCCATGGTCGTATTTATTGATTTACAAGTATCCTGGATTTGCTAACTGGATTGCTAACGGGCCTTTCTATAATATGCCCATGGTCGTTACATTGAGTGAATCTACTATAAATCTTTGAACACCATTACAATCGAACCTCTATCGATCGTTTTTCAAGGAGCCAGGTAAAATGAACCATCCATGCAGAAAAACAATGTAGGCCTATGCAGAAAAATTCAACATTGGTTATGTGGGAGTGGGGTGGGATCAAGTGAAAGCTAGAAGCGGGAAAACGATGTATCCGGGAATGATACATAGAGGTTTCACTCTACCATTGATAAAGTAGTGTCTAGCTAGGCATAGCCGTATTGCAGAGCCCATGCTCATCAACAATGAAAAAGTTGGCTGACCACAGCGCTCCAACAGCATTCACTCGCAACAGTGCTCTAGCAAATGGTATTTTGTTTGTGATCACAGCGCTCCTAGCAGGATTACCAAGCGTAACAATACCAGGGTCTGTAGACTGTTTAACCAGGGCGCTGCCGCTTTATCCCATTGGATACTTCTTTACTCAATGACTGTACTAACAAGACAGTGGATACTTAGCTGTCATTCAGGAGACTGTGTTTGATTTCTGCTATAGTTATGATTTTCCCTCGGGTCATATACGAAAATGCTTGAAGTCGTTCTGTGAAATGAGCCAGGATTGCCTCCTGTCAAGTAGGCCTATAGTTACCGAGAATAGCCACTTCTTAGTAGGCTTCCTTCACCTGTCACCTGGTATTGTTGTAATTGGAAGTTTAGTGAATGGTGGAAAATGATCAAGAGTCGTTTTGGTCAAAAATCAAATTTAAACGTACGGTGGCTGACATGATACATCAGTGATATCGGTGTAGAAGTCTGCACGGACGAATATTTCGGGCAATTGATCAAGATTAGGCAACAATGTGAAAAATGGCCACATGCCGGGAAAAGTGTGGATCCCGAGTTCTGTTCTGAAAATGTGTTCAGGACGGAAAGAAAGCTAACAGCATACGTACGATTCCCAATTTAATTTATTAGTACCAACGAGCTTTTTAATTTTAACTAATATTGACATGTTTAGTATGTTTTTGTCAAGCTATATTATTCAAGTTATAAGAAGTGCTGTTATAGATCGCATTGTCTCCTACATGGATATGATATGCTTTGGAGAGATAATAATTTTTCATCCTTTTTATTGAGTTTAATTGGGCCTAATTATTCCTGTAAAACACGAGAATTTAACGGTATTTTATTTGTCTTAACCCGATGGGCCATTGTGTTTACTGTTTAGTGTAAACAAGGGGTTAATAAACATTAACATAATGGTTGTAGATGAATTTATTAATTGCTTTTCATTCAGAAATTTTAATTTAAAAAATACATTCCAATAACTAACTTGACGATAAATCATTATACAGATACCGGTAGACCGGTACTTTACCAGCAGCTTGGCCAGAATATTAAATATGATATAAAAAAATTAGCCTACTCTGGCCGAGGTCAGAAAAGCCTTACTGTCACATTTTGCTCATATTAATTATTCAAATAAAAAAGTTGAAATAAGACTACCAATTTAGTTCAAATAAGTTGAGAAATGACTGTTGTATATTATTTTCGTTCCAAAACTTTTGAAACTTTCTTGATTTTCTTCTTCAAATTTTGACTGAATTTTGTTCGACATTTGCATTTCAAAAATTTGCAAAACATTGTAGAGCTAATAACTAATAATTTTTTGAGTATGAATTATTACACAATTTTGGTTGAATTCCATTTCAAAAATTCTTCATATCATCTCATGCATAGCTCGAGGGGCTAACACTGAAATCTGGTATACACTTTTCATGAAATCCCATGAAATCTATCTGAAGTCCCTTGAAATCTTCTTGAAATCCTATGAAATCTATCTGAAATCCCTTGAAATCTGAAATCAGATGTGTACACCCAATTTACCAGTTGTTTACCCCTCGGCATATCCACATGCATAAGTTAACCGCATCACCTAATGTTTGTTTTTACTATTTTCAATCTTCATATAATAATGCTAAAAGGTCAAGAATATTGGGATTTTTAATTGAAAAAATGTGTGCAACACTGAATTTTTGGGAAGATGTCAAGAATGTCCATACAAAGTCAACAATAAAATCCTAAAAAAAATCATAGTGGTGCTTCGTCTCCAAAAATTGACATTTCCAATTTTAAAATTGTTAGCTAAACTGCTGGTGTCTAAATTGAATTTTTTCACTCTCACTTGCATCACAATTGGAAAAATAATTGTAGGATGAACAAACTTGGAAAAATTATTCCACCCAATTTATTTATTCAAGACATGTTGATTTATTTGTATTATCATTTCAGTATTTTTATTTTCAGAATCAATTTCCGATTACTCGTTTGGCCCCTTTACCTCCGTGTCTGTGTATAACTGGTACAGTACTCGACTGATGCACTCAATAATAGGTAAAAATTACCAAAATGTTTCATCAGTATTTGCCATCCTACATGAGTTCTAATAGAGTAATAGTTTATAACATGTAATAATTATATGTACTAGCTCCTAACAGACAAATCTATTTTCAGAGATGTAAAATGCTATTTTTAAATAATTGAATAGATGAGACTTTTTAAATACATTTGTTAAATAAAACTAACTGCTATTTATTTACACCATATACCCTTTCATTGTTTGCCTTTGGAAAAAGCCTCGGACCAGTGCCTATTCAACAAGAAAAGTAACAACAAAATGTGCTTCTAAATACAATATGTCCGACAAAAAGTTACAAAAAAAATGTCAACAATGTAACATTTTAATCAATGTCATTGTTGAAAATATGTGCCTACTTTATTCCGTGACTTTTCACTAGCTCCAATTTTTAACAGCATACCTGTAATTTCTCTGTTGAATATTGCATTAGTAAATCAATAGTGGGGTGATTGATTATTTTTCCATAGCAACCAATACAGACAAAACCAAAACACACTTGTTCCTTTCTTCCTTGAAACCAGCCAATCTAGTGGCTTTGTTTACATGAAACCACAAGGTTGAAAAGTGAGGTGTGTTGTTTCTTGGTTGTTTCCATAGTGAATTGTCAAGTGACAAGACAAAAGCAACAGCACCTAATGTAAAGAAGGCTGGGTCTCATGTTGACTGTCAACAAATAACATTCGCATTATTTTTTACACATTTTTATGGTTAATGTATCTCATCATGTAGTTGGACTTTTGTGGATTCTGTACGTGCTGTAAATATAGAATGGCGAATGTGAACCAACACCAGTTACGGGACAGGTATATGGCAAACAGCCATAGAATTGAACTAGAAGTTGATGTTCACGCCGATATAGATTTTGATTTTTTCGATTCGGAGAGTAAAAGTACAGGCACCAGTATTCAAAATCCCAAAGTATTTGAGACCAAAACTAATACCACGTCATACCGACCTATACAGACAGAGAAAGTGCATTCTTCAGTTGCACAAGAAGCAGAGAACGTCTTGACAATATTAACGCCACGGAAAACTAAGATTTTGGTGAAGGACAAGAATTTAATAAAGTGTAATGCTAATAATTTGCAAGATGGCACTGCAGTTAAGAATGTCAAATTTTATTCAGATACAAGCTCTAACTCACGTGTGGGCCCAGTAACAAATCTGTTGGATCCTAGGGAAAAAAGTGTAAATGTTCAAAAACCTACAAAGACTAGGACTATTCATGCGGGCCAGCCAGAACAAATTCAAACTACTGCCAAAGACAAGAATATTTCTAAATCATTTGCAGCACGAGGAACCGGGAACTTGTCAAATAAGCCCAATGCTAATATAATGAATTGTGTTGCTTATTCGTCGCAAGACGAACCAGCGATTGAAAATTCAACTATTTATTCCGTAATTCCTGAAACCACAATTGAGATAAATATATCGAATGCAGAAAATGTAGATGCAAATATTCAAAATCCCAAATGTCATAAGAAGAAAGAGGCTAACAAACTCACACAGACAGACAATCTTGATACTACATTTAAAGTTGAACACCTTCCAAAATGTGTTATTCCAATGGAAACGAGAGATTTTTCAATGACAAATGATTTAATTAATTGCATTGCTTATTCTTCACAAGATGATAGTGCAATTAGGAATTTAGATATCGATCTGATGAGCTCTGATACTACGTCTGAGATCACAACAGTGACATCTCGTACAACATCCAGTGAGTATTCAATGTCAATGTCGGAACGTACAATAAGTCCACGTAAGCAGAGAAAACTGAAACAAAGCCGAGAAGATGAATCTCCCATAAAATTCCTTGTGGATACCATTGCTAGACTGGACACAGGTGAGGGAGGGTATGCAACTTCTTCAGTAGATGATTCCACCGAGACAAGGAGTCCACTGAGCAACTTTACAGCTAAAATTCCTACGACAAATATGTCATTCTCTAGAAATGAAGTTCTAGAAATTGAACGGGGAAATCTAAATCTACTGAGGAAAATTAATGATACCAAAAACTGTTGTCGAAGACCGTCAATCACAGCTCCAAACTTGAAACTTTCGAGTACAGCAATTAATAGAAGAAATAAACACAATGCGATTGCCTTTGAAAATCAGGTAACAAATAATATTGTAGTAATATTTACAAATTTATAATAAACATAACAAAGTATAGGCTTGGTTGGTGAAACCTTGATGCTCTAGCAATTACATCTTCTGCTTATGAAAGTTTTGAATACTTCATACTGATTTGTTAAAGGAGTCGAAATATTTCATGCATCATCATAATCAAAATAACTACAGAGATATACAGTATATATTATATATATCGTAGCCGTAAAGAAGTCGTTCTTATTTTTTATATTACATTTTCAGTTTTTGTTTTGTACAGTAGGCCTATATTTGACTTGGTCCGATTCACTACAGTTGCGCGTTGGTAGTTCCATATCTATTTTTAATCCTCTCTTGAATTCTCCTTGAATGTTGCAGCTCCCCTTGTCCTTGCACTGAGAACATTCTCTATGTAGGAGATTAACAATTATTATTGTTGTCAGTTGGTTCTTATGTCATGGAGTGGAAGTGATTAAATTATTATAATCCACTAATTTAATGAACACCCTAGTTTCAGTACGATGTTATGATCCACTGGAAATAGTACCAAGGTCACTTCATACTTTCTACTTATTGTTGTTTCACTTTCATAATTTTTGTTATTTAACTTACCGGTATTTAAAGAAATTCAGTAAAAAAGAGTCAGTAAATCGGCCCCATGCATAACACTTATGAAAAGCTTGTCTGTAGTTCTTGGAACCTATGGGCCTATTGATTTGAATACAATTTATTATTATTATTATTATTATTATTATTATTATTATTAACTCTTGCAGTTGCACATAAATGCGCGGTGGCAAGTTCCCTATCAATCCTATCCACTTTAATGAAAATTAACAAGATTACGGTGCTCTGATTCCAACATATTTAAACAGGGATAAATTATTTCTGTCAATAATAATAATAAGTAATTACAATAATGGCCAATTATACCAACTACCAAGTGATAATTTTAGTGAATTAAGCAAAGATTAGCGAATCAACGTGTCATCACCCTTGGTTACGTTTGTTAATTGTGTACCAACTGATATCAGTTGGTAGAACCAATCAAGGGTACAACCGACTCTACAATTAAAATAAAATAATCTTCATTTTTGCAGCAAAGTTGTACTAATTGGCTTCTCTTCATCACTGAATGTAGTACAGAGTATAATCATTTTGCAAATTAGTTCATCTACAGAGACATGCTTTATTTCATGTTTTATCAGCATCGTGCTAGCAAAGTGTACCATTTGTCGTGATAATTATTTTTTTATCGATATGTACCATAAAATTTAAATATTGAAAACTTGACCTTACTTTGTGTGTTTCAGAGAATCCTGAGGAAGCTTAATTCCACCAAGGCAGTCACAGATACGTCAAGTGCACGAATACAGTCACGAAGAAAGTGATTACTGTGAAATATATTTTTATTACTGTACTGAGTAATGCATATCTTTCTTACAATGTTTATTTTGAGATTTTTAATAACCATAATGAAGGTTGATATTATTGCTGCATTCTCTTTTCTTATCCTTATTATGCAATATTCAACAGAAAATGTTACACCTACATTGTATACCACTATGACGTGAGAAACGTTTACAAAATAAAGTGCGCTCATATTTGAGCAATGACATTCATTAAAAATGTTTTAAAAATTAAAATTAAAAATGAAATTAAAAATGACAGTTCTTCATAACTTTTCGTCAGTCATAATACATTTACAAGCACTTATTTTTGTTCTTGTCATTCTTTTTTTTTCACTGTCGATTTAGATTCTGAAGGTGCTAGTTGAATTTGTCAAAATATTTCCATCCATCTTCTTTCCCAGTTAATTGTTGATTCTTGGTGGAATGTTTTGAATACTATTAATTTTTATTGGATGAGTGTAAATGATGACTCAATTTTATTCAAATTCAAATTTTAAACAAAAGTCATTGAGAAAACACACCCCATGTATCAAGCAGTGATTAATGATTCAACCAAGATGCATTGAGGAATGCGTTTGCCCGCAAACAAACCCTCAGTGCATCTTGGATACAACCTTTGGTCAATTTATGTCATAATTTGATTTCTTGATCGTCATTAGTACGACTTGTGAATTTACTTAATAAATATACAAAAATCATAATATAATTTTCACCTGAAAGAAGCACACACGTGTTTGTTGTTGATTTTCACATTTATAAATCTATTTTGAAAAAGTGTGTCAAATCCATTTTCAATGCACTTATGTACAATATGAATTAGTAATATTGCCTTATGGTATTTATTTCCTTCATTTCTAATTTCTCTGGTACTTCTAATTCAGGACAGAGGCAATGCCCCCTCCCCTGTATTTGCCATTGTTTGATTACTCCCCTCTCTCCACAGTATCCAAGTTTAAAATTAAATCTTAAATCAACTGGCATAAGCCTATTAGAAAATCAAGATATTGTGAAATATTTAATGTGTTTTAAGCAATTTTATTGATCACTAAACTGTTTTTCAAGTATGTTGTCAGCATATATATATATATATATATATATATATATATATATATATATATATATATATATATATATATATATATATATATATATATATATATGTATATATATATATATATATATATATATATATATATATATATATAGATATATATATATATATATATGTATATATATATATATATATATATATATATATATATATATATATATGTATATATATATATATATATATATATATATATATATGTATATATATATATATATATATATATATATATATATATATATATATGTATATATATATATATATATATATGTGTATATATATATATATATATATATATATATATATATATATATATATATATATATATATATATATATATATATATATATATATATATATATACATATATATATATATATATATATATATATATATATATATATATATATATATATATATATATATATATATATATACATATATATACATATATATATATATATATATATATATATATATACATATATATATATATATATATATACATATATATATATATATATATATATATATATATATATATATATATATATATATATATATATACATATATATATATATATATATATATATATATATATATATATATATATATATATATATACATATATATATATATATATATATATATATATATATATATATATATATATATATACACATAAGTTTATCGAGTAGGGAATAATTTATCCGATATTTTTAATCAAGAGAATGGTGTACCACAGGGTTCAGTGCTCAGTGTCACCTTGTTCGCTATTGCCATTAACGGAATAACTAAATGTATCCCACCAACAATAACATCCTCCTTATTTGTCGATGATCTTGCTATTTTCTGCAAATCATCTGATATAAACTCAGCATCTCGTCAAATTCAAGTCACTGTGAACAAACTGAGTAAATGGACGGAAGAGACAGGGTTCAAGTTCTCTTCCACTAAAACTACTTGTATGCACTTCACTCCGCCTTATACGAGAGTATAAGGCAGATCAACAACCAACTAAGATCCTCCAGATACAACCAGATCCTGATATCCATCTTCGTGGCGAATCATTATTGTACACTGATTCAGCAAAGTTTCTGGGTCTTATTTTCGAGAAAAAATTGAATTGGATTGAACATATCAAATCTCTGAAAAATAGATGTTATAAATCCTTAAATTTATTACGATACCTTAGTGGCACAACGTGGGGAGCTGATCGCACTACCATGTTGATGTTATATAGATCTTTGGTCAAATCGAAACTAGATTATGGGTCAATTATCTACGACTTAGCACAACCAACGTATCTGAAACCACTGGATACAGTACACCATACAGGGATACAACTGGCCATTGGAGCACTCCGTACCATGCAGTCCAATCGAGAGTGTGTATTGTGAGTCCGGTGAACCGTCACTCAAACAGAGACGACTCTATCTTCTAAGTTCGTACGCATCAAAATTATTGTCGATGAGAAATCATCCCTCATATCAGACAATAACCAGTCCTAGATTCCAACCACTTTTTGATATCAGGCAATCGGCCACACCACCTGCTGGAATTCGCTTATCTCGTATGCTTGTGGAATTGAAATTTTTACTCCCTTCTGTCTATCCGACCAGGAGCAGCCCAGTTGCACTGTACCTTGGTTGGTTACACCACCAATCATCAACACTCTATTGACAAAATTCAAGAAAGAAGATACAAGTTCCAATGTTTATCTTCAACATTTCCTGACCATTCGAGAACATCACAATGAATATATCCATTACTACACAGATGGTTCAAAGTTAAACAACTCTGTGGGCTGCGCTTTTTGGTGCAATGATAACATCTCACATTGCTTCAAAATCAATTCTCTATGCAGTGTTTACACTGCAGAGATTATAGCCATTCAACAAGCTCTTCTCCATATTTCAAGTAGAAACGAAAATAAATTTATCATATATTCGGACTCCCTCAGCTCACTCCAATCAATTGACAGAATATTCACAGACGACTTTCTAATCCAGGAGGTTCAAACCCTCTTGACTACACTTGCATCCAGAGATGTGAGTGGTTTTTTGTTGGGTTCCTGGACATGTCGGAATCGAAGGGAACGAGCATGCTGATAAAGCGGCCAAAGAAGCCACAGAGAAAAATTATGTTGTTGAACACACAGTTCCGTGTATGGATCTGAAAGCCCATTTCAAACATCTTTTCAAACTCAAATGGCAGAGTGAATGGAATTCAGTAACAAATAACAAACTTTTTGAAATCAAACCAACTATCGAAAAATGGGATTCCTCTATTCGCAATTCGAGAAGAGAAGAGGTGGCGCTGACTCGTTTGCGAATAGGTCACACACTTCTGACTCAAGCTCATTTATTTACAATAGAACAAATTAAACCTCGATGCGATACATGCGATGAAATTCTCACTGTGAAACATATTCTTATTGATTGTGATAAATACTTGATTATTAGACAACAGTTGTCCATGGATACCACCTTGGATAAAATATTGTCAGATGACTCTAAACGGATGGATAAATTATTCAAATTTCTCAATTTAACCGATTTACTGGATAAAATATGATTCAAATTTTATAAATGATTTCATGTCTTGAAAATTATAATTAGAAAACTGATCAAATGGAGGAAAGGGTGATGAAATGACCACGCTGTCGGGGTCACCCATAAAGAGGAGGGGTTTTAGTCGGTAAGAATCCGCGTCTCCCCGCAATTCAACTTGCGGGGGTCTATGCAAGATTTCCCCTCCTCACAAAAAAAAAGTATATAATATATAATATATACGTATATATAAAAAAAAATATATACGTATATATATATATATATATATATTTAACTACAGTTGAGTAGATAACGTTAGTTAAGTTAAAACATGAACGGAACTTGGTTAGTAGTTAACTCTAGTTATGTCTTGACTAAGTTTCTAGAACTCAGTTAGCTTATCTGCAATCAAAATTCACCGCCTTCTCAAAGAGCAACATCATTCGTATCGTCACATTGTTGGTTCAAAGCAAGGCCCTCTATATTATTTACATCATTCAAATTATATAGATTGGCTTTGTTCAAAAACAAGGCGAGATATCAACAGAAGATCTGTAAATCTTTAAATGCAATATAAAAATTGACAACCATTTCATCGCTGTCAGTGTGAACACTTTAACTCAGTTAAGAACGGTCATCCATGATGCTATAGGCCTAACTGCAGTTAGTGATCCTAGTGTGAGCGAGGTACTTACATTTACTGTAATATCAACTCTATAATCTTGAAATTTCTACAAATGTTGGAACATCAGAACCTTACGTCGTGATGAGTTAAAAAAAAAGCAATACTCAAAAGTTTCCGAGACAAGCTGAATTTGAGCTTGAACTCAAAAATTCCAAGTGTTCGCAAACCCTTGATTACAATATTAAAAAAAATTGTTCGTACCAAAGAGTCGGACTTGCTAAGCCCAATAGATAGTAGATACAATTGAAAACGTGTTCACCATCAGTGAAACACAGATTATGCGAAGGTTGATTCGACTCTAGTCACACATGTTGATAAAATACTTGAAGGCAGCCAAGTTATAGCTGATGGAAGAAACAACGTCCTACGTTCCGACATAGAGTAATGAAGTTTTTAAAGAGTCGCCCATGATAAAATATCTGCGCTAATTTGAGAGCAGTTTGAAGGTTTACTTGTAGCGATTGAGCTAAAGAGAGCGGTAATATTAGTTGGTCTCAGCCAGACCTACGCTACTGTCGCTGCTCGCCATCCGGCCGAGATCTATTCCCAGCAACAGTAGCGTAGGTCTGGCTGAGACCAACTAATATTAGATATTATCCCGCTCTCTTTAGCTCAATCGCTACAAGTAAACCTTCAAACTGCTCTCAAATTAGCGCAGACATTTCAACATGGGCGTTGGACCTATTTAAAAACTTGATTACTCTATGGTATTGTATCCGAGGTCTGGATCCAGTAATTACAAGGACTTCACGTTGAACCCAACTTGGCCTACAGAACATGGTCAATGTAAAGCAAGGCATTGGAATAGGAATGCAGAACTGTAGTAATAAAATGGTTTGCTCACTCACAAAAATTAGGCAATTTATTCAACAATACATGGCACTTGCTAAATCTTAAAGTACTTAACATTTTAAATGGCTATAGTGGGTAGGTCCTCAACACCGATACTTACTTTGGGCATCAACACTACAAACTCAATGCTTTGGGTGAACAGTTTAGTGTTGAAATGCCACTCCAGTACTATAACTTATGAGTTGAGCTACATAATATTAACGAAAATGAATAAACAGATCATCGAACCATCATTTCTCTAAAAACATTTGATAACCTGAGCAATGAAATAACAGTAGATTGTACCAGTATTTAATAATTAGCTAGTGATGGTAATAGTATATAATCAGGCTCAATTCCATATTTTAAATACACCGGGAGTTAAGAAAATACTGATTGTACGACACACAATGACTTAATGAGCAAAATGGGTGAACACTGAACATGACAGTTTTTGCAGCAACATTCATATTTAATTATTTCAACATTAAATTCAATTTGCAATGCATGAGCACTTTGCCTTCACAACAAAAACATTGGTAGGCTCTCTATATATCCTAAATTGCAGTTCATCATGGAGTAGTATATTTGTACAAATTAGTTGACCAAGTCGCTTTAATTTACATACAGTACACCGTTAATCTAACAATTAGCACATATTATATATAAAAAAAAGTTGTATCCAGAAAATGACAATAATAAAATATACAGTAACATGTCATACATTTAACTGGGACTAGAAACATTTTTGTCAAGTTCTCGGGACGGACAGGCCTATGCGGTATGTCCAACTAGATCAAGGCAGGGCATATCAGATCTCTAAAATAGTATAAAAAAGCTTTACAAATTAAAAGTGAAAACTACTATCTAAACAGTATAAAATGACAATAATCGTATAATATTCTAACCCTATGATTGTGCTAGCATTCATCAGCACTGTACCATGCAGCATGTTGGTGCATCAAGTACGAATAGTGAACTAACTATCAATGTGGTTCCAACAACCAACAAGTCCGAGTGGAAAAAGTCAAAAGTCAACTCGGAAATTACGCAAATAATTGGTTATACACGCTTCTTGCTCGTCTCTAACCACATATTTTCTTCAGTGCAGGTAGGAGAGATTCAAACTCCAAATCGTGTACATTATTGATTGAAATTCTGCGTGATAATATCTATGGTTAGGCAGTGTGAATTCACTCGCAGGCCAGTTTACTATCGAAACTACTAAGTGCGATGGCGAAGGCTTGTAAAGCGCACATCGGATAGCGGTAATCCATCGTGAAGATGTCTTCGTTGATTCGGCCAAACTGCATTACGACGTACTCGACTGCAAGTAAACAAGACAAGTCACATCAAGCACGTTTTACGGCAGTGTCACATGGCAAAGTGCCCGCTCATCAATCTACCACATAGACAGACATGTAAACATAGCCATTGCTAGAGAAGTGAAGAAATACCAAAGTGCTCAACCCTTTCACAGTTGATGGAATTTTCGATAAAAAAACCCACCAGGTTAGCTAATAATAAACAACTGGACGACGCCATTTTAGTTTAGAACCTTGGAAACATACACAGCCTCGTTGAATCTCTTTATTTTAGATCATTATTTGATGGATTTGAGAACGCACTCACTGAAATCATCGGTAACGAACTACATACTAACGACATCTACCAAAAAATAAATGAACTTTGAAGCATTACTTGGTCGTTAAAAACCCAATGTTTCTGATATTTCTCGAAGTTTCAATACATTTGATGTTCTTTGATCATGTTTTTGAAAGGGCGCCAAAGCGCTACAAACGTCCACTGAAAGACTTTTATCTGCGGCGGAAAATTATGGTCACAGACTGCGCAGTTCTGGTGTTGAAGCTAATTGGTTGCAAATAATTCAAATGGGATGGTAAGATCGCCCTTGTAGTGCCCCGTCTAAACGATCCTATCTTTCATCCATAGCCTGAATTGGGGAACAATTATTTTGTATAAAGTTTCGATGGTATTGAAAGAAAAACTTCGATTCTGCTATATTTTAATTGATTGGCGATATAAGCACAATATTCGGAATTAAAAGGTCACAGAAGCTATTTTTTCAAAAATTATATCAGTTGCCGTGTAATAGGGTGAAGTTCAGAGGGAAATTTGAAGACTCAAAGTGCAGCTGCAACTGCAGGCAGCAGATGAGGCAGAGGTCCAACCCGCTTGTCGACAATATTTAAAAAAAAAAAATCAATTGACATTTTGAGCATTCTCCGCCCCATTGACGTCACAAATCATAACATCCAATCGACGGGGCTGTGTTAGAACTGAGGTGTAATTAAAATATCCAATCAGGATGTCTCTAAATGACCTCAAGTGATATAGATCCAGAAGGCTGACTGGTGAAGCAACGCCCATTTTGAGTCGTCAATTTAGGTGTAGTATGCTATTGTACACTTTATAATTGTTATACTTGCGCCGCACTGTTGTTACTCTACAGTGTTGTTGCGCTACGAATCACAATGTTTCAAAACTATAGATGCCCCAAAATGCTACTTTTCAAATTCTAAATGCTATGAATTTAAAAAATGGATGTTAATATTACATGTCTCGATACAGGGAACCTCTTTAGAACGTTTTTCAGGGGATCAAACAAAAAGAACTTACGAAAGAAACTATTTAACCCTTTTAGTGTCAAGTGCCGATATATCGGCACTGAAAATCTTGTTTGAGAAATGCCAAGTGCCGATATATCGGCACTTGCTTTGAACCAAAGTAGTTCCCAAAGTTTCTGTAAGATAGCGCTAGTAGTGACATATTCAGAAAGCTGCTATTCACACGAATTTCGTGTCACCAAGGTCAATATTCCACCATTTTTCCACAGCCGTCTATGTTTGTTTACATTTGACTGAAATATGACAATGTTATTCTAGTTTGTTTTCAAAATGGCGTCTTGTGGAAGACGTGATTATTTTCAAGTTGAAGAAGTGATTAGGGATTTAGTAGATGAATCAGATAAGGAAGAAGTAAGTGACTTTTCGGAAGATGCATTATCCCATCTTCAGATGAAATAGTGATGCGAGTGAAAGGGGCAAAGAGAGTGATGTACCTGATAAAAATGTGGCTAGGCCCACGCCCAGGCCTAGAGTAGGCCTAGTTCATGTCAGTCGTCGTCTTTTGAATGATAGTTTGTAATGATTGAAATTCCACATAAAAATGAATGAAACTCATGATTCTTACTCAAAACAGTTCGTTCTTCATCATGCAATTCTTCAAAATAATGTTGAAAATTATTTGTTATCTGTGTACCATTGTCATAAACCCAACAAATATTTTGACAGTTGGAAAAAATAAAAATAAAAGTCATTTTTTTATTTATTATCAGATCAAATATGAAATTTCAGTATTCCTTATCCAAGTGCCCATCCTTCCATCACATTTCAAAAAATATTTCATGAGATTTGACCGAATGATTGGCAAGTTATGATTTTTTTTGTGATTCACTGTAAAGCGGTCAAACCCTACCTGGCATTATTAGACACATTTTGGATCAAATCTGGTGGCACTAAAAGGGTTAACATGTAGGAGCAAATGGATGGGATTGAAAAATAAAACTTCCCAAGGAAAAATGCACTAAAGAGATTCTAGTGTACTTGGGTAATGATGGCTAAAAAGGTGCACGTTACGTACCATCGCTGTCGTGAACTATCTGGAAATTCTTGACGGAAGCTTGCGTGACTCGTCCGTGAAAGTTGAGCACGTACGACTGAGTGTCCTCGTTCCAGACCGGTGTTTTGTTGTGTAGTTCGATTAGATTATCCATGTTCTTGCTGCGCCAGCATTCTACCCAAGGACAAGTAAGATCACTCGGTTAGATAAGAGAGATCATCAGTGCACGTAGGGAGTAGGGGGCCCGGATTCACAAAGTCCTATCTTTAGGACGTCTCAAGTTGAGACCATTTTACTGAGTGGGGACCAATATTACTCAGTGAAATAATCCCAACTTGAGGCCAATATTGGTCCTAACTCAGTGAAATAGTCTCAACTGGAGACCAATATTGGTCCTAACTCAGTGAAATAGTCCCAACTTGAAACAAATATTGGTCCTAACTCAGTGAAATAGTCTCAACTTGAGACCAATATTGGTCCTAACTCAGTGAAATAATCCCAACTTGAGAACAATATTGGTCCTAACTCAGTGAAATAGTCTCAACTGGAGACCAATATTGGTCCTAACTCAGTGAAATAATCCCAACTTGAAACCAATATTGGTCCTAACTCAGTGAAATAGTCTCAACTTGAGACCAATATTGGTCCCAACTCAGTGAAATAATCCCAACTTGAGACCAATATTGGTCCTAACTCAGTGAAATAGTCTTAACTTGAGACCAATATTGGTCCTAACTCAGTGAAATAATCCCAACTTGAGACCAATATTGGTCCTAACTCAGTGAAATAGTCTTAACTTGAGACCAATATTGGTCCTAACTCAGTGAAATAATCCCAACTTGAGACCAATACTGGTCCTAACTCAGTGAAATAATCCCAACTTGAGACCAATATTGGTCCTGACTCAGTGAAATAGTCTCAACTTGGGACCAATATTGGTCCTAACTCAGTGAAATAATCCCAACTTGAGACCAATATTGGTCCTAACTCAGTGAAATAATCCCAACTTGAGACCAATATTGGTCCTAACTCAGTGAAATAATCCCAACTTGAGACCAATATTGGTCCTAACTCAGTGAAATAGTCTCAACTTGAGACCAATATTGGTCCTAACTCAGTGAAATAATCCCAACTTGAAACCAATATTGGTCCTAACTCAGTGAAATAGTCTCAACTTGAGACCAATATTGGTCCCAACTCAGTGAAATAATCCCAACTTGAGACCAATATTGGTCCTAACTCAGTGAAATAGTCTTAACTTGAGACCAATATTGGTCCTAACTCAGTGGAATAATCCCAACTTGAGACCAATATTGGTCCTAACTCAGTGAAATAGTCTTAACTTGAGACCAATATTGGTCCCAACTCAGTGAAATAATCCCAACTTGAGACCAATACTGGTCCTAACTCAGTGAAATAATCCCAACTTGAGACCAATATTGGTCCTGACTCAGTGAAATAGTCTCAACTTGGGACCAATATTGGTCCTAACTCAGTGAAATAATCCCAACTTGAGACCAATATTGGTCCTAACTCAGTGAAATAATCCCAACTTGAGACCAATATTGGTCCTAACTCAGTGAAATAATCCCAACTTGAGACCAATATTGGTCCTAACTCAGTGAAATAATCCCAACTTGAGACCAATATTGGTCCTAACTCAGTGAAATAATCCCAACTTGAGACCAATATTGGTCCTAACTCAGTGAAATAATCCCAACTTGAGACCAATATTGGTCCTAACTCAGTGAAATAATCCCAACTTGAGACCAATATTGGTCCTAACTCAGTGAAATAATCCCAACTTGAGACCAATATTGGTCCTAACTCAGTGAAATAATCCCAACTTGAGACCAATATTGGTCCTAACTCAGTGAAATAATCCCAACTTGAGACCAATATTGGTCCTAACTCAGTGAAATAGTCTCAACTTGAGACCAATATTGGTCCTAACTCAGTGAAATAATCCCAACTTGAGACCAATATTGGTCCTAACTCAGTGAAATAGTCTCAACTTGAGACCGATATTGGTCCTAACTCAGTGAAATAATCCCAACTTGAGACCAATATTGGTCCTAACTCAGTGAAATAATCCCAACTTGAGACCAATATTGGTCCTAACTCAGTGAAATAATCCCAACTTGAGACTAATATTGGTCCTAACTCAGTGAAATAATCCCAACTTGAGACCAATATTGGTCCTAACTCAGTGAAATAGTCCCAACTTGAGACCAATACTGGTCCTAACTCAGTGAAATAATCCCAACTTAAGACCAATATTGGTCCTAACTCAGTGAAATAGTCTCAACTTGAGACCAATATTGGTCCTAACTCAGTGAAATAATCCCAACTTGAGACCAATATTGGTCCTAACTCAGTGAAATAATCCCAACTTGAGACCAATATTGGTCCTAACTCAGTGAAATAATCCCAACTTGAGACCAATATTGGTCCTAACTCAGTGAAATAGTCTCAACTTGAGACCAATATTGGTCCTAACTCAGTGAAATAATCCCAACTTGAGACCAATATTGGTCCTAACTCAGTGAAATAATCCCAACTTGAGACCAATATTGGTCCTAACTCAGTGAAATAGTCCCAACTTGAGACCAATACTGGTCCTAACTCAGTGAAATAATCCCAACTTGAGACCAATATTGGTCCTAACTCAGTGAAATAATCCCAACTTGAGACCAATATTGGTCCTAACTCAGTGAAATAATCCCAACTTGAGACCAATATTGGTCCTAACTCAGTGAAATAATCCCAACTTGAGACCAATATTGGTCCTAACTCAGTGAAATAATCCCAACTTAAGACCAATATTGGTCCTAACTCAGTGAAATAGTCTCAACTTGAGACCAATATTGGTCCTAACTCAGTGAAATAATCCCAACTTGAGACCAATATTGGTCCTAACTCAGTGAAATAGTCCCAACTTGAGACCAATATTCGTCCCAACTCAGTGAAATAATCCCAACTTGAGACCAATATTGGTCCTAACTCAGTGAAATAATCCCAACTTGAGACCAATATTGGTCCTAACTCAGTGAAATGATCCCAACTTGAGACCAATATTGGTCCCAACTCAGTGAAATAGTCTCAACTTGAGACCAATACTGGTCCTAACTCAGTGAAATAATCCCAACTTGAGACCAATATTGGTCCTAACTCAGTGAAATAGTCTTAACTTGAGACCAATATTGGTCCTAACTCAGTGAAATAATCCCAACTTGAGACCAATACTGGTCCTAACTCAGTGAAATAGTCTCAACTTGAGACCAATATTGGTCCTAACTCAGTGAAATAATCCCAACTTGAGACCAATATTGGTCCTGACTCAGTGAAATAATCCCAACTTGAGACCAATACTGGTCCTAACTCAGTGAAATAATCCCAACTTGAGACCAATATTGGTCCTAACTCAGTGAAATAATCCCAACTTGAGACCAATATTGGTCCTAACTCAGTGAAATAATCCCGACTTGAGACCAATATTGGTCCTAACTCAGTGAAATAATCCCAACTTGAGACCAATATTGGTCCTAACTCAGTGAAATAGTCTCAACTTGAGACCAATATTGGTCCTAACTCAGTGAAATAATCCCAACTTGAAACCAATATTGGTCCTAACTCAGTGAAATAGTCTCAACTTGAGACCAATATTGGTCCCAACTCAGTGAAATAATCCCAACTTGAGACCAATATTGGTCCTAACTCAGTGAAATAGTCTTAACTTGAGACCAATATTGGTCCTAACTCAGTGAAATAGTCTCAACTTGAGACCAATATTGGTCCTAACTCAGTGAAATAATCCCAACTTGAAACCAATATTGGTCCTAACTCAGTGAAATAGTCTCAACTTGAGACCAATATTGGTCCCAACTCAGTGAAATAATCCCAACTTGAGACCAATATTGGTCCTAACTCAGTGAAATAGTCTCAACTTGAGACCAATATTGGTCCTAACTCAGTGAAATAATCCCAACTTGAGACCAATATTGGTCCTAACTCAGTGAAATAGTCTCAACTTGGGACCAATATTGGTCCTAACTCAGTGAAATAATCCCAACTTGAGACCAATATTGGTCCTAACTCAGTGAAATAATCCCAACTTGAGACCAATATTGGTCCTAACTCAGTGAAATAATCCCAACTTGAGACCAATATTGGTCCTGACTCAGTGAAATAGTCTCAACTTGAGACCAATATTGGTCCTAACTCAGTGAAATAGTCTTAACTTGAGACCAATATTGGTCCTAACTCAGTGAAATAATCCCAACTTGAGACCAATATTGGTCCTAACTCAGTGAAATAATCCCAACTTGAGACCAATATTGGTCCTAACTCAGTGAAATAATCCCAACTTGAAACCAATATTGGTCCTAACTCAGTGAAATAATCCCAACTTGAGACCAATATTGGTCCTAACTCAGTGAAATAGTCTTAACTTGAGACCAATATTGGTCCTAACTCAGTGAAATAATCCCAACTTGAGACCAATATTGGTCCTGACTCAGTGAAATAGTCTCAACTTGGGACCAATATTGGTCCTAACTCAGTGAAATAATCCCAACTTGAGACCAATATTGGTCCTAACTCAGTGAAATAATCCCAACTTGAGACCAATATTGGTCCTAACTCAGTGAAATAATCCCAACTTGAGACCAATATTGGTCCTAACTCAGTGAAATAATCCCAACTTGAGACCAATATTGGTCCCAACTCAGTGAAATAATCCCAACTTGAGACCAATATTGGTCCTAACTCAGTGAAATAATCCCAACTTGAGACCAATATTGGTCCTAACTCAGTGAAATAATCCCAACTTGAGACCAATACTGGTCCTAACTCAGTGAAATAATCCCAACTTGAGACCAATATTGGTCCTAACTCAGTGAAATAATCCCAACTTGAGACCAATATTGGTCCTAACTCAGTGAAATAATCCCAACTTGAGACCAATATTGGTCCTAACTCAGTGAAATAATCCCAACTTGAGACCAATATTGGTCCTAACTCAGTGAAATAATCCCAACTTGAGACCAATACTGGTCCTAACTCAGTGAAATAATCCCAACTTGAGACCAATATTGGTCCTAACTCAGTGAAATAATCCCAACTTGAGACCAATATTGGTCCTAACTCAGTGAAATAATCCCAACTTGAGACCAATATTGGTCCTAACTCAGTGAAATAGTCCCAACTTGAGACCAATATTGGTCCTGACTCAGTGAAATAATCCCAACTTGAGACCAATATTGGTCCTGACTCAGTGAAATAGTCCCAACTTGAGACCAATATTGGTCCTAACTCAGTGAAATAATCCCAACTTGAGACCAATACTGGTCCTAACTCAGTGAAATAATCCCAACTTGAGACCAATATTGGTCCTAACTCAGTGAAATAATCCCAACTTGAGACCAATATTGGTCCTAACTCAGTGAAATAATCCCAACTTGAGACCAATATTCGTCCTAACTCAGTGAAATAGTCCCAACTTGAGACCAATATTGGTCCTGACTCAGTGAAATAATCCCAACTTGAGACCAATATTGGTCCTGACTCAGTGAAATAGTCCCAACTTGAGACCAATATTGGTCCTAACTCAGTGAAATAATCCCAACTTGAGACCAATATTG
The DNA here is from genome assembly GCA_964007535.1 of Brachyptera risi. Classification (NCBI taxonomy): domain Eukaryota; kingdom Metazoa; phylum Arthropoda; class Insecta; order Plecoptera; family Taeniopterygidae; genus Brachyptera; species Brachyptera risi. The sequence continues at coordinate 45,763,091 of OZ023330.1, read as the reverse complement.
GTCCTAACTCAGTGAAATAGTCCCAACTTGAGACCAATATTGGTCCTGACTCAGTGAAATAATCCCAACTTGAGACCAATATTGGTCCTAACTCAGTGAAATAATCCCAACTTGAGACCAATATTGCTCCTAACTCAGTGAAATAGTCCCAACTTGAGACCAATATTGGTCCTAACTCAGTGAAATAATCCCAACTTGAGACCAATATTGGTCCTAACTCAGTGAAATAATCCCAACTTGAGACCAATATTGGTCCTGACTCAGTGAAATAGTCTCAACTTGAGACCAATATTGGTCCTAACTCAGTGAAATAGTCTTAACTTGAGACCAATATTGGTCCTAACTCAGTGAAATAATCCCAACTTGAGACCAATATTGGTCCTAACTCAGTGAAATAATCCCAACTTGAGACCAATATTGGTCCTAACTCAGTGAAATAATCCCAACTTGAAACCAATATTGGTCCTAACTCAGTGAAATAATCCCAACTTGAGACCAATATTGGTCCTAACTCAGTGAAATAGTCTTAACTTGAGACCAATATTGGTCCTAACTCAGTGAAATAATCCCAACTTGAGACCAATATTGGTCCTAACTCAGTGAAATAATCCCAACTTGAGACCAATATTGGTCCTAACTCAGTGAAATAATCCCAACTTGAGACCAATATTGGTCCTAACTCAGTGAAATAGTCCCAACTTGAGACCAATATTGGTCCTAACTCAGTGAAATAATCCCAACTTGAGACCAATATTGGTCCTAACTCAGTGAAATAATCCCAACTTGAGACCAATACTGGTCCTAACTCAGTGAAATAATCCCAACTTGAGACCAATATTGGTCCTAACTCAGTGAAATAATCCCAACTTGAGACCAATATTGGTCCTAACTCAGTGAAATAATCCCAACTTGAGACCAATATTGGTCCTAACTCAGTGAAATAGTCCCAACTTGAGACCAATATTGGTCCTGACTCAGTGAAATAATCCCAACTTGAGACCAATATTGGTCCTGACTCAGTGAAATAGTCCCAACTTGAGACCAATATTGGTCCTAACTCAGTGAAATAATCCCAACTTGAGACCAATATTGGTCCTAACTCAGTGAAATAGTCCCAACTTGAGACCAATATTGGTCCTGACTCAGTGAAATAATCCCAACTTGAGACCAATATTGGTCCTAACTCAGTGAAATAATCCCAACTTGAGACCAATATTGGTCCTAACTCAGTGAAATAATCCCAACTTGAGACCAATATTGGTCCTAACTCAGTGAAATAATCCCAACTTGAGACCAATACTGGTCCTAACTCAGTGAAATAGTCCCAACTTGAGACCAATACTGGTCCTAACTCAGTGAAATAGTCTCAACTTGAGACCAATATTGGTCCTAACTCAGTGAAATAGTCTCAACTTGAGACCAATATTGGTCCTAACTCAGTGAAATAATCCCAACTTGAGACCAATACTGGTCCTAACTCAGTGAAATAGTCTCAACTTGAGACCAATATTGGTCCTAACTCAGTGAAATAGTCCCAACTTGAGACCAATACTGGTCCTAACTCAGTGAAATAGTCTCAACTTGAGACCAATATTGGTCCTAACTCAGTGAAATAATCCCAACTCGAGACCAATATTGGTCCTAGCTTGAGACGTCCTAAAGATGGGACTCTGTAAATCCGGGCCCTGTAATGGTTGATGGCCTTCTCCTGTGAGCTTGAGGGCCAGAGTAAGCTAAGACGTGTTTTGTGATACAGAATTGTTTTCCATTTTCTTCAAGATTAAAACTGAATCTATCAACTGTATATCTATTTAATGAGATGGAACTATTTACTTATTTTATTTGCCATTTCGTAACAGTTAATACCTTTCATAAATATACAATGTGTAAATGTTGTCAAGGTCAACTTGATAGTAGGCCTACTTAATTAGGTACATGTTATGAAATGTATAAGTACCGTACTACTGAAACACAACTACAATAGTACTACTACAAGCATACTAAAATTTGTGCTTTAAAAAACCATAAGTAGAGTAAAATTAGTGGTAAGAACCTCTCTAAGTACTGTAATAGTTTGAAAATATAGTTTTCCTTGGTGCATTCAAGTGTCTCTGGTAATTACACTAAATAGTAAATACAATAACCCAATCTTGCTAGAAATAGAGGACGATACAAAATGCTACCAAAATCAACATCGTACTGGTATCATATTTTTTTCTATTTACTCATATTGGGGTGATAACAAGGCAGTGTGACGACGACAAGATCTATTGACGTTGGACGAATGGTTGATGAGATGATGGGATGATATGCCTGAGGTTTCTTACGCAACGGGAAAGAAGCGCTCGGTTTATATGCCGGGACAATTCCGACTATCACTTGGGCCTCAGAGGCAAGCCACGAGAAACCTTTGTGAAGATGGTCGGAGTCGGGAATCAAACCTGGGCCCGGTCTACCCTCAGCTCCCGGTCACATGGAGCAAGAGAAGGAGTGGAGAGAAGAGAAGGGGTTTTGGCACTTTGCTACCACTCCCGGCTTATAATCAACATATTTAAACAGTAAACCTCCGCTAATCCAAACTTGGTTAATTCGAAATTTGACATATTTCAAACTTGAAGTCGGTCCTTGGCTGAAGGTCTATTTAGGCCAGGTTTCATCAAATTCAGTTTAAACTTGGCTTTGTAAAACTTGGTTTAATGATAAACTGGGTTTAAGAGCTCGTATTAAAATAGTATAAGCTCAGTTTAGGTCAAATTTAATCCCAGTTTAGGCTTCATGAAACGGCTTCCTAAATATAAACCTGGATTAAAAATTTAAAGCGGGCTTAAACTCCAGTTAATAGTTGGTGAATCTAGGCCTGAGGCATTCATTTCAATGTTAATTGATATGGTGAATTCCAATTCCAGCTAATTCGTAATCTGATATTTTGACCCTTCAATTGCTTCAACATTGTTTTCGGATTTGATAATACGAGACAGTTCGAGTTGTTTCCTCGAGTTAATAATTATTTTCACGATTTCCTTCCCTTTTATTTGACGCGTAAGAATAGGTCAACGCACGTTGAGCTTTGTGTGTGTCATCCGACCTAGTGGTCTGACCTTGACAAACACAACAATATGCTGGGCTCGGAACGTTTGTCCGTCCGTCACGCCATCGACTCGGGACGGCCGAGCTCCAATAGAAGCTGGTAATATGAAGCGGAGTAAACACAATCAGTCTATTACGAAGTCTTGGCGGGTTGCTAGCTCTCTCTCGTGCGCAATACGAAATTGGCTAAATGCTAAGTGGGAAGAGTGATGATTTTTGAGGAGAGAGTTTTTTGGTCAAGTCCATGGGAGTTGATCTAGCGAAATATCAGTTTTTTGGTGATAATTTTTGAAAGGTATGAGATATCAAAATTCCAATGTGCAAGTAACACAGATAATTATAATAGCTTCAAGATGATATAAGTTATAACTATATCATCTTGCAGGCTGGGTTTCCAAGAACTGAACATGCTTCCACTCCCGTGTTTATATATACTGTCGGTGTGTTTATTTGTCAAAGATAACCCGGACCTCTTTGAAAACATAGAACATCTCCATAATACCAGAGGGTCTAACTTGATTGCCCATGAATATTGCCGTCTCGACTCTACAGTCAGGGGACCAGTGCAGTCCGGAAGAAGAATTTATAATAGACTTCCGTCCCACATCAAGGACTCAAGAAGTAGAAAGCAGTTCAAAAATGAGACCATTAAATTCTTACATAGGCCTACAAACAAGTTTTATTGTATAGAAGACTATTTTAATTCTCAATCAGGTTTAAATCATTGACACATAAGCTATTACATTCTATCCTATTATTTATATTTATGTATTATTATTATAATTTTATTTTCTAATATCTCTGACAATGTTTATACAATTTTAATATTGTTCTTTAATAAGAAACGGCAATAAATACAAATACAAATACAAAAAACAAAGTCATGTCGCATAACTGTCAAGTGTATACAGCTAAAAAATGTCTTTTTTAGCTTTATACACTTGACAGTTATGCGACATGACTTGAATAGTTATAACTTATATCATCTTGAAGCTATTATAATTATCTGTGTTACTCGCATATTAAAATTTTGATAACTCATACCGTTCAAAAGTGATCACCAAAAAGCTGATATTTCGCTAAATCAACTCCCATGGATACTTCATCCGAAATTGTATATAAATTGAAATAAATTTTCTGGGTCCCTTCCATTTCGGATCAACGAGGGTTTGCCGTACTTCAACTTTCTGATTCACGGTGAGAAATGTTGAAGGATTGCGCTGCGACTTACCCAACAATCCTTCTTGCTCGTCTCGTGGTGAGATCTCGACCCTCTTGTGGTCTTCAGTCATACCAGGCACTATAACAGTCATCTTTCTTGGACCCTTGAAACCAAGGACATTTGTTTCCTGAAAGAAGCAAATACGTACTGGGTAAGGAATAGTGTCACAAGTTGTATTGGAAGTGTTAATAGTACCCCGTGCAAGTTTGAGAAGTCAAGTTTGAAGCGAGTTCGAGTGAAAAAAAGAGAAAAAAAAGGTCAGACTGAGATTTGCGTATCAGTAGCATCCTCTGGACCCTAAAATTCCCCCAAAAATAATCACGTTTTATATCCGGGACAGTATAAGTACAGAAAAATTGAAAAAAATGAATAGACCTTTCTCGAAAAGAATGAGCCATCTAGAGGCGACATTTGAACTAGAACGGTACATTATTACCTGCGGGTCGAGAGTCCCATGCTGCCAATGCCATTCAGCACGAATGATTTATATTATTGCGCGTTACAGTGAAAGTATCTACTTATAATATGATAGTAGTTTCAACATTTGTATGTTTACTATATACTGAGAGATTCACACACGGTCAGAGAAAGTAAAATAAGAGATAATGCAAGTTATATATCTCGATGTTTTGCCTCAACCCCAGTGGCGCGTTTGGCTTTTATGGGGCCCAAGGCGCAATCTGATTTTGAGGCCCCCCCCCCCCCCCCACATGTGCATTTGGAGATATAGAGAAGTTTGACGTTTTCAGTAGAAAAAAAATCAAAATCATGAGGAAAAAAATACTGAAGTGTAAGTTTACAGCCCAGAAACAGCGACCATCTATGACTCATTGCATTTCCTGTTGCATGCAAGGCGCTCGTTTGAGTGTTGGCAATGGCTGGAGCGCTAGACAAAGCCCGCACAATGCGCAGGCGCAGAAAGCAAATACACGTTACGTGAAGGGAACACATGAAATAACCGACTATATGGACTCTTGATTGGCAGCAGCATAATACATATGTTAGCAATTATAAACAAATAGTGTATATTGCGTTTAATTTCTTTTTTTATTACGGAAGGTTACAAATATATTTAATAATTTAAAAACGAAGATATATCAGAAAAGTATTTTGGGGGCCCCCAAAATCCGGGGCCCTAGGCGCGCGCCTAGTGTGCCTAGGCCTAAACCCTCCACTGCTCAACCCTGTGGATAAGCCAAACGATTGTTTCAACAGTACTAAAACTCCCAGAATGCAATACCAATGATCTCGGTCGCTAGGAGGCGGGACGCGCCTGCGTACTGAATTGTGAAAAAGGTATATTGAACTGGAAAATACAAGTGCTCGCACGCCTCTAGTTGATAGTGTTGTACAAATTGACATGGTGAAGATTTTTCAGAGCATATTCAACAACATTTATACTATTAGGCTGTGACGTCCGCTGCTGTGTGCCAGGGGAGCGGGGTGGGATTTGGTAAACAATAAATAGAATTAAATAAAAGGTAGGGTATGGGCGCCAATTAGTTCAGGGAGAGGGGAACTAATAACCCTAATATTACAAATAATGCAAATATACAGAGAATAGATTAGATTATTGTACAATTATAATTAGTATAAATCGAGATTTTGAACTACAGCTTTAGTATTTCCTTTGTCTTCGAAACTGTTTCTAATTCACTCCACATCACAAAATTAATATCAATACGATACCGAATGTTGTGTAGGCCCACACTTGCACACGTTGCTATTATAAATTTGAACACTCTATAAATGCACTTATAAAATAAACTTCGTCTTCAACAGTCTTCTCTGTCACGCACTCTCTGCCGAAAAACCTAATGACTGCGTGGTCTCTACCCTGCTTCTGACGTGACCTTCACTGCACTACCCCGTCACACGCATTCCAATTGCTACACGGCCGACTGACCAAACTGGTTCACAGCCGCTTACAAATTCAAAACCACCGTCTATTTCACTGACTTAAAATTAATGTACATAATCTGGGGACTATGTGAACTGAAGGGAAAAATGAGGAAATTGAACATTCATTATTAGGCCAACTAAGTCTGAATGTTACAAATAAACTGTAATATATTTCTGCTTGCCTGAGCAATCTCTCAGTCTTCTGCAGTCTTACACAGTCCTGGTGTCAAAGTTCATTGTTTTCATTTGACATAATTAAAATTGACCGGCACAGTAGCTGAGTGGTTAGCTCACTTGCTTCGTGATCCGGGAGGTGAAGGGACATATCGGACTCGGTTCGATCCCCGCCACCGTCCATCTTTACAGGGGTTTTTCGTGGTTTCCCTCTGTAGTCTAGGCTAATGCCGGGATGGTTCCCACAACATAGGCCACGACCGCTTCCTTCCCACTATCCTTCCCACTACCCATAAAAACCTTTATCTCATCGTCCCATCATCTCATTAATCATTCATCCGACGCCAATAGATCTTAGTAATCATTACAGTGCGTCGTTAAAACCCAATAAAAAAAAAAAAAAAAAAAAAATTAAAATTGGGTGATAAGATCACCCTTATGGTGTAGGCCTACCATTCGAACGACCTTACTTTCATACATAGTTTCAATCAAGGAACAATGATTTTGCATCACGTATCGATGTTGATAGAATTGAAACAAAAGTCTTCTTTGGCGTTGTTCAACGTGAACTCTTTCATAATCCATAAACGTGATGAGATCTGAGACGAGGGACCTTATGATGCATTGGCTGTATTTGCTAGATGTATTACGAAGCAAAGTGAACAAGTTGTACAAATAGGATTCTTTGTTTTTTGTTCCCTTGGCTTCGTTTTGTATTTTTGAACGAAGTGTCATGCTTGCTATGATTGGTCACATATGAATACAAGTAAATAATTAAAATGTCTTAATAATTAAAATCAATTCAATAACAAATTTAAAAATGTTCTCAAAATTTCAACTTTTGAATATAAAATGTGAATAAAATTGTCTATCAGGCATTTTGAAGACAGCAATGTACTTCTTTAAGTGAAATGATCACAGAAACAAGCTTAATAAACTGAGCGCATCTAACGAGAATCTCTGTTTTCACCATAGGTCCACCCTTGTCTCACACCTCATCACCAATACACTTGCGGCTTACGTAAACGACAGCGGCCAGCTCCTGCCGGGTAGAGTTCCTGTCGTGAAGGTCCGACCTGCGCGGGGACCGGCCGTTGTTGAACACCGTGAAGTGCGTGCCCAAGAGGTTCGAGCGCAGCTTCCCGACAAACGCTTCCCCTCCTCGCGACAGGTCGGTCGGATCCGTCGAGATCAGGTAATTACTTGTCGCACTTTTCTTGCGTTTTCGACCGGCAAGTAGAAATACCTACAGAACAATGCATGGAATGGTTTATTTTTTATTTTATTTTGTTGCTCAACGACCCTACCAACAGCTGGGTTATACAGGGGTACGCAAGAGCGGGTGATAACGATAAGATGAAATGATGATTGATAGATGAATGGACGCTTACAAAAAACCAAGCCTCATGTGAAAGTTGAACCAACACCCGACATAATTTTAGTTCCTAATGCAGTGCGATAGTTGACTGAGCCACGGGGGCGGAATTGGCTGGATCAGTTTTGATGAACAAACATCTGGTTCCAGTAACAGTTTTCAAGATCCAATTTTATGCAACTTCAACAAGACATAAACAAAAAATGTGTAGGCCTATACTCGAATATTACATTCAATTATTCAGGCCTACCCATGAATTAGGCCTAACTAGTAAAAAACAAATTAAGGAATCATTTGTAGCCTACTAGGTTTGACCTATAATTTTTCAACCTCATATCCATTCAATTTTTTAAAATATAGTCCTAATATTATTTTGTAGTAGGCCTATGTCCATTTGGATTTTATTATTTACTACCGCTTGCTAGCAAATATCAATAAAGAACAAAAATTACCAGTAATTAAGAAGAATAGGCCTTACAATGAAGTTATTTGATTGAAGTTATTGGGACTGATTATGAGGAAGAGCAGAACATTATTAGTAGGCCTATACATACTAAGAATCTGACTATCGCCATTTTTTTTTGTATCCACCAACAAAAAATAAAGACAATTGAATTTAAGTGAAGCTTTGGCCTATACTAATGAATGTTATCAATGGTACTTTGGTCAAAAATAAAAAACAACACAATATTTTGTCAAAGCTTCTGTTCATCTCCATCAGGATCGCACGGATATTCTAAGATAAAAAGAAAGTTTCATTATGATGACGGTAAATGAAGCATTGTTGAAATATTGTGTTGTTTTTTAGGGCTGTGCGAGCAGAGCTACTTGAGTGCGAGCGAGTTTCGAGCGAGATTGACTTTTTTCGAACGAACGAGACTCAAACAAGTTCGAGCAATATTTTAGTTCAAGCGAGTTTGAGCACAAATTTTAATTCAAGAAAACAAGCTCAAACCCTCTTTAATCTGAAATGAAAGAGATGCCCAAAAAATGATTTCGATTTACAAAATTTTGGATTAACCAAACACGTCCTTATCCACGAAAATCATCACTCTTCCCCAGTTAGAACTACGTCAATTCCGTAATGCATACGAGAGAGAGCTGTGCTGCCGGGCGAAACTACTTGATGAGTTGATAGAAACCGTAACCGTTGCCTCAATGAGTGTGTCTCGGCTATCTTCGCCGATAGAAACCGTTGTCAAGGGCCTCAGTGATCAAGCAGGATCATCATACGGCGCGTTTCCATTGGCGCTCGGCCGTCCCGAGTCCTCTCTCTCTCTCTCCTCTCTCTCTCCTCTCTCTCTCTCTCTCTCTCTCTCTCTCTCTCTCTCTCTCTCTCTCTCTCTCTCTCTCTCTCTCTCTCTCTCTCTCTCTCTCTCTCTCTCTCTCTCTCTCTCTCTCTCTCTCTCTCTCTCTCTCTCTCTCTCTCTCTCTCTCTCTCTCTCTCTCTCGCTGGACATGATGACGTTCCGACGTGCTCTTGACAAAGTGTCAAGAGAGGGGAGAGGGGGAGGAACTGACGAAGAGAGAGGCGCGTGTGCATGTCTGGCGGCAACTACGAAGCAGCAGAAATCACTCGGAGTCTGTCCAGTGCCACTGACAGTGTGAGTTGATGTGCTTTGTAATCATTCAGCAAGTTTATATGCAAAATCAAAGGGAGAAATGAAGAAACAAAACTTTTTCATAAGTTTCCGACACTATATGTTTGATGCCAGTCTGTTGAATGATAAAAAGATGACAAGTTTATCCTTCCAATCTCGCTCGCTACCTCGGAATAATTTGAGACCCGAAAGTATTTCGAGACTCAAAATTTTGGTCTGGGAAAAAATCTTTCTCCGACTCGAACTCGCTTGAAAATGTCGACACTTGCACAGCCCTAGTTTTCAATCTTTTCATCAAGTACTACAGTAAACCCTTGTTAATCCGAAATGCAAGGGTCCCCCAAAAAAATGATTTCGATTTATAAAAATTTGGATTAACCGAAAACTTATTTTCCAATAAAAATCATCACACTTCCCAAGTTTTAATTGAAGCAATTTAGTATTGCACGCGAGAGAAAGCTATGCCACACGTGAGAGACACCACTCGGCTAGTTGACAACGCACGATCGTTATAAAGCCCGCTTTCATTGGCGCTCGGCCGTCCCACTTAGTCAAGGTCAGAGCCTCGGAGCGCTTTCAGATGACACACTCAAAGCAGCAAACAGCTGAGCTGGCTAAGGCTTATTGTTACACGTCAAATAAAAAGTATGGAAATTGGGAAAATAATGATAAATTCAAGGAATATACTCGAACTATTTTGAATGATCCAATCCGAAAGCAGTGCTAAAGCACTTGAAGGGTTGAGATATTAGTTCAAATTACGGTTCAGCTGGAATTCGGACTAGCCATGTAGATATTAATTAACACTGAAATGAACCTTCAGCCGGGCACCGAGTTCAAGTTCAAAATATGTCAAATTTCCGATTAACTGAGTTTGAATTAACGAGGGTTCACTGTAGTGATAAAGTCCAATACAGTCCCTATACACAAATGAAGAAAAAGCGTCTCATTCCTACAATGACCTTCTTTCCATAGTCTTTTTCAAGGTGTAGAAAATATGTGGGGTAAAGGCCACGATCCATTCCTTTCCGATCTCGCGTGATGCGGCACTTGTAGAGCACTCTCTGGTTTCCCGGCTCCAGGACAAAGCTCTCGACATTACCTTCGACGTCACCTTCGATCTCGATCTCTCGCTCCTGGAACAGAGGCTATATGGTTATATTATGTGACTAGCAGGTTGCACCCGTCTTATACGACGTGCCATGATTATAGAGTAAATGGCTCGCCTTCCTCCCCCTCCCCTTCCTCCTAGGTACAATTGCGTATTACAGCAGACTGACCCAAGGCGAAACTGGTTTCCCTACCTCCTCGTTTTCCCCTATCCGACACTACCGCCCGTTCACAGCACCTGAAACCCCCGCCCTACCAGGCATTTCATAGAGGGAACGTACAAACGCACGAACGCAGGTACGCAGGCTACGAACATATTCTCCCTCCCATGATTTTAATAGTAAAGATTATATTACAGGGCCCAGGTTCACATATAATTTTATCTCTTGACCCGTTCCAAGTTAAAATAGTTTTAGGAGTTATCATCAGACTTGGTTATAACTCGTATTCACGAAAAAGTTCAAGCAAAAGTTTTAAGAATAGTTGGTGATAAAGTTATCACCGGCCCCGAGTGGTTTTAGTGAAGATAAAACACTCACCTCGCAATTGATTTCGATGATTTTGGAGATTTGGCTCACTCAAATTCAATTAGTACAAATTTAGGAGATTGAAAATGAAAATCTAGAGAGGTTGGGAGTAAAGAAACGATCCGAATTACGATTATCATACTTAATATTCAATCTTAACCTCACATTTGGGAATCTCGGATGACAGCTGATAGAAATAGCGGGAAACAAAATGCAAAGCCTTCTTGATGCTCAACAACAAAAAGATTCACAACAATTAGAAAACAACAAACTTAAAAGTGTATACTACATTTTATGCATTCATTTTGATTTTAAATATTATCTAGCTGTAGGAAACAAGTGATTTATGTTTATATCGCGTTATTACAAACTAATCGACATCCTGCTCTTTGCTCACATTGATTGACAGTCGAAAACAATGACGGCACACGGCAACGGCACGGACAGTTGGGGCAAAAGTTAACACCACGGTAAAATCATCTGAAAATTCTTTGTGAATAGGTAATAAGGATAAAACCGTTATAAAGTTAGAACGTGATATCTCTGTTTCAACTTAGAACGGGTTAAGCGCTAAAATGTTTTAAGATAAAATTCTTTGTGAATCTGGGCCCAGGCCTACATTATATCATTAAAATGATCCAATTATATTGAATCATAGGCCTATATTAATTATATATTAACTAATTATCACCAAGCAATTCAATTCAATTCAATTATATTAATTATTCAAATATAATTAGACATATATTATTATAATGATATGCTTAAAAATTATAACATATAATTAGAGGCATGACATTATAGCATCAACTATGAGCGCGATAGAATCGAAAGTCATCTGAAACCATAATTTTTAGTGTTTTCTCCATGTTTCATGGTGTTTAAAACCATTCAAGGCCAAGTTCTTTCTTGCTATTTGAAGTGATGCCTTTTACAACGATGAATCAGCATTTATACGAAGTAAGTGCTATTTGTGAGAAAATAGCATGTCTTCTAAAAACATTGTCGGATACACATTTTTTTTTTTTCAATTATGTGCAAGTACCAAGAAATCACAAAATCTTTCAGTCAAATTTGTTTGAATAAAATATTTATCCATCAATATTAGTTGGCCTCTGGCAGTAATTTACTATGCTCTTTTAGTTTGTGCCGTTCAAGGTTTTAATGTGGGACGTATTGACACCAATATGAAGACCGTCTTTTCAGATCTTGCTCTCTACTCAAGCTGAGAATATGTCGAAAATAGCTTCTAATACACCATCTCTTGTCCTAGAATATTCACATTTGTCCAATGACTCTTTCATGCTGAATAGTGAGAGTGAAAGTGGAGAGATTATCATTCAAAATGGAATGGGAGAGACTTGTGTGGTACGGGCATGTGCGGCGTTTGGAAGAGGAGAGAATACCGAGAGCTTGGGGTGGTTTGCCGAGGAAGAAAATGGGGTGAGTGGTAGAAGAGAGATGGTGGAAGGACAGAGTGATAGGATGATAAGTGGAGGGAACTCGTGGGAAGAGAAGAAGAAGCAAGAGAATAGTAGTGGGATGAAGAAGAGGAAGAAGTCGTAACTGGCAGGAACCGATTGACGTAAGAAGTCTCCGAAAAGTGGTAGAAACACCCCCTGGCCCAATTTAATTGGTAACCTGGGTTAAAAGTACAGTAGAACCTCTTTAGTAAGTTTTTTGTCTGGTCCTCTGAAAAACGTACCAAAGAGGTTCCACTGTATATAGGCCTGTACCGGTACACATATTTATATATAATATGAAGGTACAATTGATACTTACGTTTGAATTTATGTTGACAAAGTTGATGGGTTGTGACGCAGGAGCGATGGAGACACTCAATTCGTCGTCTGGCGTCTGCAGAGCAATCGGAGTCGATTCTTCATCCTCTAAATCTTCGTTATCAATAGCAGACAGCTTCAACGTCTCCATTTCTAGAAAATGTGAAACACGTGTAATCACTGGACAGACGGGCTAGAGTAACCATTCATTAAATAAATAAATACAATAGCATGCCCAACAGGTGAGAGCTATTACACCCTATCAATGAATGTAATTACAGGTAATAGCCATACCACGATGTAGTGATACCAACCTATTTTATCATAATATAAAGGAGGTGCTCCAACTCGGATCTTGAAGTGAATATTTCCGGGGTCAGAATCTGAGTCCAGCGTCCCGATTGCCTGTAGTGCAACTACAGCTTTTAAATCGAACTATTTGAAACAACAATGCTCAACAATGCTATACACGGCCCAGTAGATTACGAGAATGATAGATTTTGTTAGTTTAACAATGCCACCGGTACTATAGCCACTCTTATTTACATCTAGTACACAAGGGGATCCGCTAAATCGCGACATGCAATCGGGACGATTGGCTCTGAAATGACCGCAAGAAACCACAAATACCGTCCATGTTATCAGTATGGGAGTTGGGTTACCTCCTTTATAAATATTATTATAAAATAGGTTGGTATCACTACAATCGAGCCATGCTAATACTCAATTTTGTGCCATATCAAAATGAATGGGAAAAACAAGCATTTCCCTAATTAAAATGAAGGTGAAAAAAGTTTGTTCTCTTAGAATGATCAGAAGTATCGGTACTGTCCTAATCACGGGCTGTAATAATTCAGCGATGAACTAAAAAGAAACTAATGAAAAATATAAAATTCAATATCATATTAGGCTTATAGAGCATTCAGACGCAGAACTGCATTTTTCCAGAGTAATTAGTAATTAGTAATTATAATGACTGAAAATTTATTTCACATTAGACTCAGATTCAGTTAATTCAGTTAAAAATATTAGTGAGTTTTCAAATAATATCTATTATTTCAAAGATACCAGTAACTTTTAATTTATCAAGTTAGCTGTAAGCCTGTATGGTAGGCCCCTAGGTCTATTTTTTCTTTTTTCTTTTTTTATTCACACAAGAAATAGTAATCTTAGGAGTACATTGATATCCGCTAAGCTGCAGCAGCTTGTCAGCAGAAAAATACAATATAATGAACACATACCGGTACATTATTCTCTTGACTCATTGAGCACAGATATGTAATTATTGAATAATAGAAGGAAAAATATACATACATAGGCCTACGTAGATATAATAAACCATTTGGAGAGGAAACAAACAAAATCGACTTGAAATTTCAACACCAGAAATAAGGAGACGTAAAAAAATAAATTAAACCAAAATAAAAATATTACACATTTTAATTTACTTCAACATCGTATCACAGTGGAAAACAAGCTGAATTGTTGAAAACTTCTAATTTGAAGACATAAGCCACAATTTATAACCCATTTTCAGCTGAGACATATAGTTTTAATATTACGAAGATGTGCTGGCATAGCATTTAGTAAAGTTGGTACAGAGATTTTCAGAAGTCGTTTACCATAATTGTTTATATAGGTAGGTACAATGCAGTACTCGTTTTCTTTATTTCTTGTGCTATATCAAGATGCATTGAGGGTTGCGTTTGCCCGTTTGAGATGGTGTCTTTACTTCCTATCCTGCCCATGTTAAAAATATGTACCAATTCTCGGTCCGCGCATTTAGAACTGTTAACCGTGCGTGGGTAGTAGTGATGAAAGGAACTAACTTTGTTTACAAATACACGTGTAATGACGTTTACTTTTGCTCAGTTGTCTGAAACAGTCTCGTAAGTAGTAAAACGGAGGTAGTGAGGGTAAATAATTGTCTATCATTAAGGCTGTGGAGCAATTAATATACAGTCGAGCCCGCATATAACGAATTTCAAGGGGAATAAAAATCTGTTCGTAAAAACAGAATTTCGTTATAGAGATTTATTGCTCTTTTTCATAACAGCACTTGAATTTTAGAGATTTATAAAGATAGGCCTACATTTACGACTTAGGCCCTAGTATAGTACTGTATTAGGTGACATATTATCATCGCATCATATCATCACTTAGTATGTTTGTAGAAAGTAATTGGATGAACGAAGCGAAGACTCAATTTCACTATACCGAAAAGAAAGTGCCCGTTTTTTTTTTTTTTTTTTTTTTTTTTTGTTCGCGCTCCACAGGTCAGACGAAAATTCAAAATCAGTTGAAACTTGGCACACACATGAACCCCTATCTGACTTGATGCTGTATAGTTTTGAGGCGCGATCGGTTGAACCACTTCTGAGAAAACTTATTCCAAAGTTTTCAAAAATCCCATTAGAATAACCCAGAGGAAAACATTCGTGAAAAATATTTCATCTGAGAGAATTCAAATTTTCAGGGAATTTCAATCTGATAATGATACACATTATTCCGAACTTTCACTCAAATCGGATCAGCCGTTTCGATGTAAAAAAATATATAATGTTATTTGTGTTAATTATTCAAAGCTATTTAGATACCTATTAAATCAAAGCAACAAGTGTCACCACTTGATTGTAAACGATTAAAACAAAGCCTTCTTTATTATCATATAAATTATTAATGGAAAATAAGATGGCAGTGATGTAATGGTTTGGATCTCAAGGTGTATATATATATATATAATAACCAATCCAAAGATAAGTTGATATGTTCCAGCTCATCCATCAACGCGGAAACACATAATGCGTTTGCCTAGTAGAAAACAACAATGTCCTTTCATAAAGAACTCATCATCTGCCATCACATGACACCACCACTCCCCACTTCTCGTGTTTTATTTCCTAGGTTACAGGACACTATCACGAATGGAAAATGAAGGAATGTAAACAAAAAATGGATAAACAAAGTCATTGAAGATGTCACCATCACGTTATTATTTAGCGCGCGTAGAGCGAATGTTTGGGTATGGGCCGTACCACTGTGCGTGGGACGGGGAGGGAGGGGGGTGCAGCAAGAGTTATGACCACGTGCTGTACGCGTCACCAGCTGCTACGATGTAGCCTACAGTCCGTTCAAAATAAATGTAACCTGAAAATAAATTCACGCCAAATGCTCCGATTTTCGAATATTTTGTTGGAAATAGCTGAAAATAATGAGCAAAATATGCTGTAAAGTGACAAAAAATTCGTAATAACCAAATTTTGAAATATAAATCACTTTGTTATAGGTCTTTATTTAACATTGTAAGGATAGGAGATTTGAAGGGGAATGGTAATTAATTCGTAAAAACCGAAATTTCGTTAAAACCGAGTTCGTTATATGTGGGCTCGACTGTAGTAACAAAAGTTATATTACTAGTAACTTACATCTGGACGATTTATATATGTAATCGGAATCGTGTGAGAAGTCCGCATGCCCCAAACGAATAAGTATTCATATTTTATTTAACTGCATTATCGGTAAACATTCTTTCTCTTGAGCCCAAAGTATTTGTTTCTTTCCATCGCATCTTGGATGCCAACATGCACTACATCAAAGATGTCAATATTTGAGGTATAGAGAAGGCATCACATCAAGTTTCAACAAATTTACAAAACACCACCAGATGGAGCAGTGATCCATATTACACATAATTGTCTTCATAGATTGGCACGTGTTTTTAAGATAAGTGAAAGCATCATCTCCCGGCCGCAAACAAGCCCTCTATGCATCTTGTGCTATATATATGATTTGGGAGTTGTTTATATTGTTCCAAAAAGTAATTTTGAATCATTATTGTATAATTGAATTAATTTCTAGCCAATAAGATATCACAGTAAAGAAATAAATTGTCCTGGGGAATTTTTATATAAAATGGAATCATATTTTTCAAGATTGATTTTTGAATGCCAATGATTGTTTGAATGTAAGTGTCAGCAGCAGTTCCCCATATTTGAATTCCGTATCGAATTATACTCTCTGCTATGGCAGAATAAACAATTTTTAATGTATTTAGAGGGAGATAAGGTCTTAGCTGATACATTTTGAATGAGCATGATCTCAATTTTTTTCATAGCTCTTCAATATGTACGTTCCACTTCAAATGGCAATTAATATGCATACCCAAATATTTAATACTTTGAACATTCTCGATAAAAGTATTGCATACACACACGTGATCAAAATTTTGTTGTTTTACAAGACAATCGCACGTGTGAAATTTTATTATTATTTCTCTCGTTATTTGCTTGGGTGTTCTTATATGCAATAGTTTTGTTTTTTTGGAATTTATAATTAAGCCTCGATCATGTGTCCATCTTATTGGCTAATTGAATTCGTTTTGTAAAATAAATTCAGCCATGTTTAAATTCACGTGTGCCACCATCATAGCTGTATCATCGGCATAGGTAAGCTTTGCATTCACTTAATTCCTCAAAAATATTATTGACATATATCAAGTAAAGTGTAGGACCGAGAATTAAACCTTGTGGCACTCCAGATTTGAATTTCAATATACTAGGCAAACGCGTTATGTGTTGCCGCGTTGATGGATGAGCTGGAACATATCAACTTATCTTTGGATTGGTTATTATATATATATACACCTTGAGATCCAAACCATTACATCACTGCCAAGATGCATAGAGGGCTTGTTTGCGGCCGGGAGATGGTGCTTTCACTTATCTTAAAAACACGTGCCAATCTATGAAGACAATTACGTGTAATATGGATCACTGCTCTATCTGGTGGTGTTTTGTAAATTTGTAGAAACTTGATGTGATGCCTTCTCTATACCTCAAATATTGACATCTTTGATGCAGTGCATGTTGACATCCAAGATGCGATGCATGTTGGCATCCAAGATGCGATGGAAAGAAACAAGTACGCTAGGCTTAAGAGAAAGAATATTTACCGATAATGCAATAAAATAAAATATGAATACTTATTCGTTTGGGGCATGCGGACTTCTCACACGATTCCGATCACATATATAAATCGTCCAGATGTAAGTTACTAGTAATATAACTTTTGTTACTATATTAATTACTTCACAGTTTGAATGATAGACAATTATTTAACCTCAGTATCTCCGTTTTACTTCTTACGAGACTGTTTCAGACAACTGAGCAAAAGTGAACGTCATTACACGTGTATTTGTAAACAAAGTTAGTTCCTTATATCACTACTACCTACGCACGGTCAAGAGTTTTAAATGCGCGGACAGAAATCGTGACATATTTTCAACATGGGAGGGATAGGAAGTAAAGACACCATCTCAAACGGGCAAACGCAACCCTCAATGCATCTTGATCACTGCCATCTTATTTTCCATTATCAATTTCTATGATAATAAAGAAGGCTTTGTTTTAATCGTTTACATTTGAGAGGTGACACCTGTGGCTTGGATTTAATTGGTATCTTAATAGCTTTGAGTGATTCAAAAAAATTACATTATATATTTTTTTACATCAAAACGGCTGATCCGATTTGAGTGAAAGTTCGGAATAATGTGTATAATTATTATAATAGAATTCCCTGATAATTTGAAATGTCTCGGATGAAAATTATTTCACGAATTTTTTTCTCTGGGTTATTCTAATGGGATTTTTGAAAACTTTAAAATGAGTTTTCTCAGAAGTGGTTCAACCGATTGCACCTCAAAACTATACAGTATCGAATTAGATAATGACACTTGTGTAAGCCAAGTTTCAACTGATTTTAAATTTTTGTTTGACCTGTGGAGCGCAAAAAAAAAAAAAACAGTCACTTTCTTTTCGGGTATGGCGAAATTGAGTCTTCGCTTTGCTCATCCAATTACTTTGAGTCTTATTAACACTAACAACTAATTTTCTGTCTGTTGAATAATTTAACAACCACTTATAAGCTGGACCCCGAATACCAATGTCAGCTGATGCCCTCATTGATATATCATGTTTCAGAATTCAGAGTGTTAAACGCTTTACTCAAATCTTTAAAAATAAAAATGATATGTTTATTTTCGTTCAGTTTATTATTAGACCACTCGGAAAAATTTTCCAGCAATAAGGTCGTACCAAGTTTCTTCCTAAAACCATACTGCTAAGTACTTAGAATATTAAATTTATTCAAATAATCGACTAGACAAGTGGCTACGTATCTTTCTAATATTTTTTCAATGGATGGAAGCAGGGCAATAGGTCGGTAATTATTATATTGTGAGTGGTCACCACTTTTATAATACAGTATAACCTCCGTTATAAGTTTCTCGTTTATACATTTATATAAAATTTACTTTTTGATCCAACCCATATGCTCCACATGTTAAATAGTTTCATTAATAAGTTTTTCACGCTAATACATTTTTTTAGTCTGGTCCCCTGAAAAATGTATAGAAGAGGTTCCACTGTAATGATAATAATAATAATAATAATAATAATAATAATAATAATGTCTTTATTGGCAATGTTTGCTGTGTTATATAAAATACATACAAAGTACAATCGGTATCACGCTAATAATTACATTTTGTGTTTCCATCTCTAATACCAAGTTTAAGTTTAGATTTGAATTCTTTAACTAATTTTGCTTCAATTAGATCGATTGGTAAGAGATTAAATTGTCTTATACCTAGATCTGGAAAAGTGATCTAACTAGTAAAATGTTTCTACTACTGCTACAGTAGGCTATGTTACTTCTGATAACTTACCTGAGTAGCCTCCATTATCAAAATGATCTTTGTTTTTGTTCAAAGGTTGGAGCGAGATCACAGAATCAGGATTTTCAGCCGACATGGTGAACTGAAGAGGGCCGTCATAGCCTGAAGCAAAATAAATAACTTCGTTAGATGTTACATAGGCCATGACATAGCCTATGTCATAGGCCATGACATGAACCATGACATAGGCCAAGACATGAATCATGACATAGGTCATGACCTGGGCCATGACATAAACCATGACCTAGGCCATGACATGAACCATGACATAGGCCATGACATGAACCATGACATAGGCCATGACCTAGGCCATGACATAGGCCATGACATAGGCCATGGCAAGGGTCATGACATAGGCCATGACATAGGCCATGACATAGGCCATGACATGGGCCATGGCATAGGCCATGACATGAACCATGACATAGGCCATGACCTAGGCCATGACATGGGCCATGGCATAGGCCATGACATGGGCCATGGCATAGGCCATGACATAGGCCATGACATGGGCCATGGCATAGGCCATGACATGAACCATGACATAGGCCATGACCTAGGCCATGACATAGGCCATGACATAGGCCATGGCAAGGGTCATGACATAGGCCATGACATAGGCCATGACATAGGCCATGACATAGGCCATGACATGGGCTATGGCATAGGCCATGACCTAGGCCATGGCATAGGCCATGACATAGGCCATGGCAAGGGTCATGACATAGGCCATGACATAGGCCATGACATAGGCCATGACACAGGCCATGACCTAGGCCATGACATAGGCCATGTTACATAGGCCATGTTACATAGGCCATGACATAGGCCATGTTGCATAGGCCATGTTACATAGGCCATGTTACATAGGCCATGACATAGGCCATGTTACATAGACCATGATCTAGGCCATGTTACATAGGCCATGACAACTCAATGGCCATGACCTAGGACATGTTACATAGGCCATGACCTAGGCCATGTTACATAGGCCATGACCTAGGCCATGTTACATAGGCCATGACCTAGGCCATGTTACATAGGTCATGACCTAGGCCATGTTACATAGGTCATGACCTTTATTTAGTCATTGAGTAAAGAAGTATTCTATGGGATAGAGTGGCAGCGCCCTGGTTCAACAGTCTACAGACCCTGGTAGTATTACGCCTGGTAATCCTGCTAGGAGCACTGTGATCACTAAGAAAATGCCATTTGCCAGAGCACTGTTGCGAGTGAATGCTGCTAGGAGCGCTGTCATCAAACTTTTTCATTGTTGGTGAGCATAGGCTCTGTCATATGACATTGCCTATCTAGAGACTACTTTATCAATGATTTAGTAGAGTGATGGACCTCATTCTATCAATTTAGGCTTATTACTCATTTTTTCCTTCAGTGTCATGAATCATGATAAACTTTATATCTGCTGGTAATGAAAAGAAGTGAACATTGTCCTAGAGGCTTGGTTCACAGTGGAAGATATCAACAGTTGTGTTTGGTCTACTTTCAATACCAATGCTGGTAATATCCAGATATATCATAAAAATGGTTTTCACTTATAATATTAATGTGTTCTGGACTTTTGGAAAATGAAAGACTTATATCTGGTGTTAAGGGAACAAGCCACTGAAATTTCCATCTTCCTAGATAAGGGTTCAAAGGTGATGAAATTTTCGCACATGATGTCTTTTTGCTCAATACGGAATATGTGAAAAAATGAATAAAAAATGTTGGCAATTTTTGGGGTTTTATTTTTCAAATAAAAAATTTGACTTTTTTAGAAAATACTATGTACTCCCACACTTTTCATATTTTCGAGGTTATTATTTTTTTATATTATTCTGCACAAATGTATGAAAAATAAATGGGGAGCACATTTTGGAATTTATTCCAGAATCAATTTTTTTTTATAACTGGAACTTCCGCAAATATTTTTCTTCTCAGTTTTGGGCAAAATAATTCAATTCGAAAATTTATTTGAAGGAAACTACGGCCTAAATTGAAAATGTGCTCCCCATTTATTATCGAGAATATCACATTGGATTCACATTACAAAAATCAGTTCTTCAAGTATCACCACTGAAGAGGAGTAGCGGTTTTCAACATCGCATGCGTATGAAAATACTGAAAGGAGTTACATACAATACAAATTGTTGATCTTTATTCACCGCAATGGCTTGATATATGACATCTTCACGTTTTATAGTGTGACAAAAGTCTCCAAATGAGACAAAACTTTTTGAGGTTCTTTAGACTTTAGAGTGTGAATAAATATAGAGTGTGAATAAATATAACACAAAATTTTTTTTTAAAAAAATCATGATTTTCAGTGGCATGTCCCCTTGAAGTTAATTGGTTTAAAATAATTGAAATGGGGTGGTAAGATCACCCTTGTGGTGCCCCATCTAAACGATCCTATCTTTCATCCATGTGCCCATTCTATAGCAACAACAATTATTCGAGTGTATTGCAAAACTATGCATATCTGAAAAGTGTAATTCATGCACTAATGCTCAACAAGAACCCTCATAATCAAAAGTCATAACTCACATTGGACTTTTATTAAGTTTCAACAAAATATAAGGGCTTGTTATCAATGCCTGTATGCATGTTTGATAACCTTTGTAATATATAGATGTGGGGCCTTCAAAACCAAAAAACAGAAGTATTAATAGGCCAATTAAAAGACAATGGTGGTCTTTAACGATACAAATATTAAATGGTTCTATGACAGGATTAGTTTACAATATTACCTATGCCTCTCCTAGGATGAAAAAAATTGAGATCTTAAGAAATCTTCAAAAAATAATAGAGTTATATCAAAGTGGTCACCAGAAAATAATTATCACTGGAGATTTTAATATAGATTTATCCAAAAAACATACTATATATGCCAAACAAACAATTAGTATGATAGAAGCAAATGGTATGATTCAATTGATTGATGAATTCACTAGAATAGCTAATACATTTAGTAATATAGATAACACACACAAAATCTCGCGAACGCTTATAGACTATGTTATCACCAATTTTATAGATAAACACAAATTTGTCATCTCTATGTTAGATGAAGTCATATCTGATCATAGGGTTATAGGTATAGGCCTAAGTCAGGAAACTCATAAGGTACGAAATTATGAAAAAGTTAAGAAGACTGAAATTACATATAAAGACTATAAAACTGTACTACACAGCAAACAGGGTCAAGACTCATTTCTCAAGGATCTCACAAAAAAGAAATGGCAATCAAATAGTGAGATAGATAATGTAAATATACTATTGAAAGAATTTATGGAAAATATGAGTCAAACTATAAAAGATCATGTGCCTGTTAAATCATTTACAATAAAAGAAATACACAGCGAAAATAAGTGGTTTGATCAGGAAATAAACAGGGCTCAAGATCACAGAAATTACTTATACCGAGTAGCTAGAAGAGGAGACAGTACCAAAGACTGGGCAGAATTCAAAATACAAAGGAATAGAGTAGTATCTTTAATTAGGAAGAAGAAGGTAGAATACTATTGCAAAATGATAGAAGAATATAAAAATAAACCTAAAGAAATGTGGAAAACACTCAAGTCGTTATATAAGGATAAATATAGAGATAATAAAAATGAATTGTACTTCAAAAATCAGAAAGTTCGAGGTATAGAAAGTATTGCTGAAACTTTCAATGAGTATTTTATAAGCAGCATAGAAGTTATAGCTAATAGTATTAAAAGTGATGTAGAACTAGAAGAATATTATGTCTTAGAAAATATAGATTTGAACGCCATCAAGATGAGTAATTTTAGAAGTGTAGGGATAGAAGAAATTGTATCAGTAATTAAAAAACTAAAAGAAACCACACCATGGGATGATGGAATATCGGACAAAATATTGAAAATTTCTATTAACCTACCGTGTATCAAAGATTCTATTATTAATATAATAAATAAATCGCTAGAAATAGGAGAAGTACCACAGTATCTGAAAACATCAGTTATAATTCCAGTACCAAAAATACTGAAAGCTATTGACGGGGAGAATTATAGACCAATAAACACATTATTTATATTAGAAAAAGTATTAGAATATATTGTAAAAAAACAATTGAACGAATTTATAGAAAATAATGAAATACTCGTAGAAGAACAATCGGGGTTTAGAGAAAACCATGGCTGTGACACGGCTATTCAGTTAGTATTGAATAACTTGAAATTAAAGATGCAAGAACGTAAAATAACAGTAGCAGTTTTCATTGATTTAAAAAGAGCATTTGAAACAATAGATAGGGAAATTCTTCTACAAAAATTAGAAAGATATGGTATGACTGGGACAGTTTTGAAATGGCTAAGATCATATTTGGATTTGAGATTGCAAAAAGTTAAATTTGGCAATGCTTAGTCTAAAACATTAGAGACCAAATATGGGGTTCCGCAGGGTTCAGTATTGGGTCCTTTACTATTCATATTATATATTAATGATATTGTTAAAGTTACAAAAAATTCTAAAATAAATCTTTATGCAGACGATGCACTTATAACATGTAGTGGCGATGATCTTGTAAGTGTGCATAACAATATACAAAATGACTTAATTACTATAGAAAAATGGCTGAAAGCAAACAAAATGAAATTGAATGTCACCAAAACAAAAGGGATGATCTTTTGTAGTCAAAACCGTAAAACAAATAATGAAATTGAAAATATAGACATAATGTTAGAAGGAGAGAAGGTAGAAATGGTGAAAGAGTTCAAATATCTGGGAATTATTATTGACCAAAACTTATTATTTAAAAATCATGCTCAATATGTAACTAAAAAAATGTCAAGAAAGATTAATCTATTCCGGAGAATGAATAAATGTTTGCCTGCTAAAACAAAGGTTATGATGTATCAGGCAATAATAGCACCACACATCGACTATTGCAGTTCCGTGTTATTTCTTTTGAATAAAAATGAAATAGAGAAAATGCAAAAACTTCAAAATATAGCAATGCGTAGTATCCTTTTAGTCAATAAATATTCTTCCATAAAGAAAATGTGCAACGCCCTAAACTGGCTAAATATAAAACAACGAATAGTCTTAAATACACTATGTCTTATATATAAAATTATAAAAGGATTAACACCATCATATTTAAGAAACAACAAAATTCAATTCAATAGAGATATTCATATATATAACACAAGAGAGGGAAGTAAAGTAGTCATTGAAAGACAGCAGTCAAAATTTGGAAACAATTCAATTTATATCAAAGGAATCAGGATTTTTAATAGAATACCTGAAAATATACGAAATTCGGAAAATGTTAAAACTTTTCGAAGAGAATGCTCAAAATTAATCAGAGAAAACAGACTTTTACCAAATTGTAGAGAATTAGTTAACTATTGGGATGAAATGTAATTGTAAATAAATAATTGTAAGACTATACTAGTACATAGGCTTTATAATTTATATGATCATAATTATGTTGAACGAAGACATGTTCACTGTTTCACAATTATTATTATTTGTTATTCTAGTTATTATGTGAAAATTCATGATGTTACATGTTATGTCCAATCTGGTCCACATTATTATTATTATTATTATTATTTAATTATTCTTTAATACTCTTTTCACAATGTTTTACTATTATTATTCTTATATGACATTGTTTTTATCATCATTATTATTTTGTTGTTCTTTCATGTATTATGTAAGATAGCATGATTGCTAAATAAAGTTTCTACTACTACTACTACTACTAGGTATTTTGTGTTGACAAAGTGGCAACATTTTGATATGAGTTGATACTGCATGAATACAGTAAATTGAATGCCAATTAATGGCCTCTATAATATCAAATATCAACCAAAAGTCAACCAAAAAATCAAAAAATCAACCTATATCATCAAATATCAAACAATATAAATATCAAATATCAAAGTTTCAAAATAGCCGACATAGATCCCATCAAATTAATGTTGGGACATACCTTCATGATAATTTGCCAACTATTTTTAAAAAGTGCACACTTCAAGAGTAATATTCAAGGAAAACTCAAACTCATTTTATCATATTGAGTATTGACGAATTGTTAATGCTTCTAACTGAAGGTGTGATTACTGTTTAAAAATCAAAGGAAACAAACGATGATTACATCTAGTTGACAAAGGTACTCAAACATATGACTTTGACACCATCGAATTCCAATATTTTCCATTTTCAACATTATTGACCTGTATTTATAAATTTATTACTAGACGTATTACAATACTCGTACTTTATAGGCCCGTTCAAATGTAGGCCTACACATGAATGTAATTGTTATCACAATTTATATGAAATTAGAATATATTATTATAATTATAATTGACATTTGTGTCCCTAGCAGATGTGAATTGGACAATTAGCACTTACGTTACGTCACGCCTTTGTCCTGACTAAATAGTGAATACCCAATGCGCGTTCAGTGAAACCTCTATCCATTGCTTTCAAGGGACCAGGAAAAATGAACTATACATGCAGGAAAATTTAACATTGGTTATGTGGGAGTGGGGTGAGAAGAAATAAATGATACAAGCAGGAAAACGATGGATCCGGGAACGATGCATAGAGATTTCACTGTACCGTGTTCTTGTAGCATACAGTGTTCATCGAATTGATTCTAGGGATGTCGGCGGGTACCCGGGTCGGGTACACCACTACCCGACTCCAATATTCCTTACCCGGGTACCCGCCACTTTTTACAACGCGAGCTTTTGTTCTTCATTTTCACTGACAGATTTAACTTTTAAACAAAGCGCGCTTGTGTGGCAGGAAAAACGAAAGAATTTAGGCCTCCTCTACTACTCTCTAGACCATAGATATCACCAGTCGCATCTGGCTCGTACATGCTGCTCCCCCCCCCCCCCAACACTCTGGCACTTGTAGCAACCACAGATCTAACACTTCTGAATACCGCTTAAACACATGGCCCTTTGTTTACAAAAAAAGAGGGACATGCCACATTCACTAAAGTTGACTCAACCAATGTGTTTGGGTAGATTATGTTGTGCTGAGAGGGTCAGTGATATGATATGAGCAGACTGTTTATAGTTGCAACAATAATAATGGTAACCTAAAGATTGTAAATGAGACGATAAAATACATTTAAATAAAAAGTAGATTCATGAGCATAGTTAAGATTAAAAAAAAAATGATTACCCGGGTAATGCTCGGGTGATGATGACGGGTACCCGACTCCAAAAATTGCTACCCGCCGACATTCCTACGGTAATTGATTCTAATTGTAAATGATAGGCAGTACATAGTGCACATATGAGATCACTTTACCATGGAGCTCTCGACTTCGTGCACCAGTAGGAGGCCGGGTCTGAAACCCGTTTCCGTTGAGGCCTCTAGATGTGCTCCGTACTACCTCAGTCGCTTTCACCATTCCTTGCGTTTGTCTTTTCTGACGCATCTTCTGTTCCATTAATTGTTTCTGTAACAAATTTCATTTTAAACACCTAGGCCTACTTCAATTCATCGTAAAAGGGCTGGTTTCCAGAGCCACCTAGCAAAGTGGGCCTTTTTTTGAGTTGTTCCAAGTTTTTCAAGATTCCAAGTATGGTGGAACCAAAGACCTTAGTATCTAACTTCGTTATAAGACGGAAAACTAAGCCTTCTAAGCGACGACAGAGCGATGCTAGCACACGTATCGTAGTGGAGTGAATTATTCCTTTGGAGGGCCAGTTGGAATGATTTCCAAAATGTTTTTTTCTCACACCTTCTTGGATTCAGATAATTATCCAGGTAATAATTTTCTTCGAATTAATATATTTCATGATTCATAAATATGCCTGGGCCTATAGTTCCATCATGAGTGGATGAGACAATGCCATCTTTTGTATCACCGAGTGTTTTATTTGTGGAATCAAGGCAAAAGCGAAGTAATTCTTCAGATTCTGTGAGAAATGGGAATGTAAGTGCCGTACAGCCTAGGCTTGACCAATTGAAATAGGCCTATCTGTTCATTTGTACATCTCTATATTACTTAAAATAAGTACACAATAATTTTATAACTCTCTTTCACTTTCGGCAATTATAATTCCAAATTTATAGTAAGCTGGACCTTCATGGTCAGTCATCGTGAAGATGAACGGCCGTCATGAGTAAATGATTTTTTCTCTCATTAGGAATATTCAGGAATATTCATATGAATGATTCACAACTTGATAATCACGTCAGTTCGGTGTTATACGCATTGGACATATTGGCGGTAAAGCAGATATCTCTCTTCTAATTCACTCCACTGCGACAGGTAGCGCTAGTGAGCAATGTTGCCAAGCGTTACATGGTAAACAAGCTCAGTTTCACATCTTCTAACGAAGTTAGATACTAAAGTGTTTGGTGAAACCTCATCAGAGTGTTTTTCAGCAGACCGGACTAAAAATACTCATCAAAGTGAAAAACTTACTTTAAAGAAACTACTTCACATGGGGAGCATATGGGTGGGATCAAAGAATAAAACTTATGAAGGTAATAAATGTATAAACGAGACACGTATTACATAGGTTTTACTGCAGAGCCTGAAAGTGGGTTTATTTTCTGAACATTTATGATATTTCATACGCCAATTCATGTCAACATTATAGGAAATATAATTCAAATATTGAATACTTTCTCATGGGTGTGCGGTGAAAAGGCTCGTAAACAGAAAAGTGACACCCCGACATAATGAGAAAGCACAACTACGAACTAAATATTGTTTTAATGTTGTATGTTGTATTAACGTGCATAGAATTAGTTTTTTGATGTTTTGATGCTGTCTATAATTAGGCCTACTATTCCTACCCGAAGGGTGCTTTCCAAGAACGTATTTTGTATTGCTTTGAGATAAAATTGATTGATGTTTACGTTATTCAATTTGCTACAATTGACTATTAAGAATAGAAGTATTCAAACTGAGATGGTGGACCAGTGGCTAGCATGCTGAACGATAATTCAGGAGACTGTGGTTCAATTCGTGTCATGGTCGACCATTCTGTGAGAGGTTTTTGTAGTTTCCCTCAGTCCTTTGGAATCGAGCTTTTTATGTTATTAGTTTATTTTTCTATATTTGTGACATGAATATTTTTTTATAAGTTGTCTGAATTGTAATAAATAATAATTTTATATAATTGTTGTAGGCTGTATTTACTTCTGAAGTGTATGAAATTATATCATGTAGGCCTATCAATGTAATATGTATACGGTCTCAGTAGAACTTGCTAAAATAAACAACAACAACAACAACAACTACTACTACTACTACTACAACTATTACTACTGGTAGGCCTACTACTGTCGTTAAGGTTTAGATCAAGATGCATTGAGGGTTGCATTTGCCCGTTGGAGATGGTGTCTTCACTTCCTATCCCTCCTACGTTAAAAATATATTCCAATTCACGGTCCACGTTTAAAGTACTATTGACCGTGCGTAGATAAGTGGTGATAAAAGGTACTTATGATATGTTCAAGGCCGGCTCGCTGTCATCAAGTTTGCCAGCCTATCAGCCGTTTCTACAAAAACACACCAGATAGAGCAGCGATCCATATTACACAGAAAAGTCCTCACGGTATGGTAGGCCTACGTGTTTTCAAGATAAGAGAAGGCACCATCTCCCGGCCGCAAGCAAATGCAACCCTCAATACATCTTGGTTTAGATACTGGGATGGTTTCTTAACAACAGCCATGAATGACTCCTTTCCACTATCAAAAAAAATTGTAATAAAATAAAATAACCTTTCATCTTATATTCTCACCATCTCATTCATCATTCACAATTTTACATCATCATTCATCATGATCATTTCATAATCAATAGATCTTGGTCATGAAAAAATGAAAATAAAATTGAACATATATGCCTAAATTACAAATAGATTACCAGTACACATTTGAATAAGCCTACCATGTAGAATTGTAACAAAATGTAATGATTATAATAAATAATCTGATAATAGTGGTCTGACGCCAATAGAGTGTGATTAGTAATCATTATGGTGCGTCGCTAAACCCAATAAAAATAGAAATAATACCGGTAGTGTTGTCATCGCAATTTGAATCCATCACTACAATCAAGAAATCAGAAAGCCTAGATTCTAATACTGAGCAGGCTGGGAACTAGCCAGCCTTAGCATCAGCATAGAATAAAGAGTTGAGAAGGAACTTCATAGCTTACGGGCAAACTGCTGCACATATTAGACGTCCGGCATCAGTGGATAAGCTGTAAGCCTAGTTCAACATCCAATATATGCAGTGCTACTCTAGAAAAACTGATTTCCATTGTGCGCTCTCTCACTCTCGTGATCATTATTGTTTACTCAACGACCCCACCAACAGCCAGGTTATACAGGGGTACGAATGAGCAGGTGATTATGAAACTATGAAGTGATGATAAGTGAAAGGATGTTTACAAAAACCCATGCCTTATGCGGGACTTCAGTTTTTGAAGCGGTGTCTCAACTGACTGAGCTACCAAGGGCGGCTCTCACTCTCGTACATTGACTGTATTTAGCCTACTCATTTGAA
This sequence comes from Brachyptera risi, assembly GCA_964007535.1. Classification (NCBI taxonomy): domain Eukaryota; kingdom Metazoa; phylum Arthropoda; class Insecta; order Plecoptera; family Taeniopterygidae; genus Brachyptera; species Brachyptera risi. Next base: position 45,733,051 of record OZ023330.1, on the reverse strand, counting down.
TATTCGTGCAAAATTCTTTGGCGGAAGGATTCGGGTGTGTGGCGACTCTAGCAACTACAGCTACATTAGATGTTGAACTAGGGTCTATACCACTAGGTAACCTTCAAAAACATGCAAAGAGAATTCAGGCCTAGGATAGGCCTAGGTATTGAGTATATATTGTATATATACTCAATGGCCTAGACTATAATATTCTTCCCTAATTCTTCATTCTATAGCATTAGTCATCACCTAAGCCCTCACCTAGGTTCAGACATTGAATTTGTAGTGGTTCAAAATCAATGGTTCAGATGCCTATGCTCTAGTATAGTGATTCTTAACCTTTTACACACTGAAGATCACTATAAACATGAAGTTTTTACTGCGGACCACTATAAACATGAAGTTTTTACTACGGACCACTATAAACATGAAGTTTTTACTACGGACCACTATGAACATGAAGTTTTTACTGCGGACCACTATGAACATGAAGTTTTTACTGCGGACCACTATGAACATGAAGTTTTTACTGCGGACCACTTGGGAATATTTTCGTTAATCAAACAAATATGAGCAATGTATAGGGTGACCAGATTGTGGTAAATAAAATTCGGGACAGAGAATCATCTGAAAGTCAAGTACCGGTATATGCACGAAGTCGGTGACCCACGGGGGGTTTGGGGGACAAGGCCCCGGGCGCAACACCAGCCCCGCAGGAAATTTTTTTTTGGGACGATGTTTTAATGAGTTTCAGTTGCTTTGGAGCACGTTGTGAATGAAAAATAAATACATTATCATCATTTTCTTACGGTATGTAGACATCTTACTGTGTTTTAATATACTGTTTCAATCGAGAATTATCTATTACCGTATCATAAACTTTTGTCGTATGTACATTTATGTAGAGATTGCTGTTGGCGCAGTTTCTTTATCTTGAGTTCATGCCTTGTATTCGGACGACCTTGGTGAGGGAAATGGTGTTCTTTAATTTCAAGTAGGTACTGGTACATAATTATAAAACTCAGTGCAGGAAAATTTGTAGTTGGTAGTTGATCCTCATATCTTCCTTTTTCACCCTATGATAATTTGACAAAATGATAACTTGAGACATGAATTCGTTGTTATAAGAGTGAGAGAGCACTTTGGCTTGCTCTCTGTGCCCTCCTAAATGTATACTCGAAAGGTGACTTGAAACACCCGCGCGTTATTAGTGTGCCATAGCATTGAGTTTATAGTAAACTTGTACATTGTACTGTAAACTCAATGGCCATAGGAAGGACGGTCGCTCATAACCTTACTTCATGTATATAACTGCTAACAGAAGGAGGTTCGCCCCAGCTCCGAAGATATGCCTACTAGGATGGGAGTACTGTACTACACAGAGCTAAACATAATATGCAAGTATTGCAATTTACCGTAATATGGTGTGAAATGATTAAAAAGAAATAATGGATAAAATTACGAGAAAATACAAATATGAATTGAATAAGTAAAGGATGGAAAATATCATTATGTTCACTGAAATGTGATGGATGCGCAGACCACCATATTGAACACTCCTCTTATAGTAACCCTAATAATGAACATTTAATTGCTTACGACCTAGGGCATAGGCTAGGCCTAGGGCATTGAACTTACAAAATCAATGGCTTGTTTAGGCCTAGCAATACCATCAAGTTTATAGTGAATAAACTCAATAGCCCTAGGCCCAGCAACTTGGGCCTAAAGCTGGGGCCTAGAGCCTAATGCATCAACAAGAGCCTAAGCCTAGAAGTCTGGCTTAGGCCATTGAGTTTGTAGTAGCCTAGGCCTAGGCCTAGGCCTACAAAGTCAATTATTGCGCGTAGGGGCCTAGGCATAGGATGCTGTGGGACCTAGACCATTATTACTTCAGGTTTTAGCATTGAGTTAACTGAATGGTTTTAGGCCACTATTATAATTTAAATGCCTTGGCATGACTAGGCCTAGTGCCTAGATATACGTAGAATTCATGCCTACCTGTTGTTCAAGCTTTTGCTGTCGAAGATTAATAGAACTCATATTTATTGCAGATTCAATAAATTTCAAAAGGTAAGAGTTCGAACAAAGACACTAATGGCTCAAACACACTGGATAGGTATCCAACTATGAGTCTGACAAGACATCGACTCGTTTTTTTGTTTACATATTTTTTCAAGGCCTAGTTTGGGTTATTGTATTAGTTGTGTTCGTGCTCCGCAGCGCTTCGATCGATTATTTGTAATTTGAAGCAATTGAAGGGGGCGTGTAAAACTGTCAAGTGTCAAGGTTTCATTTATTATTCAATAATATTTCATTAGCTACTCTCACAACTCTCAAACATTTTTCACTATTGAGGAATTGTGTGAGGTAGTGTATAGGCCTACACCGCGGTCGTTTAGTGTACCGGTACGTAAAATATTGTATGTTAGGGCCTACTTGTATTTCATCATAAAGCGTCAGGTTTTTAGGTTATGTTTTCTCCTGTCTCATGGCACTGAGTAGGCCTAGGCATTGAGTTATTACACTATAAACTCAATGGCCTAGGCCGACAAAAATATATACCTATGCCATTGATTTTTTTTTTTTTCAGTTCAAAATTCTTTATTAATATTTAAATATAATTGTAATTTACTACAAACTATGCCCCATAGCCAATTGGCTAGTCTGAGGCAATACACTAGAAAAATAATACATAATTAGTTCATGGAATACAATAAAGAATAACACATTTACAAATTACATCTTGCAATTGAAATTGAAATGACAATTATTGAATCAATATTGAATCTTAAAGAATAAAGTTGTTGAAATTAACATTACACTCCGTTAAACTAAATTATTAGATCACATTATATTCTACATAAGGAAATGTCAATCATTATTCATCACTCCTGCTGATGTAATAACCACTCTTTTATTTCATTTTTTATCGTTTTATAACATTCTAAATTCTTTAAACCTGCCGGAACTTCATTAAATATGCTAGGTATCGTATAATGAAGTTGTCTTTTTCCATACTTATTTTTAACCTTAGGTACTTTTAATCTTCCTTCATTCTTCGCCCTTGTTTCAATTCCATGATCATATTGTACTTTATAAGCGTTATCAAAATAATATGTTATTATCAACTTATACTGAAACAAATCGAAAACATCCAGAAACTTCAAATACACAAAAAATTCATCCACGTAATAATTTAGTGTATGTTTCTTACAATTTGGCATTATTATTTTTATAATTTTCCTCTGTAACAGAAACAAATTTTGCAAGTGTACAACTGAAGCATTCCCCCAAGCAAGCACACCGTAAGTTAATATCGATTCTACTATTGCAGAATAAACCATCTTCATTAATTTCAGATTTAAAACATTACTCAAATTATATAAATGGTATGCACAGATTCTAAGTTTATTACAGATTCGATTGATATGAGGTCGCCAAGTGAAATGTCTGTCAACTACTAATCCTAAATAAACATGAGAATCAACTACATCAATACGAGTCTCACATCCGACACAATTTTCTTTACCTAACGTATGGACGCAATCATAAGAATGGTACACCACATTGACAGGAGTGCATTTATCTCGATTAAATGGAGAACATATGTGTATTATCTTTGTCTTGTCAGCATTGATCACCAACTCGTTATCATGAGTCCAACATAATAAAGTATTAAAATTCATTTGCAGTTCCGATTCTGCTTGCTTTAAATCCCTACTTGTTGATAAAAGTACAGTATCATCTGCATACATAAAAATTTTGCCATCACTTTCTAACAATTTAAAAATGTAATTAACATAAATTATATATAATATAGGACCCAAAATAGAGCCTTGTGGTACCCCCATTAACACTTTTTTCGAGTAACTGTACACATTTGCCACTTTCACTAACATAACACGATCATCTAAATAATTTTTGAACCAACTCAACAAAGGACCCCTTACCCCAATATTTTCCAACGAATCTAATAACTTATCATGATTAATGGTATCAAAAGCTTTTGTAAAGTCAATGAACAAGGCCAATACGTTGTCATTATCATCGAGATGCTTATTAATATAATCCGAGAATAAAACCAATAGGTCAGTTGTACTTTTGCCCTTTTGGAATCCAAATTGAGAATTATTTAGGATATTGTACTTTCTCATATAATCTGTTAATTTATTTGAAATCAACTTCTCCATTATTTTTTCTATTGTAGGTAACAAAGATATAGGTCTGTAATTATTTAACATTAAATGATCCCCTTTTTTATATACAGGCCTAACCACAGAGATTTTTAATTTTTCAGGAACGCGACCACTCGTTATGGATAAATTCACTAAATGCGCTATAATTACACTTATATCACCACTTAACTCTTTCAGATCCTTAACTCGTATCCCATCAACGCCCGGCTGTTTGTTTGAATCCATTTTTAAAATAATTTCTTCCACTTCAATTTTGTCAATTTTTGGTAAGCGCATAGATTGAATGGCCACAGTACAATGCGTATTATCAATTGCCACCCTTTTACATTTGTGCTGGATCCTGTCAATTTCATTAACGAAAGAATCAACAAAATTATTGACAATATCTTCCGTTGTGTATTCTTTTCCTAAATATCGATAAATTACTTCATCTACAGAATTCTTATTAACTTTTCCAGAAATCGAATTAATTATTTTCCACGTATCTTTCATACTCCCTCTTGCACTCTCAATCTCCCTGGTAAAATAAGCTATCTTTGCATTTCTTACTTTCTTCGTAACTTCATTTCTACTTGCTTTGTATTCCTTCATGTATACACTTCCTAAAGTATTAATACAATTTTTCCACTTCTGAAACAATTTATCTCTATTCCTAATCTCCAATAATAATTCATTTGACATCCACCTCTTACGCAATCCCTTCCTTGCTGAATCAAAACACCTGGTAAACCTAGCAGACTCATAACACGCTTGGAATGTTTGGTACAATTCATTGTACAACTCATTACAATCGGTAATATTTAATAGCTCTGACCACTTTACATTTTTAAAACTCTGTTTTAATTGTGTTTCACATATAACCTCTCTAACAATGTTAGTATTTACTGGATCGATCTTGATTTCTTCACTATACATATCAACCATAATCATATAATGATCTGTTATTTTTGTGGTAAATATAGCTGAACGTAACTGCTGATAACTCATCCTTGTATACACATGATCTATGCAACTTGAAGTGACCTTGTCCATGACGCCCTCCTCCCTTGTGATACCCATAATACATTTTGACATTCCATTCGCTGACATGGTATTTTCATAAGACGATACACACATATCTTCTACATTCAATACATTTATATTAATATCCCCCACATAAAATATATCATTACCAACATTCTCAATCAAATACTTATCTAATTCTGCAACAAACGCATATTTATTTTTGTCTGGTGGCCGATAAACGGCTAACAAAGCAAATGACTTATTATTCGGTAATGTCAACGTTCCAGAAATTCCTTCAAAAGAAATGAAATTGGTACTAAGTACATTAAATGTTGCTACATCTCTTACAAATAAGAAAACTCCTCCACCCTTCCTTCCCTCTCTAACATTAACAAACAAATTATAACCTTGCAATACAAATTCATTATTATCTCCAGCAAAAGACACTCAGACAAAAGACACTTTCGATTCAGTAAGTTACACACACTCGCAATATCAATTACCTAGGCCTGAGCATTGGTATAAAACCATCAAATTAGGCACACTTTGATTCAATTATTGCTCCATGATGAAATTATTCTTCAATTTTTGACTAGGCCTAAGCATGTCTAATTGTGAGGATATTATTTATTTTAAAAAAAAATAGGACATTTGAATAGAATAAGTGGGAACTTATCAATGTAGACAAGGCTATTGATATATAACACTATTGTTAAACCACATTTCACCTTCTGCATAAGAATACTGTACCATTGACTCTATAATAACTACGATTACTGTACCATTGACTTTATAATAACTATGTTAGGACTGTACCAAGCTTTCATGACAGACATAAATAACCTTCAACTATTACAAAATATAGGCATGAGAATTGTATTAAAATGTAGTAGAGATACATACTTCTATTAAAAAAAATGTTACCAACTAGTACTAGAACATGGCTGAATGTACCGGTAGTTAATTGGATTAGACTGAATGGAATGTGCTTTATTCACAAAATGCAAAATTGTCTGATACCCCCCTATCTCAGTGAGCAACTGACATCTGTTAATTCTGTTCATGATTATATTACAAGAATTAAACCATAAAAATCTATATCTATAAGTAGTTGCTCCAAACGGATAAACGCAAAGTCGTTGATTATATCAAGGTATTCGTGAGTATAATAGTCTACCGGACCTCATAAAACATTTAGTATCACAGAAAGAGTTCAAAAATGCAGTTATAAAATATATTACTTTGGAAAGTTAATTAGTCTCTTGTTATGTTATTAGAATCCTTATTTCATAAAGTATTTATTATTTTATAATTCAATCTTGTATCAAGTTACCGTATAACTATTTATTATATATTCAAGTGATAGTGGCTGTACCATTTTATTATGTAATGTACTATTGAATAGCGCATTGCCGCTAAATAAACAAACATTGTTATTATGATTATTATTAGATACATTCACTATTGTGAAATGCGATGTGAAGAAATGGTATATTGACAATATTGTACTATGATTGATGGTTTGCTTGTTGATGTTTGATTACTTAAATATGATTCTCTTCAATTTCTTATAGATTGTCTTCTGTAACTATTTGAAAACAATTGAAGTTTCTTAATTTTTCTCTAATTTCTTCTTTTTAGCACGTGAAATTTGCAAAAATCATATATTGAACGATCTAAATCTTGAGTCCATATCATATAATCTCTTTTTTTCCGCCATTTCATGTTATGTAGGGCCCCTACTTGGAATCTAAGTTCATCTGTTGTATTTATTCCAACTAGGAAAACGCGGGATGCGCGTTGTGAGATGAGCTTAGAAGTATGGCAATCTAGAATGAAAAATAACTTGTCAGCTCAATTTACATCTACAAACCTTGACTTACTTCAAACATTCAAAAACCTCACCTGCAACTTGTTGATATTTATAGTAACCTGCAACCTGTCGCATAAACACTTTGCAAAACCAATTGATCCAAATATTCAATAAAATGTACACGTTTATTGCGTTTTCTTCATTATTTCTCATTCGATTGTTGTAAAAATCTCTGAATAGGTGTATAATAGTATTTTTCATATTCTGTGAGAATTTGGGAGCTTTTGAAAAATTCTTGTGTTTCAAGTATTTTTCCTCCGGGTTATTCTTATGAGGATTTTCCAAACTTTCCGATTATTTTCCGGAAAAACCTTCCGACCGATTCCTCTGAATAACAATCCCAACCTATTCTGGTATGACACCAACGTTCAGAAAAAGTTTCAAGATGATTGATTCATTTCTCTGACCTGTATGCCGCGTACATAATTCCAAAAAAAAAAAAAAAAAGAAACAAAAACGAAGCCCATTTTTTTTTCAGGGTGTGAAATGGAAAGCTTCGCTACGCTCATCTAATCATCTTGTTTTGTATTCATATAATAATTTTGTTTTCCCATTTGTCCCGTTTGTGGTGAGTTATTATTATTAATAATAATAATAATAATAATAATAATTCATTCATCCCGTGAAACATTTGTGCATATGTGAGATAAGCATGTTTATAGAATAAGTCAATCTGTGCAAATAGTTGAATTAAAATTGTTTGTACCCCAATTGGATGAGCGAAGCGAAGATCCAATTTCGCCATACCCGAAAAAAAAGTGCCTGTTTTTTTTTTTTTTTTTTTTTTTTTTTTTTTTTTTTTTTTTTTGTTCGCGCTCCACAGGTCAGACGAAAATTCAATTGAAACTTGGCACACACAAGTATCCTTATCCAATTCGATACTGTATAGTTTTGAGGCGCAATCGGTTGAACCACTTCTGAGAAAACTCATGCCAAAGTTTTCAAAAATCCCATTAGAATAACCCAGAGGAAAAAATTCGTGAAAAATATTTCATCTGAGAGGATTCAAATTCTCAGGGAATTTCAATCTGATAATGATAGGCCTACACATTATTCCGAACTTTCACTCAAATCGGATCAGCCGTTTCGATGTAAAAAAAAATATAATGTAATTTGTGTTAATTATTCAAAGCTATCAAGATACCTATTAAATCAAAGCAACAAGTGTCACCATTTGATTGTAAACGATTAAAACAAAGCTTTCTTTATTAGGCCTATCATATGAATTAATAATGGAAAATAAGATGGCAGTGATGTAATGGTTTGGATCTCAAGGTGTATATATATATATATATAATAACCAATCCAAAGATAAGTTGATATGTTCCAGCTCATCCATCAACGCAGAAACACATAATGCGTTTGCCTAGTATAAATATAAAATACTCTTTGTCAATACAGTTTGAAATGTTTTTTTGAATGATTTAAATTCCTGAACACTGTAGAACACATTGTCAATTAGGAATGCTTTTAAAATCAGCTTGAAGCATACATTATTCTTTTCTTTCTTAATCCAGGAGGCAGTTGAATAAGTATGGTCCGTTGTAGTTGGGATTATTATTCGACATTGATAGATTGGTTGACGGCAGGTGGTAATCATCGTTGTTTCTAGTGAGGTGGCTATGGATTTGATTGTTTTGAATGAGATTTGAATTTTTTGAGTGTACTGTTTGGATTGAATGGAAAATGTATATGCTTGTCACAGTGAGTAGTTGAAGTTCTTTGAATATTGGTCTGCAAGATGTCCTTCTTTGGGCTCCTAACATAATTCGTACAGCTCTCTTCTGTAGAGTGAAAAGTCTAGACACTTTTGGAGATCCCCCAAAATATAACTCCATACGAGAGGTAGTAGACTATCTTCAGTACGGCTGTTGTAGTGACCTTCCTCAGGTTAATCAGAAGGTAGGGGGCGGGTGCTATCTTCTTCGCAACGCTGTTGATGTGCAATGACCAGTCGAGTGTATTGCTGATATATACCCAGAAACTTGACTTCTAAGCTCTCTACAAGACTGCGATTCCGGAGACGTATTAGCGGACTGGCGTTGATTAATTTTTGGCTTGTGTGAAAGTTTAAGAAAGTGGATTTACTATCATTTATAATCAATTGCACTTCTCTGCACCACAGTTCCATATTCCTAGTGGCATGGTTAGAGTAGTCAGTGAGAGCCTTCATGTTGCCAGCTGATATTGAGTGGCTTGTGTCATCCGCATATGTAACTACAGTGCCAGGTCCAAGATTGGCTGGTAGATTGTTCACATAAATGATATATAATATTGGTCCCAGCACTGTACCTTGAGGAACACCGATAACTGTGGTTCGTATATTGGAACGTATACTTCCTTCTTTGCTTGTAGTTTGACAGAAGTGTGGTACTTCCACGTATTGTTCGCGGTTAGATAGAAAAGAAGTTATCCAGTTTAAAGCTTTGCCACCAATACGCATTGATGATAATGTACTTCTGAGTATTGCATGATTCATGCTGTCGAAAGCCTTTGTTATGTCATAAAACAGCCCAATTGTAGGCTGCTTTTTGTCTAATGAGTTGTACACATTCTCATGGAAAATATTTATTGCATGAGTGGTTGATTTTCCTTTCTGATAGCCAAACTGCTGATGTGATAGTATATCAAACTTTGAGAAGAAATTGAGTAAACGGTTGCTCAGAGCAATCTCAAAAATCTTTGAAAATGAAGATACGATTGCAATTGGCGTGTAATTCTCAGGTATGAGGGGTATCGAGCAGTTCTTTACGTCGTAATAAGTGCTCATTTCGCTGTCTATATTATTCTGTAATGTTGAGATATTACTATCTGGACAAAAGCTATCCCTTCGGTTACGTCTGACAGCCAAACGTTGACGGAAATACCCAAATGGTACAGTACAGTTCAAAGAAGTCTCTAGTAACTATTTTTCACGTGAACGCCTTGGGAAGGCTGAAAAAAATAGTTTCAAGTTACACTACTTTTTTGAAAATACGTTTTTTTCTATTTTTTTTTTCAATTTTTTTCAATTTTTTTTTTTTCAAAATCGATTTTTAATCGATTCTAGAGCATAGAGAATCGATTCCCAATATAGAGAATCGATGTCATCCCTAGTACATACCACGAATTGGACCGTGGACATCCATGCTCATATCAATGCGTACATAGTGGAGGCAAATTGATTACTGATTGGTGACCACTGAAACGCGTTATACGGCGATTAGATCAAGGAATACGAATCTGAGCGGAGAGGGCCGACCGTCCGAATTTGGAGCTATCCTTATACATCCTTATACAAGAGGAAGCAATTCCCCACTCCACTCCTCTCCTCCCCGCAAAAAAAGCAGTCGCACGTCCATAGCTACTCCTCACAATTTGAACTTCTGCGGCGCAATATCTGGTTATCCGTCTGGGTGAGACGCGCATGCACAAGCGCATTCACAACCTCGAACGTTTCACATGCATTTCACGGCTCTGATTTTATTCTAGTTTTGCAAAAATATAATATTTCTAATTTAGAAAATGAATGAAGGAGGGAAAATGAAACTTCTTTATGATACACATATAAAAGACTTTGACATGAAATAATATATTAAATTATTGTTCACGCTAGGGCCAGCGGCGCTATGCTAGCTAGCCCTGAATAAACGCCACTGCTATAAAGATATGTAGTAAAATTATCTGTGTTTACCCCATTTTGGAATTTTGATATCTCATTCATATCATTCCAAAGTTATCACCAAAAAACTGATATTCCACTCGATCGACTCCCATGGAATCTCAAGTCCTTTGGATCCTCAGTACTGGTAGGCCTACACATTTATCTTAATTTGTTCACAGAATTGATTAGTGATACCATAAACTAGACCTGAGAATGTTTGACTGCGTAATAAGGACCTCTTAGATAATCGCAAACATCACCGTAGACTAGTTGTTCTGGAGGTGTCCTGAAGAAAACATGTTATTAGAGGATGATGAGATTGCTAAAGAAGACACTGCAAAAGATAGGCATACCGGTACGATGTATTTAGATGTTACATTTCAATCAATCACTCTGTTATACTTAGAGACATGTAAGCATAGCCTCTATTTTTTATTTCCATAGAATTTAGAATTTCATCTATTATTTTGGAACATTGTGCTAGCCATCACTCAGTATACTGTAGTGCGTCGTTAAAACCCAATATGGAAAAAATGTATTTTTAGCACAACAACATTCTATGGCGTAACAATAGTACAGTACTCTTAAAACTATTATATAACGTACAATAGGCATTCAACGGGAACACTCGAATTGATAGTTTCAGTAACTCCACCTGTTTACTTCTCACTTGATATATTTTTCAGAAAATAGCATCTATAATGCTTCTATTCCAAATTTAGCGTCTATATCGCCAATTTGATTAAATATAGTGGAATCAGACATTTGTAGCACTTTGTAGCATTTTCAAAAACATGATCAAACAACAACAAATGTATTGAAACATGAACAAATGAAACATGGAAAAATATTATCAAAAGCACTTTTAGATTTTGTCGCTTTTTTGTTTATTGTTTATTGTTTATTGTTGGTTCACGATTTTCAAAGGACACATTGTATAAATCAGGTCAAGACACAAAAATTGTAAAACTAAAGATTAAATACTTTATGTTCAATTTATGAGTTTAAATATTCGTCAATATTATAATGACATTCCTTCATCAGGTGATGCTTGACTGCTATCTTGAATTGAGTCAACTCTAGTGATTTTATTGCAGCTGGTAGGTGATTGTATAATCGTCTGCATGACTGCAAGACACCGTTTGACGTTAGCTTCAAGCGGCACAACTCGTGGGCAATGTCTGTTGCGTTCCTAGTATTGTAGCAATGGTGACTGTTATCGTTGAAGAGAGCTGCATTAATCTTGGTGAAAATACAAAAAGCTTGAATGTACAGGCATGGAAAGGGAAGAATGTTTTGCTCTTTGAATGCTGATCTACAAGATTCTCTTGAGCTCATTGATAGCATTGAACGTATCACTCGCTTCTGGGATCGGAAGACCTTGATGCCTTGTGAAGCCGAGCCCCAAAAAATTATACCATATTGTAGAGTAGACTGCACACTAGCAAAATAAAAAGATCTGATTGTTGGTAAGTTGACTTGGCGGGCTAGAGTTCTAATTGCAAAGTTGGCTTTTGGTAGCTTGATAGTCAGGTGGTCAATGTGGGGTATCCAAGACAGATGATGGTCTAGATTTAGACCCAAGAACTTGGAGCATATCGAGGTATCAGAGGTAGACGGAAGTTCCACTTTCTTGCCATGCGGAGTAAAGATCATGATCTCCGTCTTGTCCTGGTTTTATAGCAATTGCTATTTTTACATGTCTCTAGTTATACTATAACAGCTCTCTCTCTCTCTTAGCAATAATTAAGTGTAGGTCTAATTTATATATACAGTGAAACCTCTATGCATCGTTCCCGGATCCATCGTTTTCCTGCTTGTATCATTTATTTTTCCTCACCCCAGTCCCATGTAATCAATGTTTAATCCTGGATGGATCGTTTTCCTGCATGCATGGTTTCATTTTCCTGGTCCCTTGAAAAACAATGCATAGAGGTTTCACTGTAGATAGATATTTAGATATATAGATGGAGATATTTATACATATTATAGGCCTACACAGAATCACTATTATTATTATTATTATTATTAACTCTTTGACAATTACACAAGTTTCTGATTGGCACGCCTACTAGTGGTTATTTTGTCTTCCATCTTTCAAGTTCTTCAAACTGCAGCTATGCATTATTTAGATTTCATTTGACATGTCATAATCACCCAATTTAGTCAAAGGCAAGGTTGACTCATATACCAGAGTATGAGAACACAGAGAGAAAAATTTCACTTCAATTTAAAAAAAAATAATAGAATTACAATTTTGTTCACCCTTTAGACACTTTATGTGAGGGATTATGTCACAGAGCTAGAAAAATAGCTGAATAGAATAAAAACCAGTTTTGTGGACATGTCTGCTGATATTGGTCTTCATCAACCGGTACCAAACGAACCCAGACGCCAACAGTAGCTGTCGGTGAAAACGTTGGAGGTAATCTATTTATTTGCACGTGATACAAATATAGGAAATATCAAAACTTGGAATTAAAAATGAAAATAAGTTGACAGAAAGAGATAATTGAAAAGGACAAATAGGTATTAGATGATGAAATGGTTGTCTAGTGTCTAGGGGTTGTCTAATCCCTGCCATCCATCCTGTATCTTGATATTTCCAGACATTGCACGGTATTTCCCTGACTACCAGGTATCATACAAACTCTTTGTATTCTGCCGTAGTTGGTTGCTTGAATTAGCCTAATCATAATAATATTAAAGTAAATTAAAGCTTTTCGTGACGTAATGAAAATATGGAAAAAAAAACGGAGGGTCCATTTATACATTTTGCACTCCCGTCTCGTCGTACCTTGTTATGCAAGTGCCGGATGCACTCGGCACTGCCGGGATTGAACTGGTATCTCTCTGTGTGTGTATAGGTACTTACTGGTATAATACAGGCCAATGCAACGTATCAATCTGTCTTGGGAAGGTCAATCCGCTTGGAGAACGCGGCCGATAGCGCAGGAGTAGATGGGCATTATCCACAATCTCAACACATTCAGCAGAGTGCTAGTAGATTTAGATTTGTAAATTCAGGATATAACCTTTCCAATTTTTTTTTTCAAAACTAAAATCGATCAAAAAGAAAGCACTCAATCAAGAAAAGAAATCAGCCACCAAACAAGTATGAGTACTCCTTAACACTGTATTCATTGATGTAGATATTCCAAATCTGTCACTTTGAAATGAATAAATGAATAAATCCACCTACATATTCTAAAGCTTCTGTGGTTTCTTGCAGTTGTAGACACATCACAGAACTTGACTCAATAAAATAACTACTTGGGATTTAGTACACCACTGTCAACTGATAATCTAATTATGTACATTAATTGAGATTTGATATGGCTTCATTGCTTGCAGCACTCAGCTGATAGGAGAGTTTAGCCTGCTATTATTATAATTTTTTTTTTCTTCATTGAGAATTAAAAACGGTTTACAGATTTTGTATAAAACTCTGCTAAGCTGCTTTTGCAACGTGTCAGCAGAGATTATGCTAAACAATATAATTCACAATTAAATATTACTCAGCATCTTGTTTCAGAGCTGCTACCTCTGATTGGCAATATATGAGAAGATGAAAAACAACAAAATCCTATTCACGTATCTATCCAACATAAGAAAAAAAAGAATATACACCATTGAATTATTTCAATATTAATTAGGTATATACAAGTTACTGATTTATTCTAGAGCGATAATCCAATTTTGAACATTCAGTTTAATATCTGCCATGTATGTTAGACTGCGAAGATTTGCTGGCATGACATTGAATAAAGTCGGAAACGTTACCTTCAAAAGTCTCTTGCCGTAGCTGTTAATAAATGAGGGTATTACACAATAATCGGTTTCTTTGGTTCATGTTCTATAACTAGAAAAACGCGGGATGCGCGTTGTTAGACGAGCTTAGGGGTATAGAAATCTAGAATGAAAAATAATTTGTCAACCCAATCTACATCTACAGACCTTGGATCACTCCAAACGTTCAAAAACCTTACAAGAATCAGTTATGTCACGGCCTTCCTCTTCATTCATTCCAATCGTTTTGAATTAATTGGTGACACTTGTTGCTATAGATTTAATTGGTTCCCGTAATAGCCTAAATTGATGGGAAAATGCTTTATAAATGCGTTTTCTTCGTTATTTCTCATCCGATTGATGCGAAAAATCTCTCAAAATGTGCTTAATAGTTTCCTTTATATTCGGCGGAAATTTGAGAGGTCTTGAAAAATTTTGATTTTTCAAGTATTTTCCTCCGGGTTATTCTAATGGGGATTTTTGAAATTTCTAAAATTCATAAAAAAAAAAGTTACCACCCGATAATGCCACAAAACTATACAGATCTAAGTTAGATGAGGAACCATGACGAAAAAAAGTTTGAAGTTGATAGCTGTAGCCGTTTGACATGTGGAGAACCGACAAAAAAACATAAAAAAAAAAAAAAAAAAAAAAAAAAAACATAAAAACGAACACCAATTTTTTTCAGTATGTCAAATTGAATCCTCGCTAAAGCTCGTCTAATTATGTTCCAGATTTTGTTTATATCGGCCTGAGAAGTAATTTTGAATGATAATTTTATATTTATAAATTCCTTTAGCTGATTAAATATTACAGTTACAATATTACAGTAGTTGTATAATACAGTTCACAATTATTTCATAATAGGCCTAATAATAATAATAATAATAATAATACAGTAGAACCTCTTTAGTAAGTTTCTCGCTTGTACATTTTTCTCCTTAATAAGTTTTATTCTCTGATCCCATCTATATTCTCCCACATGTTGAATAGTTTCTTCAGTAAGTTTTTCACTTTAGTAAGTCTTTTGTCTGGTCCCCTGAAAAACGTACTAAAGAGGTTCCACTGTAATGATATTTATCAGTTCCTTGATGGTATTTTGTGTGTTGTTGTTGTGATACGGTAAGATACTTGGTGAGTACTGGGTATTGGGTAGGTAGACCTATATTACAGTGCTAACTGAAGGGGGAAGGGGAAGGGGGTTGGGCAGATTAGGGGAGAGGATACAAATAAGACAACTATATCACGCTGTACGTAGTATACACAGCCAAAGCGTTTACAAAGAAAGATATATGAAAATACTCCTTCCTACCTCGAACTGGTGACGATTAGAATGGTTCGGGGAGGATTGCAGTGGGCGACCTGTCGTTGAAAGAATTTAAAGAAGTGGTAATGCGGAAGGAAGTGTTAAGAGAGGGGATTCGAGAGTTTTTGTAGGTCAAGTTTGTTTTTAATAATTACTATTTTTCAATACATATTCTTCAATTCGAATTCAAATTCAATTCAATTGTGTATTCTATCAGCACAAAAAGTCAACACCAATTTTTCAATCCATCTTCTAGTTGTCAGTAAAAGTCCCATGTCAATATGACGTAATGCTGTCGAGATATTAAATGCAACGTATTGGAAAGTGTGAGAATGCTCGTATGGATCGACCGCCAGCAGAGCCCAGATTCACAAAGAATTTTATCTTAAAACATTTTAGCGCTTAACCCGTTTTAAGTTGAAACAGAGATATCACGTTCTAACTTTATCAAGGTTTTATCCTTATTCCCTAGTCACAAAGAATTTTAAGTGAATTTTACCATGGTGTTAACTTTGACCCCAACTGTCCGTGCTGTTGCCCTGTGACGTCATTGTTTTCGACTGTCAACCAATGTGAGCAAAGAGCGGGATGTCAATTAGTTTGTAATAACGGGATATAAACATAAATTACTTGTTTCCTACAGCTAGATAATATTTAAAATCAAAATGAATGCATAAAATGTAGTATATACTTTTGAGCAAAGACCTTAGTATCTAACTTCGTTAGAAGACGTAAAACAGATCTTATTTACCATGTAATGCTTGGCGACATTGCTCACTAGTGCTACCTGTCTCAGTGGAGTGAATTAGAAGAGAGATATCTGCTTTACCACCAATATGTTCAACGAGTATAACACCGAAGGGACGTGATTATCGTGTTGTGAATCATTCATAGAAATATTCCTAATAAGTTATAAATAGTATAGATATGTACGAATGAAGAGATATTTCAATTGGTCAAGCCTACTTACATTCCCGTTTCTCCCCGAATCTGAAGAATTGGGCCCACTTCACTTTTGCCTTGATCACATAATTAAAACACTCGGCGATATAACAGATAGCGTTGTCTCGCCCACTCATAATGGAACTATAAGCCTAGGCATATTGATGAATCATGAAATATACTAGTTCTGAAAAAAACATTAGTTGGATAATTATGTGGATCCAAGAAGGTGTGAGAAAAATCATTCTGGAAATTATTCCAACTGGCCCGCCTGAAGAATAATTCACTCCACTACGCTACGTGCGCTAGCGTCGCTCTGTCGCCGCTTAGAAGGCTTAGTTTTACGTCTTCTAACGAAGTTAGATACTAAGGTCTTTGTTTTAAGTTTGTTGTTTTCTAATTGTTGTGAATCGTTTTGTTGTTGAGCATCAAGAAGGCTTTGCATTTTGTTTCCCGCTATTTCTATCAGGACCCCTATTCACTAACTTTTCAAACAGTGAGATGAGACCGTCTCACTGTGAGATGAGATGAAATCTCATATCGCGATTCACCAACTTTTTTCTCACGTGAAATGTCAGTTTCATCTCATTTCACAGTGAGTTAGTCTCACTGCCGACCGAACTCGTGAGATCGACGTGAGACGGGTCATAGCTAATGAATATTGGCTAGATAATATTTTAAATCAAAATGAATGCATACAATGTTGTATATACTTTGACGTTTGATTTTTTCTAATTGTTGTGACTCTTTTTGTTGTTGATCATCAAGAAGGCTTTGCATTTTGTCTAGCCGCCAATTCTATCAGCTGTCATTCGAAATTCCCAAATGTGAGTTTAAGATTGAATATTAAGTATGATAATCCTAATTTGGATCGTTTCTTTACTCCCAACCTCTCTAGATATTCATTTTTAATCTTCTAAATATATACTAATTGAATTTGAGTGAGCCAAATCTCCAAAATCATCGAAAGCAATAATTGTGAGATGAGTGTTTTATCTTCACTAAAACCAGTAGGGGCCGGTGATAACTTTATCACCAACTATTCTTGAAACTTTTGCCTGAACTTTTTCGTGAATACGAATTATAACCAAGTCTGGTGATAACTCCTAAAACTATTTTAACTTAGAGCAGGTTAAGAGATAAAATTCTTTGTGAATCTGGACCCTGGTGTCAGCACCAGCGTGCGTGAACGTATGTACGCGTCCACGGCCGTTAAGTGGTTAAAAGACATCGCAACCCTGAATCTAGATTTCAATGAATGATGACAATATTTACTTCCTCAATTTCAGAGATAACTAACCTCGAGCGACGGGTAGCAACTCATCACGGAGGAACAACGCTGGTTGAGATGGAAGCGAGAGCAGCAGCTTACCTCGTGTGACGGGTAGCAACTCATCACGGAGAAACAACGCTGGTTGAGATGGTAGCGAGAGCAGCAGCTTACCTCGAGCAACGGGTAGCAACTCATCACGGAGGAACAACGCTGGTTGAGATGGAAGCGAGAGCAGCAGCTTACCTCGTGTGACGGGTAGCAACTCATCACGGAGGAACAACGCTGGTTGAGATGGAAGCGAGAGCAGCAGCTTACCTCGTGTGACGGGTAGCAACTCATCACGGAGGAACAACGCTGGTTGAGATGGAAGCGAGAGCAGCAGCTTACCTCGTGTGACGGGTAGCAACTCATCACGGAGGAACAACGCTGGTTGAGATGGAAGCGAGAGCAGCAGCTTACCTCGTGTGACGGGTAGCAACTCATCACGGAGAAACAACGCTGGTTGAGATGGTAGCGAGAGCAGCAGCTTACCTCGAGCGACGGGTAGCAACTCATCACGGAGGAACAACGCTGGTTGAGATGGAAGCGAGAGCAGCAGCTTACCTCGTGTGACGGGTAGCAACTCATCACGGAGGAACAACGCTGGTTGAGATGGAAGCGAGAGCAGCAGCTTACCTCGTGTGACGGGTAGCAACTCATCACGGAGGAACAACGCTGGTTGAGATGGAAGCGAGAGCAGCAGCTTACCTCGTGTGACGGGTAGCAACTCATCACGGAGGAACAATGCTGGTTGAGATGGAAGCGAGAGCAGCAGCTTACCTCGTGTGACGGGTAGCAACTCATCACGGAGGAACAACGCTGGTTGAGATGGAAGCGAGAGCAGCAGCTTACCTCGTGTGACGGGTAGCAACTCATCACGGAGGAACAACGCTGGTTGAGATGGAAGCAAGAGCAGCAGCTCACCTCGAGTGACGGGTAGCAACTCATTACGGAGGAACAACGCTGGTTGAGATGGAAGCGAGAGCAGCAGCTCACCTCGAGTGACGGGTAGCAACTCATCACGGAGGAACAACGCTGGTTGAGATGGAAGCGAGAGCAGCAGCTTACCTCGTGTGACGGGTAGCAACTCATCACGGAGGAACAACGCTGGTTGAGATGGAAGCGAGAGCAGCAGCTTACCTCGTGTGACGGGTAGCAACTCATCACGGAGGAACAACGCTGGTTGAGATGGAAGCGAGAGCAGCAGCTTACCTCGTGTGACGGGTAGCAACTCATCACGGAGGAACAACGCTGGTTGAGATGGAAGCGAGAGCAGCAGCTTACCTCGAGTGACGGGTAGCAACTCACCACAGAGACCCAAAGGTATGGCCCAGGCCGTACCTGACGCATCACAAGGAAGGCCAACTGGATATTCCAACCTCAATTATCTGTCATTTATAGCAGAATATCATCTCTTGCACCGACGTTATTCTTGTAAAACTATACATTCTCGAGGTGAGCAGAGATGCCGATATGAAGGAAGTTTGTGAAGCTCAATGTTGCCTGAATATACAGCAATGTATACTTATTAATACTCACATTGATATTCAAAATTGAGAAAGGATTAGTCTCTGAATATATTTGTAATAGTAATGAAGTAAAAAACAATAGTGACATTCATAAATATAGTCCCAGAAATGAGAATTTAATTTAAATATAATAAGAGTTATATTAAAGTCAGAGGAAAAACTCCATTTACATTTGAGGAATGAGAATTTTAATAGGATTCCTGAAAGAAATTAGAGATGCTAAGACAACTGCAGAATTGAGAAGAGAGTGTAATAAAATGATGAGTCATGGGCAACTTGGTCCCAACAAACAAGAACAAAAATTGATTTACTGGAATATTCTAGAAGTTTATCAAAATTATGAATATTAAATATAGATAATTGAGTGTAATTTTGTAATGAATGTAAAGTGATGTAAAAAATTATAGCTCAATGCTAAATAAAGATATATTCTACTACTTTGAATAATAGTAAATTTCAAGAAATTTCCTCTGGGTCCTAATGGGCGTTTTCCTATCATCGGGTGATAATTTGTCTACGTTATTGCCTTACTGGGTTAATTTCTGTTGGGCGAGTAGTTATAAAACAGAGCAATTATTCCAATCATCAGTATCTGAGTATTGAAATGTGATTAGCACAATGTGATTGGTTATCTGGGTTTGAGAGATATATTATTGTTTCAATATTGAGTTGAAGGTCAATGTCAATAATGACAATAATAAATTGATAGTAGAGAGCAAATCTACATGTATTGACGGCTGACTGTGTATGTACGGTATATAATGGGAATTGCCGGGACACCTAAAAGATACAGCGAGATGCAAAGACATAAAAACACAACGTTCTATGTCGAACAACATTGATTATAGGAATAGACATTGGGGTGAGAAGAGTTAGCCCGATACAGAACAAATCCAAAGATATAGATCATGGCTAAGACCATCAATAACGTAACGGGATAAGCAACATGGCGTAAGTCCTATCCTTTTAACATTATGCCGTTTTCACCATGATGGAATCAGCGCTTTCGTGTACATTTATGAGATTCGCAATTCCAAATCAAATCGTACGTATTAGGCTCGTATTTCAGTGTATAGTACATAGTTGTGTACTTGCATCATTTCTGATCTTTCTCGTAGATGATGAGTAATTATCCAGTTATCAAATGGTAAATATAGTAGTAGGGCTCTTGACTAGGGGACTAAATGCTTTTACAGACTTATTTTAAATTCAGATTGGCCAATTCAAATGAAATTTATCCACATATTGTTTAATGCAGTTGGAAAGAGCTGGATTCACAGATTGCATTACATCTATTACTTGTATAGATCAACATACAATAATACCAGCAAATCATCATAACATTTGTGAGGCGGCATCCCTTTGATATACGCATGGTGCGAAAGGAAAGCTCCATGTTGCTTATCCCGTTACGTTATTGATAGTCATAGATCATGGTAATAACTTTTCATCATCTTCAATTAGGCCTATACTTGTGCGACATTCACTCATAATAGCAATACTAATATTAATTCATTGACAACTGAACCTAATATACTAAACAGATACAGCTTGATAAATCAACATGAAAATATAAAATTCCATATGGGCTTACATTGGATATAGAAATAGACATAATATATATACAGTGAAACCTCTATCCATTGTTTTTCAAGGGACCAGGAAAATGAAACCATCCATCCAGGAAAACTATCCATCCAGGAAAATTTAACATTGATTATATGGGAGTGGGGCTAGAAAAAATGAATGATAGATCCAGGAAAACGATAGATCCGGGAACGATGCATAGAGGTTTCACTGTATATATTTTTTTCAATAACATCGAAACTTGATACAAAATCATTGTTACCCAATTAGGGCAAAGGATGAAAAATAGGATTCTTTGAATAGAGCACCACAAGGGTGATGTTACCACCATAATATGATGGTGATAATATGACATAATATGGTGAAAACTTTCTGATATATAACAAATCCAGATATATAAATTATGCTAACGTGGGAATTTGTGATTGAACACAAAGTAATGAATAATTGAACAAAACGTCACAAATCATAAGTAAGAATTGAAAGAATGAAGTATCAGAGAAAATATAATATTTGTATTTGTATTTGTATTTATTTATTCTCCTTTTGATTAATACAGTGTACCAATATAGGATTCGTCATGACTAAAACTTTGCTAGAATTAAAGAAGTTTGATAATTATGTTACAATTATATACAGGAAATATACAGAACAAAGTAAATAGTGAAATTATAAACATTGAATACAGAAGAAAGAGGTTGAGTTCAAAGTTGATGCTGGAAAGTCAAGGACTTTTGATAAACTCATTGATACTATAGAATGGATTTAAAAGGAGATATTTTTTGAGATTAGTAAGGAATATATTGAGTGTGTTGGATTCAATGATGTAAGAGGGAAGGTTATTGTATAAAGTGGTGCAAAGGTATTGAGGGCTTTTGGTATAAGAGGACTGATTGTGAGATGTAACATGGATGGATTTGCTGCTTCTAGTTGGGTAAGTGTGAAGAGTGGAATTTAAGGAGAAAAGTTCAGGGTGAGAGCGAACGAAGGAGCAGGCTGCTAGAATCAGGGTGGAGGTAAGAGTCAATATCTTCAGGTCAACGAAATGTTGTCGACACGAGCTGCATCGAGATATACCGACAATTATTCGTAAGGCAATTATTTCGTAATATATGCATTGTGAGAACATAATCAATTAGAACACAATTACGCTGTAAACAATTACGTCTTCGTACTATTTGATGAGCTCTCGAATGAGCTCCTATCCAGGGATAGAATTATAGATGTTACCGCCGATCTTAGAGATGGCGATGAAAGACCAGTGGACTGTATATTGTTGTTGAAATTACGGGGAGGCCATGTAGAACTTAAATATTCAGGTGCCGACTTGGCATTAATAATCAGGCGAGCATAATCCAAACTCGGATTATGCCTCACCCCAAAACGATACGTATTTGGTCTACGTCGACTTGACGTTGTTATTAACCAAATCAAACGAATAACGAGAAGCGAAACAAAATATATCAAAAACCTGAGTGGTGTCCCCGCACACCATTCGAATAAACAAGAAACAAAGGCTTGAGAGAAAACAAAAACACCCAACTTCGTAAATGATAAAGACCATAACAAAAGTAAGGAATTAGAAACAAGAAAGTCTGGAAAGAGGTCCTATTAACGACTCAAGAAGAACGAAAAATAGAAAAGCAACAACTGCGTAAATGCGAAATAAAGTACAGTACGTCCGAACTCTAACAAAGTAGAGAACGACGGGAGAAGCTCACACAACAAGAGCTGGTCGAGAAAATGACCGAATTCACCCACTTGACGAGCGACTACAAATGCGTCCGACCTCAAGGGAGTGTAGAAGATAACTGAATGGATACTCGACGAGAGCCGTATCGAGACGTCCGGTCTGAATCGAGTATAGAAGAGAACTGATCAAGCGAGGCCAGCTACCAAACACGCAACGCGAATGGCGAGCTGTGATTGGACGCAGCACATCGCGTGATAATGTACTGGCCAACCAGCTTTGAGAAAGGAAGGTTAACTGCTTGTATGTATAAACAACATTCCATGACGCAATCGAATATGAATCAAGTTCAATTGGCAAACTAGGGAAAACGAGCTAGCTGGTCTCAAAAGACCGGCGTTAACATACCGCCCACCAAAATGAACATTTTAAAGCTGAGGTAAACGTCACGGAAAATTAGGAAAATGAAATTAGAACAGCAAACTGTTCGTAAGAAGCCTTGTAACTTCATAGGCAACGTGAGCAAAGAAATTTTCACCGAGTAATTGGATTGCTTCCCAATTGGATCGGAGAACAGCAAAGAAATCGCACATGATCCGAGCGATTCATTGAGGAGAAAACGCAACCAATTTGTCCAATGGTCGCTGACTTTTCAAAAAAAAAAGAGAGAACAACAAGAAAGTAAACATGAAGAAATGAGCAAAGCACCAATGCGTGCTTTGAACAGAAAGAATACACGAATGAATGCAAATCTGTCCTTGGAGGCTGCATAGGCTTTGCGCGAAACTTGTGGCGAGTAATGCACTGGTGTATGCGCTGCCGCAACAAACTGCGCAGAGAAACGATCCAGTAACGCTGCTATATCAGCGCCTGTACCGTTCTCGGGCCGGAATGTAGCGATGTTCGGTGGAAGGCATCGCAAATGAGAGATGCGAGGTGAGCTTTTTTGGGGAGTAGGATTGGGTACCGAGCCTCTTCAGGAAGAGAAGAGTGACGCAATCTTCCGCCCACCTTGAGTAAGCCCGAGGGTTCGAGAAAAGGTTTCAGCGAAGCGATCCGGGATGAAACCTGTCCCTGTTTGGCAAGTTGGCTGATCTCAGTTGCATAAAAGTGGTTTTGAGTGACTCTTATGATCAGTTCAAGAGCGTCTTGCAGCTCCACAGGTTTTAAAGAACCCGTAGGAGGGAGAATCTTGGATCGTTTAGCCAATAAGAGACGGGCAAATCGAACTACATACTCAAAGACCCGTTTTGCTTTGAGAAGTGTGGAAAACTTTCGAAAATTCACCAGGAGAGGATCTACTTTGACCGTTGTGGCCAAAGTGACCATGGAAGGCCTAATGTCTGGCAATTCAGACAATAAATCAGTAGATGGCACAGATATAGGCCACAGAACATGGGGACTCCTGAGAAAAGAAGGACCCGAGAGGTACAACGGGTATTCCATGAGATGAGAAGGCAGTATGCCACGAGAAGCGCAGTCAGCGGGATTTTCTTCGGAATCCACGTGTGCCCAGTTGGTAGGAGTGGAGTTGTCGAGTATCTCCACTACCCGGTTAGCGACGAATGTCTTTAGTCGATGTGGAGGGGTGGCAAGCCACGCGAGCACAATAGTCGAATCAGTGTAGAGGGTTACTGACTCCACGACAAGAGTGCTGAGTGAGGGAAGAGTACCTTTCAGCACACGCGTTAGGAGCAAAGCAGCAGAGAGTTCAAGCTTAGGTATGGTCAAGGGTTTGACCGGGGATACTTTACTCCTTGCTCGCAGCAAACTAATATGCGAAGTTGCATGATTCGTTGTGTGAAGGTAAAGTATCGCAGCGTAGGCCTTCTCGGAGGCATCACAAAAGCCTACAAGTCGATGTATGCCTTGTGAAGCAGGAAATGCGCATGGAACTCGGAAGTTCGAGAGAAGACAGATCTCGGCTACCGCGTCCAACCACCTTTGAGCAAGAAGCGGTGGTGAAACGTCGTCCCACTGCACCCGCGATAACCAAAGTTGCTGAAGAAAAATCTTCATCCAGCATACGAGCGGGGTGAGGAATCCCAAAGGATCAAAAATGCGCGCAATGTATGACAAGACCGTGCGCTTCGTTACCACGCCTTCGAATGGTAAGGTGTGGAATGAGAAATCATCCGATCGGGGATCCCAGAACAGACCAAGGATCTTGATGCCCTGATCGTCATCCGAAAACACGACTGGAGTCTCTAGATGATCCTCCGGAAGTGTACTCAATGCTTCTGGGAGGTTACTGGCCCACTTTCGGAGTTCGAAACCTCCACTAGCTAGAAGAGCCTGTAATTCCGATTGAAGAATGCGAGCTTGAGCGACGTCTGCTGCGCCAGACACGATGTCATCCACGTAGATGTGAGATATCAAAGCATGCGAAGCATTAGGGAAAGGAGCCCCTTCGTCGTGCACGAGCTGCTTCAGCACTCGTTGAGCAAGAAAAGCTGACGGTAGAGCCCATACGTGACCGTGTTGAGCTCATATTCTTTTACTGGAGAGTCTGCATTGGGTCGCCAAAATATGTGCTGATATTTGCGGTCAGATGGTTGGACCAGAATCTGACGATACATCTGACGAATGTCAGCACAAATTGCGATGGGATGAGAACGAAATCGGGTTAAAACGCCCGGGAGTTCGCTCTGAAGCTTGGGACCACTGAGTAACAGCTGATTCAAAGAGGCGCCTCTCTCATCTGGAGAAGAGGCGTTAAATACCACTCTCAGCTTCGTGCTGGAGCTGGTAATCTTGTGCACACAATGATGCGGAATCACGTAGTTCGAAGAGGTGCTTGCAAGTTGCATGTGGTTCGATTGAATATAGTCTTGCATGAATGCTTGATACGCAGCATCATGCTCAGGATTGCGTTTCAGTCGCCGCTCCAGACTCAAATAATTCTGGAGGGCGGCCTCACGTTTATATCCGAGAGGAGAGGATGTGTTCTTGAAAGGGAGTGCTACCTAATAGCGTCCGGAAGGGTTCCGTGAGTGCGTAGAAAGAAAATGCTCCTCACAAAGTTCATCGTCCGGATCAACTTGAAGAGGACGTGAAACTTCTTCCGATTCCCAAAACAATCGAAGAGTACGATCCAATGGAGAACCAGTGCAAGCAAGCAGAGAGAGCGGAGGCTGGAACTCGGCATCCAAACACCGAATAGGACCCAAAACCACCCAGCCGAAGAACGTGTTTATGGCAGATGGACTGCCACTCATCACAATATCACCTGACTTCTCAAGAATATCAGGGTATAAATCGGCGCCGATCAAAAAGTCGATCTGATCGGGCACATGAAAGCGGTCGTCGGCAAGAGAGAGACAGCGATAACGTTCAAACACCTCAAGCGGAACGGTGGTGGTTGGAAGTTGACTCGCTATCGCAGGCATAACGTAGGCTTGTACGCTGAGAGAGGTTGCAGGGGTGAACCGGGAAGCGATGCTGCATTGAACAGTCCCGATTACACGAGCACTAACGTAACCAATACCAGAGAGTTCGGAATGACAAGGATTGATTTTCAATCCTAGCTTCTGAAGGAACGAGTGAGTGAGAACAGAGATTTGTGAACCACAGTCGATAACCGCACGGATAGGTTGCAGTTGACCGTGAGAGTCGCGGATCAAGGCGCGAACAGTGCCCAACAGAGCTGTGGGTAGCACTGGCTTGCTTGTCTTGACTTGACAAGCGAGAGTTTGAGGATGAGGCGAGGTGGTCTCCGGAGGAGAAGAGACTTTGGTTGCTATTGTGTCACGAGTCAAGGGGTTGATTCGTGCAGTGTGTAACAGCGAATGATGTCTGTTACTTTGGCAAGTACCGCAAACACTCTTAGAGGTGCATTGCGGTCTGAGGTGAGCGCCCATGCAGTTGAAGCAGCGTTGCAGGCGACGTAACGTGTTGTATTTGTCGTCAACGGACTGTTGCCGAAATACGGAACACGAGTATAGAGTATGCTCCCCTTTGCAGACTGGACACGAAGATTGTTTCGTGGTCGAGCTTGCTGATTTGCTCTGCTCGCGAGATTTAAAGCTGACGGGCGGAGGATTCGCAACCAACAACGAATTGATTCGCTTTGTGGAAGGAGGAATAGCTTTTGAAGAGCTAGCTGCTTGTTTGTCGAGACCACACAATTCCATCGTCCTGGACTGCTCTTCAATGAATTTGATCAACGACGCGTAGCTAGGAGTGCTGTGCGAAGAATGTTTCTGTTCGAAATCCTTGCGCGTTGATGTGTCGAGATTTGTCAGTGCTAACGAGAAAAGCAGAAAATCTGACAAATCTTCGATATTCAGAGCTTTCAACGCTTCGATCGAAGTTTAGTGAACTTTCAGAAATGATTGCAGCCCAGAATGTGAATTGGTTTTGCGAGGCGTAAATTCTAAAACCTGTTGAACATACGTGGTGGCTAACAACCGAGGGTTATGATACCGACAGACAAGAGCATCCAATGCCACAGAATAATTGGCTTCCGTAATCGGAAACCCGGAGACGACAGACAAGGCGTTGTCTTTGAGGGTGGTCCTCAAATAGTGGAATTTCTGAACTTGATTCAGGTCGTTGTTCTCGTCGACGAGAGATTTAAATAGCGAATAGTACTCCGTCCATCGAGTAATATCACCAGAGAATGCCGGCAACGCGATTGTCGGCAATGAGATGGCTCGAAAACCATTTTGATTTGGCGGCGTAGGCGGAGTAGGCGTCGTCGCGGCAACGGCGGCGAGATACAGCCCACGAGTCGCATACAACATTTCCTCGAAGCTGGCTTCAACAGCGTCGACCGGTAAGGCATCGTCGCCTTCGTCAAGCTGAGCGTTCAAAGATATTATTTCTCTCTGAACTTCCTCAAAGTTGCTTCCAAAACGTCAAGTTTGTCGTAGCGAGGTTTGTACAACGGAGCTTTGGCACTATCAAGCGTTTTGAAAGCATCGTAGGAGCGTTGTAATGAAGCGAATATCCGCTCTCGCTTTGCCGTGAGCACTGCTTGTTGTTTCGAGATTTTAGACGCCATTGTAGCGAATGAATAAATCGCAAATGCAAAAACACGAAACTAGAACAAGGACCAAAAACTAATGATATGAATTATCACGGAGAAATACGGCCGAAATGCACAGAAAAAGAACAATGCAAAATAATTCAAGAACTGAATGTCTATCAAACAAGTTAAAACAATTGTTGATAATAACTCGCAAACAAACAGAATAAATTATTGCACCGTGGAAACCCAATTATGTGGAAGCCGATTCAGTGCGGAGGACAAAGAAGTCACCCATGCAATGCCTGATCGCGGGTGCTGAACGAATGACTGTGGAATCCGGAGGTGGACTCCGCGTGGTGCAAAGAAAGGAATCCACAAATGGATTCCAACAAGTAAAAGCAATTGGAATCCGGAGATGGACTCCGCGTGGTGAAAAGAATGGAATTCACAAATGGATTCCAACAAGAGAACGAAATTAGAATCCGGAGATGGATTCCGCCTCACGAATGACGAGAGATTGGAACCAAAAATAATCTTTGGCTCACAGGGACCAAAATGTTACCGCCGATCTTAGAGATGGCGATGAAAGACCAGTGGACTGTATATTGATGTTGAAATTACGGGGAGGCCATGTAGAACTTAAATATTCAGGTGCCGACTTGGCATTAATAATCAGGCGAGCATAATCCAAACTCGGATTATGCCTCACCCCAAAACGATACGTATTTGGTCTACGTCGACTTGACGTTGTTATTAACCAAATCAAACGAATAACGAGAAGCGAAACAAAATATATCAAAAACCTGAGTGGTGTCCCCGCACACCATTCGAATAAACAAGAAACAAAGGCTTGAGAGAAAACAAAAACACCCAACTTCGTAAATGATAAAGACCATAACAAAAGTAAGGAATTAGAAACAAGAAAGTCTGGAAAGAGGTCCTATTAACGACTCAAGAAGAACGAAAAATAGAAAAGCAACAACTGCGTAAATGCGAAATAAAATACAGTACGTCCGAACTCTAACAAAGTAGAGAACGACGGGAGAAGCTCACACAACAAGAGCTGGTCGAGAAAATGACCGAATTCACCCACTTGACGAGCGACTACAAATGCGTCCGACCTCAAGGGAGTGTAGAAGATAACTGAATGGATACTCGACGAGAGCCGTATCGAGACGTCCGGTCTGAATCGAGTATAGAAGAGAACTGATCAAGCGAGGCCAGCTACCAAACACGCAACGCGAATGGCGAGCTGTGATTGGACGCAGCACATCGCGTGATAAGGTACTGGCCAACCAGCTTTGAGAAAGGAAGGTTAACTGCTTGCATGTATAAACAACATTCCATGACGCAATCGAATATGAATCAAGTTCAATTGGCAAACTAGGGAAAACGAGCTAGCTGGTCTCAAAAGACCGGCGTTAACAATAGAGATAAGATACACAACAAGATACAGAAAAGAGATAATATAATAAGATACAGGAATGCATTGCCGTGTAACAGGATAACTTTGCTGTAACAGCTATGAGTCTCAATTCACTTCTTCCAACTCGCCACGACTTGCATCTTTACAACACTGTTCTATCTGCATTGATCTCATGGCAGCTCCCACATCTAACCTCTCGATTTATTCTTATCCTTTCTATACCCTGAAATTGTTACTCTACGATTTATTGTTTGTTGAATGAGTTATCCCATCAATAATTATTTTCCATGGGGTGGTGAGATTGCCCTTGTGGTGCCCCTTCCGAACGAACGATCCTAACTTTCATCTTTTTAGCCCTATTTGGGGAACAATGATTGTGTCGATGTTGATGAAAAATAATGTAATATTTCACGCCAAATCCCACACGACTTGACTAAAAACGCGTTCATAGCTGTTTTTCAGACCCATCTCTTGAGTCGTTCAAATGAAAACTGATACTTTTATCGAAATATTAGATAATCAAACTGAAACGAAGAAGGGTCAAAGAAGTATATCAACGTTGTATGGAGAAGTATGTATGTATTTGGAAATGTTGGTACTGTCATTGTTGCAACAATGTTTGCAACCAGCGAGTGGCAACTTGAAACTAATGTTGTCAACAATGTTTGCAGCCATGCAGTGAGTGGCAACATAAAACCATGATGTAGTGACACCAATCTATTTTGTCATAATATAAAGGAGGTGCTCCAACTCCCATACTGATACCATGGAAAGCATTCATAGTTTCTTGCGGTCAGTTCAGAGCTAAAGGACCCGATTGCATGTCGCAATTTAGCGGATTCCCTTGTGAACTAGATGTAGATAAGAGTGGCTACGGTACCGGTGGCATTGTTGAACTCACAAAATGTATAAATTTCCTAAAAAAAAAAAAATGCAACTGCTAACATAATGATTCTATCAAGCCGTGTGTATAGTATTGTTGAGCATTGTTGTTTTATATAGTTTGATATAAAAGCAATAGTTGCGTTACAGGCAATTGTGACCCGGATTTGTGAATTGACCCCGGAAATGTTTCCCTTTCAAGACCCAAGTTGGGTCACCTTCTTTATATTATGATGAAATAGATTGGTATCACCTATGACTATCAATAACGTAACGGGATAAGCAACACGGCATAAGTCCTATCCTTTTAACATTAGGCCGTTTTCACCATGATGGAATCAGCGCGCTTTCGTGTACATTTGTGAGATTCGCAATTTCAAATCAAATCGTACGTATTAGGCTCGTATTTCAATGTATAGTACATAGTTGTACAATTGCATTGATTTTATTCTTTCTCGTAGATGATGAGTAATCATCCAGTTATCAAATGGTAAATATAGCAGTGGGGCTCTTGACTAGGGGACTAAATGCTTTTACAGACGTATTTTAAATTTAGATTGGCTAATTCAAATGAAATTCATCCCAATATTGTTTAATGCAGTTGGAAAGAGCTGGATTCACAGATTGCATTACATCTATTACTTGTATAGATCAACATACAATAATACCAGCAAATCATCATAACATTTGTGAGGCGGCATCCCTTTGATGTACGCATGGTGCGAAAGGAAACCGCCATGTTGCTTATCCCGTTACGTTATTAGACGAGCTTTAGCGAGGATTCAATTTGACATACTGAAAAAAATTGGTGTTCGTTTTTATGTTTTTTATTTTTTTTTTGTTTTTTTTGTTTTTATGTTTTTTTGTCGGTTCTCCACAGGTCAAACGGCTACAGCTATCAACTTCAAACTTTTTTTCGTCATGGTTCCTCATCTAACTTAGATCTGTATAGTTTTGTGGCATTATCGGGTGGTAACTTTTTTTTTTATGAATTTTAGAAATTTCAAAAATCCCCATTAGAATAACCCGGAGGAAAATACTTGAAAAATCAAAATTTTTCAAGACCTCTCAAATTTTCGCCGAATATAAAGGAAACTATTAAGCACATTTTGAGAGATTTTTCGCATCAATCGGATGAGAAATAACGAAGAAAACGCATTTATAAAGCATTTTCCCATCAATTTAGGGTATTACGGGAACCAATTAAATCTATAGCAACAAGTGTCACCAATTAATTCAAAACGATTGAAATGAATGAAGAGAAAGGCCGTGACATAACTGATTCTCGTAAGGTTTTTGAACGTTTGGAGTGATCCAAGGTCTGTAGATGTAGATTGGGTTGACAAATTATTTTTCATTCCAGATTTCTATACCCCTAAGCTCGTCTAACAACGCGCATCCCGCGTTTTCCTAGTTGATGGTCATAGGTATCACTACATCGTGATAAAACTAATGTTGTCAACAATGTAAGTGACGCTAGAGTCTAGACGAAATGTAGTTGTTAACATTGTAAAAAAAGTAGGCCTACAGTATAGTATAGGCCTACTCATAATTTTTCTCATAGAGTACACATATGCTTGAAGCCTATATTAGGCCTACTGATAGTTGCACGCATTTTATTAATAACCAATACTTGAGGAGGATGAAATAGGGTTGAAGCTATTCCGTCAGAAGGTTAGGGAGGCGATAGGATAGGATTGATAGGGAACTTGCCACCGTGCATTTATGTGCAACTGCAAGAGTTAATAATAAATAAATAAGTAAATAAATAAGTTAATAATAAATAAATGAACAACATTTTCACTGTACAGCATTTGTATAACATTAAATAATTGTAGTATGAAATGAAGAATTTTTCCATTTAAAACCGCCGCCAAAACAAAAGCTGACTGAGCGACTGTGAACTACAGCTGGTTTTGACATTTATATACGTGGGCGTCTACAAACAGGACCGAGAAAGAAGCAACTTTGGAAACAACATTGCAATTTGTGTCAAAAATTGGGATATTTTGTTATTGTTCAAGGTACAAAACAAGATTCAACATGAATGTGGTTGCAGCCGTGAAGATGTATATAACAAAGATGACTGAGGAGAGTGGTCCTGGCATGAAAGTGCTTTTAATGGACAAACATACTGTAAGAGAACTTATCAATAAAATCAATGTAGGCCCAGCTAATTTTTAGGTTAACATTTCAAGTGACACGTCTGTCATACTATTTCTATCAATCTTACAGACTTATTTCTAGCATAGAAATATTATAATATATCTCTATGTTTCAGAGTAACAAAGTACTAACAATAATTGTTACCGTAGCAATAAATCTGTTATGATGGACGATTTCCAATTCATGAATGAACTGGGGAATTAACAAAGATTGTGATTGGTTAATATCAATTGTTGACATTGTTGACTGTAATTGATTGTAAAAGCACGATGTAGTGATAGCAGTATAGTGATATCACGATGTAGTGATACCAATCTATTTTATCATAATATAAAGGAGGTGACCCAACTCGGGTATCGAAAGTGAAATATTTCCAGGGTCAGAATCTTAGTCCATCGTCCCGATTGCCTGTAGTGCAAGTATCGTTTTTATATCAAACCATTTAAAACAACAATGCTCAACAATGCTATACATGGCCCAGTAGATTACGAGAATTATAGATTTTGTTAGTTCAACAATTCCACCGTTACCGTAGCCACTCTTATTTACATCTAGTTCACAAGGGAATCCGCTGAATCGCGACAGGCAATTGGGACGATTGGCTCTGAAATGACCGCAATTCACTACAAATGCCTTGTTATCAGTATGGGAGTTGGAACACCTTCTTTATATTATGATGAAATAGGTTGGTGTCACTACATCGTGGTGATATAGTGATATTCTATTAATTTATGAAGAAGGTGTAACCTACCCACTCGCTTCTTCAAAGTGAAGTATTTCCGTGGATAAAATCTACGTTTAGCTCAACTTACTGCTAGCGCAACTATCGCTTTTAAATGAAACTATACAAGGCCATTGAGTTTATAGTGTTGCCCGCTATAAACTCGATGACAAGGCTCATCAGATAATTATGTTAGTGGTGACATTTGTTGTGCACGAAAATGATAGTGTATGTAAGTTCATGTCACCAGTAGGCCTACCATAGCCACTCGTATCTACATCTAGTTCACAAGAGAGTCACTAAATCGCCACCAACTATCTGTGCTTCTGGCTCTGATTTGTTCAGAAGAAACCATGAATACCGGCCATGTTATTAGTAGTACCGGTATGCACGTGGGTAGGGCCTACACCTTCTTTATATATAATGATAGAATCTTTGGTATTTGTATTTGTTTGCGGTTTGTTTGACAATAATATTGTATATCACTACATTGTAGTAAAAGTATCAACAAATATTCTGATGGCCTGCCAGCTAGCTCAGGCATCTAGGATGTGGGTAAATTCTCCTTCAATAGAACTGGTAGGGACTGGAATGGGCTTAGTACGGTACCGTAGCAATATATTCAAGGCGGATGAAATGAAGGTAAAACAATTCCGTCAAAAGGTTAGGGAGGTGGTCAAAATGTCCTAAACACAGGGGTAGGGAATTTGCCACTGCGCATTTATGTGCAACTGCAAGAAATCTAAATAATAATAGATAATAATAATAATAATAATAATGTAATGCACTGCTGTAGAAACTGTAGAGTTGAGTTGGGCAGCGATGCATCCAGGTAATTATATTAGTTGTAGAGTGCAACGTTGAATGTGGTAGTTAAAAGACCCAGATAAACAGATCAGAGTCCAGCTCATGTTCACATGGTCAACTGACAGTAAACTCATTGCATCTGTTGAAAGGAAAGCTTAGTTCCATTCAAATGATTGCCTGAAGTATACCGGTATTCAAGTAGTCTCTCGATAGGCAACAATGTATGGCAGTGCCTATGATCACCAAGCTGACTGATCAGCACGCTCCTAGCAGCATTCACTCGCAATAGTGCTCTAACAGTCGACATAATCTTGAGCATGACCGATCACGTTCGTAGCGAGGTTACCAGTCGGAACACTACCACGATCTATAGACTGTTGGAGCAGGGCTCTGCCTCTATGCCGCGAGGATGTTTATGCACTCAGTGGTACGGATAAGCCTTTAAATGTTCACATACTGAGCATGTATTTCTTTTCTATTCAATCTCCTATCTCTCGGGCCCGTAATTATGGATGGGAGAGCTCCGGACGCGCTTGCGCTCTTCAGGGCTTCCATATTTTTGCTTCAAATAAATGAAATCTTATCAAAAAATGCAACACAAACTTACATCATGAATACAAATAAAACCCAAAGTATCACAAACTTATTCTCATTATTATTCCCATTCATATTCTCATTAACACTACCACAGCATTAGCCAATATCTACAACGTACGAAGTATAATCTGAGAACATGATATTTCAAGAAATTCTCTTCGGGGCCATGATGCCCCTCCCCCCTATTGGTTTTACTGAAATATTGAGTGACATGGTATTTCTTTCTAGGACTTGACCTCAAGTAAGTTGCACCCTGTCATGTAGATATTCAGTTAAGTAGTAAGTCATTATTAGTAATGTCGAGTAGAGAGCGGAAATACGTTGACGTGCCACTTGCTTTTCACATTGACCGAAAGATTTTTCACATTCGTGACACTATAGTCTTACACACATTTTGAAAATAAATATGTAGGGGCGCTGTATGATAGAGGACCAATCAATGAAATGAAAATATAATAAATAAAAATGAAGAAGAGATAATGGATTGTATATATTGAGTTGAAGACAGTGAGTCCTTTAAATAACAAGAGTTGAGAGAATTGCCAACTTGGCAATGATAAAACAATGTGTGAATAGGCCTGACATGGCAATTACGCAAAATAAATATACCGGTAAATGAGAAAAAATTGTGTAATGATACGAATTCGGGTAAATGAGAAATGAAATAACGAGAAAAAGTAGAGAAGTAGAGAAAATAACTCGACAATGATAGCTGAAATGAGGAAAAGCAATAATGCAACACGAGAGTCGAACCCCAACCACTGTAAATAGTAGCCGGCAGACCAAACTCTCACTGTCAAAACGTGAAATGCCCTCGATGGAAGCCCGTGACACAACCTGTGTCCACCGAAGAGAAGAGAGAACTGATCAGAACGAACGATGAAGTGATACTGACTTGACCAGGTAGCTGGCCAGTCATAGTTGCTTGACAAGGAAAGCAATGGATAGGGGGGGGGGGGGGGTTGGGAGAAAGGTAAAGATACGTCACAAACCATGACGTGATCGAACTAACTCTCTCGCAACAAAATACAAGCGGGAAAACGAGATAGCAATAAAACTGAAGGGGTTGGCGCTAACAAGCACTAAATTGACCATTGTAGATGGGCGTGACTTATACGAAGCAGGGGAAATTTTAGATACCGTGATTGGTTATTTCCCTATTTCCCCTGCTTCACTGTCCACTTGATTGGTTTTTATATTTTGTGACATCACGAGGGCGGACGATCTACAATGGGCAATTAAGTTCAACCTAGGGACGCTGGATTCTCAAGTCCACGCCTGCTATCTTCCGAGATACATCTTTCTTCTTCTACCCAAGTAATTTATTGTTTCTGTTACAGACCAGCATAGTGAGTATGGTTTACAGCCAGTCAGAAATTTTACAAAAAGAAGTTTATCTATTTGAGAGAATAGATTTTGGTGGATCGCAAGAACCAATGAAACATCTCAAATGTATAGTATTTCTGCGTCCGACCAAAGAAAATGTAGCATATCTCTCAAAAGAGTTACGGTATCCAAAATTTGGTGTTTATTATATTTGTAAGTAAAAGCAACAAAATATTATCACTGGTATTGCGTATAAGTATGTGGAGGTGATGTCTCAACCAGAATCGTTCAACTTTTAATTACGTCACGACTGTTTCTCATACAATGGCGGTGCTGTATTTCTCATCAGGTGTTATTGTTGTTGTTGTTGTTGTTGTTGTTGTTGTTGTTTTGCTTTACCTAAATTAAACTGAAACAACCTGACCAACCCAACCTACGGTAATCTAAATGTCTATAACCTCCACACAGTGGAAAGAATGGATGCATATGCGGACAGATATGTATGAGAAATGTACAAAACAAATCTAATGCTCAAAAGTCATATGACATTACCTAAACAAACTTATAACTGCACACGAATATTCACCATACCGTTGAGGCGTCGTTAAACCTAACATGGGCAAATGAATTATCAAATTGGTTTTGCTTGACTACAAAAGATGAAATCTTGGCTTTCAATGACTGCTTGATTATCTTGAAATAGCCAAGATGTGCCGATCTAAACATTCATATTGAATCATCCTTAACCGGCACATGTAGCTGAGTAGTTAACGCACTTGCTTCATGTGCCCGGGAGGTGAAGGGGCGTATCGGACCTGGTTCGATCCCCGCCCGTTTTTCGTGGTTCCCCTCTGTAGTCTAGGCTAATTCCAGGATGGTTCCCACAATATAGGCCACGACCGCTTCCTTCTCACTATCTTTATCCCATTACCCATAAAACCTTCATCTCATCATCCCATCATCTCATTAATCATTCATTCGACGCCAATAGATCTTAGTCATCATTACAGTGCGTCGTTAAAACCCAATATATATAAAAAAAGAATATCCTTAAGCCCTCATTGGGAAACAAGATGCATTGAGGGTTGCGTTTGCCGGTTTGAGATGGTGACTTCACTTCCTATCCCTCCCATGTTAAAAATGTGTACCAATTTACTGGCCACATCTTCAGAACCAACGATCGTGCGTGGTGTAATAGTGATGAGAGAAACTAACTTTGGTTACAAATACACGCAAAATGACGTTTACGTTTGCTCAGTTGTCTGAAACAGTCTCTGAAGAAGACTTAAGCACATCTCCAAGGTGAGGAGCTTCAAGTCGATAGGATAATGTAGGTAAGGGTGCCGCCCCACCGCAACATGGCAAACTTGCCATCGCGCATTTATGTACAATTGCAAGAGTTAAAATAATGATAATAATAATAATAATAATAAAACGGAGATAGTGAGGTTAAATCGTGCATTATTTAAATTGTGAAGTGATTCAAAATAACGAAAGTTATATTGCAAGTAACTTACATCTAGAGGATTTATACACGTCGATGGTGGAAAGCCAAACTGTTGTAAGCGCCATTTTTTTGTTTTTTTTGTTTGGCATTTATAATATCCAGGTCATCTCCATCGATGTGCAAAGTGTCGTAAGCGACATTTCAATACTGAAAGCGTGGTCGCCAATTTAATTTTGTTGTAAGCGACAAGACTCAGTTTCCTTCTGCACATTTTGTTGTAAGCAACAAGACTCAGTTTCCTTCTACATATTTTGTTGTAAGCGACTAGACTCAGTTTCCTTCTGCACATTTTGTTGTAAGCGACAAGACTCAGTTCCCTTCTGCACATTTTGTCGTAAGCGACAAGACTCAGTTTCCTTCCGCACATTTTGTTGTAAGCGACAAGACTCTGTTTCCTTCTGCACATTTTGTTGTAAGCGACAAGACTCAGTTTCCTTCTGCACATTTTGTTGTAAGCGACAAGACTCTGTTTCCTTCTGCACATTTTGTTGTAAGCGACAAGACTCAGTTTCCTTCTGCACATTTTGTTGTAAGCGACAAGACTCTGTTTCCTTCTGCACATTTTGTTGTAAGCGACAAGACTCAGTTTCCTTCTGCACATTTTGTTGTAAGCGACAAGACTCAGTTTCCTTCTGCATATTTTGTTGTAAGCGACAAGACTCAGTTTCCTTCTGCACATTTTGTTGTAAGCGACAAGACTCAGTTCCCTTCTGCACATTTTGTCGTAAGCGACAAGACTCAGTTTCCTTCCGCACATTTTGTTGTAAGCGACAAGACTCTGTTTCCTTCTGCACATTTTGTTGTAAGCGACAAGACTCAGTTTCCTTCTGCACATTTTGTTGTAAGCGACAAGACTCTGTTTCCTTCTGCACATTTTGTTGTAAGCGACAAGACTCAGTTTCCTTCTGCACATTTTGTTGTAAGCGACAAGACTCTGTTTCCTTCTGCACATTTTGTTGTAAGCGACAAGACTCAGTTTCCTTCTGCACATTTTGTTGTAAGCGACAAGACTCAGTTTCCTTCTGCATATTTTGTTGTAAGCGACAAGACTCAGTTTCCTTCTGCACATTTTGTTGTAAGCGACAAGACTCAGTTCCCTTCTGCACATTTTGTCGTAAGCGACAAGACTCAGTTTCCTTCCGCACATTTTGTTGTAAGCGACAAGACTCTGTTTCCTTCTGCACATTTTGTTGTAAGCGACAAGACTCAGTTTCCTTCTGCACATTTTGTTGTAAGCGACAAGACTCTGTTTCCTTCTGCACATTTTGTTGTAAGCGACAAGACTCAGTTTCCTTCTGCACATTTTGTTGTAAGCGACAAGACTCTGTTTCCTTCTGCACATTTTGTTGTAAGCGACAAGACTCAGTTTCCTTCTGCACATTTTGTTGTAAGCGACAAGACTCAGTTTCCTTCTGCATATTTTGTTGTAAGCGACAAGACTCAGTTTCCTTCTGCACATTTTGTTGTAAGCGACAAGACTCAGTTTCCTTCTGCATATTTTGTTGTAAGCGACAAGACTCAGTTTCCTTCTGCATATTTTGTTGTAAGCGACATCTGTTAACAGGCAAACATCAAGTAATCAATTCTCTAATCATTGAGCCAAGTTATGGAAAGTATCAGAATGCGTGCGTGAGGTATATCATTGTTCGGTTTCGTCTAGTTCAAATGTATCATCATTTTTTATCCAGAAAACAAGACATAGACATGAGACAGAAAACCAAAATTAAATCGCTTATTCACAGACCCTTATCAGAGCTGAACTGTGGTAGTAACAGAAATAATTACTCTATATTACACAAAAAACCTCATGAGCAAGGCATGGAAAGCTTCAACAGAAGTTCACAAGTTTGCCATCCATGGTGTAAGTATGGAAATCTCCCAAAAAATGAAAGAAGCTAACGATGAATTACTATTTTTTTATAATACTTGTGCATTAAAATGTGATGACGTAGAAATGAAAATCGGGATACTTACACAACATACTGCTGAGAGATCACAACAATGCTCAAAACTGACCTCACTGAAAATCAGCATCTAAGGATA
This sequence comes from Brachyptera risi, assembly GCA_964007535.1. Taxonomy (NCBI): domain Eukaryota; kingdom Metazoa; phylum Arthropoda; class Insecta; order Plecoptera; family Taeniopterygidae; genus Brachyptera; species Brachyptera risi. The sequence continues at coordinate 45,693,750 of OZ023330.1, read as the reverse complement.
CATCATTTCTGTTTTGAAATTTTTGTAACTAAATCAGAACTCAAATTCACTGAAATTTCATTGAAAGTAATTGTTATTGGATATTTGAGACCTCTTTTCTCGCACTCATTATTGAATGAGAGAATTTTGAGGTTGTTCAATATTCTAGGTCTAGTATTTGCAGACTGATCCACAATATTTCTGAAATAGTCATGGGAATAATTTTCAAGAATTCATTTGTGGTCAAATAGGTTATTGATTGGTGAAACATTGCAATGACGAAATATTTCTTTTCGTGTCATTCCTATATTTTTTCTGAACTTGAGAAGGAGTGATACTTTGGGTCATTTCCGTTTGTGTAGAGAATCTGATGTAGGCATAATAATAACAATTAAACTCAGTTATTCCTTCGCAATATCGTTGAATCTATTGACAGAAATGACCTGGATAGCTTGAACCATTTGAAGATGACGCAAAATTTTAACGTGCACTATACCACGACACAATATGTCGTAAGCGCCAAATGTGCTATGCAATTTCCCAATTAATGTACAATATTTTGTCGTAAGCGCCAAAAGTTTGTGAAAACTCGATATATTTCCATGAAAATTTGTGACGACCTCTGAACGTATGTACAAATATCACACATGAATTTTGAGAATCATATCTCCAAAACTGAATTTATTAAACGTTTTCAACTCCCTGTGAATAATTTTCGAAATGGCGCTTACGACATTTTGGCTTTCCACCATCGATGTAATCAAAATCGTGTGAGTAGTCCGCATATCATCATTATCATTTGTGGTGACTTCAATGTCAACTTCCTTGATGACAATAAAAAAAAAATGATACTTAGTGATCTTTTTTGCTCGTACGATCTTCAAGTGGTAAACTCAACCCCAACAAGAATAACTTCTACCTCAGCGACAGCTATTGACCTAATCGTGACTAATATCCATGCTAGTATGTACTCCTACAATGTCCCTAACAGGGGTCTTTCTGATCACTGTTCGCTGCTGCTCGACATCGCCATCATTACATCTCAGAAAGCTACTGTCATCTTAGAAAAGAAGAGGACTTTCAGTTTAAAACAACGAGAGTACTTTCTACAGTGTTTGAGATTTGCGGTTTGGACTCCTGTGTATAGTGCAGATTCTTCAGATGCAAAATTTACATATTTATGGAAATATTCCTGCACGCCTTCAATACTAGCTTTCCCAGAACGATCTCTAAAGTATCTCAGGATAGGAGAGTAAACAAGTGAATCACACAAGACCTGAAAGACAGCGCAAGTGCGCTAAGGTTGCTCTTCTTTGAGATCAAACAACCAGATTCTACCAGCATTGACGTGGCTCGCTACAAAGAAGCAAAACGGGAGCACCGGAAAAATCTGCAAGATGCTAAGAAATACAGCAACGACAGTTACATAGCTTCTGTATCGAATACAAGCAAAGCGTCGTGGAATGTTATAAAAGCCAACTCCGCCCCATCAAAGCGTAAAGTGAAGAATATTACTCTCGTAGTACATGATAAGGAAGTCACGAACTCACGTAATGTTGCAGACGTATTCAACAGTGCAGTTCCTGAGCTGCTCAGATCGCTGCCGCCTCTTGGGACGCATCCAAAGTCGCAGTTGAGAAATGCTAGAACTACAGCACACTGCATGTTCCTCTTTCCAGCACAGATCCACGAGGTCAAGCCAATCAGCCAATCAGCACTCATCTGGCCCGGACGGTGTGCCAACATCAATCCTTCGCTCACGTTCTCATATCATAGCACCACTTCTAATGGAGATCATCAGCCAATCAGCAAATAAGCACTCATCTGGCCCGGACGGTGTGCCAACATCAATCCTTCGCTCACGTTCTCATATCATAGCACCACTTCTAATGGAGATCATCAGCCAATCAGCAAATAAGCACTCATCTGGCCCGGACGGTGTGCCAACATCAATCCTTCGCTCACGTTCTCATATCATAGCACCACTTCTAATGGAGATCATCAGCCAATCAGCAAATAAGCACTCATCTGGCCCGGATGGTGTGCCAACATCAATCCTTCGCTCACGTTCTCATATCATAGCACCACTTCTAATGGAGATCATCAGCCAATCAGCAAATAAGCACTCATCTGGCCCGGATGGTGTGCCAACATCAATCCTTCGCTCACGTTCTCATATCATAGCACCACTTCTAATGGAGATCATCAGCCAATTAGCAAATAAGCACTCATCTGGCCCGGACGGTGTGCCAACATCAATCCTTCGCTCATGTTCTCATATCATAGCACCACTTCTAACGGAGATCATCAGCCAATCAGCCAATAAGCACTCATCTGGCCCGGACGGTGTGCCAACATCAATCCTTCGCTCATGTTCTCATATCATAGCACCACTTCTAACGGAGATCATCAGCCAATCAGCAAATAAGCACTCATCTGGCCCGGACGGTGTGCCAACATCAATCCTTCGCTCACGTTCTCATATCATAGCACCACTTCTAATGGAGATCATCAGCCAATCAGCCAATAAGCACTCATCTGGCCCGGACGGTGTGCCAACATCAATCCTTCGCTCATGTTCTTATATCATAGCACCACTTCTAATGGAGATCATCAGCCAATCAGCAAATAAGCACTCATCTGGCCCGGACGGTGTGCCAACATCAATCCTTCGCTCACGTTCTCATATCATAGCACCACTTCTAATGGAGATCATCAGCCAATCAGCAAATAAGCACTCATCTGGCCCGGAAGGTGTGCCAACATCAATCCTTCGCTCACGTTCTCATATCATAGCACCACTTCTAATGGAGATCATCAGCCAATCAGCAAATAAGCACTCATCTGGCCCGGATGGTGTGCCAACATCAATCCTTCGCTCACGTTCTCATATCATAGCACCACTTCTAACGGAGATCATCAGCCAATCAGAAAATAAGCACTCATCTGGCCCGGACGGTGTGCCAACATCAATCCTTCGCTCACGTTCTCATATCATAGCACCACTTCTAACGGAGATCATCAGCCAATCAGCAAATAAGCACTCATCTGGCCCGGATGGTGTGCCAACATCAATCCTTGCCTCACGTTCTCATATCATAGCACCACTTCTAACGGAGATCATCAGCCAATCAGCAAATGAGCACTCATCTGGCCCGGATGGTGTGCCAACATCAATCCTTCGCTCACGTTCTTATATCATAGCACCACTTCTAATGGAGATCATCAGCCAATCAGCAAATAAGCACTCATCTGGCCCGGATGGTGTGCCAACATCAATCCTTCGCTCACGTTCTCATATCATAGCACCACTTCTAATGGAGATCATCAGCCAATCAGCAAATAAGCACTCATCTGGTCCGAATGGTGTGCCAACATCAATCCTTCGCTCATGTTCTCATATCATAGCACCACTTCTAATGGAGATCATCAGCCAATCAGCAAATAAGCACTCATCTGGCCCGGACGGTGTGCCAACACCAATCCTTCGCTCACGTTCTTATATCATAGCACCACTTCTAATGGAGATCATCAGCCAATCAGCACATAAGCACTCATCTGGTCCGGACGGTGTGCCAACATCAATCCTTCGCTCATGTTCTCAAATCATAGCACCACTTCTAATGGAGATCATCAGCCAATCAGCAAATAAGCACTCATCTGGCCCTGACGGTGTGCCAACACCAATCCTTCGCTCACGTTCTCATATCATAGCACCACTTCTAATGGAGATCATCAGCCAATCAGCAAATAAGCACTCATCTGGTCCGGATGGTGTGCCAACATCAATCCTTCGCTCATGTTCTCATATCATAGCACCACTTCTAATGGAGATCATCAGCCAATCAGCAAATAAGCACTCATCTGGTCCGGACGGTGTGCCAACATCAATCCTTCGCTCACGTTCTCATATCATAGCACCACTTCTAATGGAGATCATCAGCCAATCAGCAAATAAGCACTCATCTGGTCCGGATGGTGTGCCAACATCAATCCTTCGCTCATGTTCTCATATCATAGCACCACTTCTAATGGAGATCATCAGCCAATCAGCAAATAAGCACTCATCTGGCCCGGATGGTGTGCCAACATCAATCCTTCGCTCACGTTCTCATATCATAGCACCACTTCTAATGGAGATCATCAGCCAATCAGCAAATAAGCACTCATCTGGTCCGAATGGTGTGCCAACATCAATCCTTCGCTCACGTTCTCATATCATAGCACCACTTCTAACGGAGATCATCAGCCAATCAGCAAATAAGCACTCATCTGGTCCGGATGGTGTGCCAACATCAATCCTTCGCTCACGTTCTCATATCATAGCACCACTTCTAATGGAGATCATCAGCCAATCAGCAAATAAGCACTCATCTGGCCCGGACGGTGTGCCAACATCAATCCTTCGCTCACGTTCTCATATCATAGCACCACTTCTAACGGAGATCATCAGCCAATTAGCAAATAAGCACTCATCTGGCCCGGATGGTGTGCCAACATCAATCCTTCGCTCACGTTCTCATATCATAGCACCACTTCTAATGGAGATCATCAGCCAATCAGCAAATAAGCACTCATCTGGTCCGAATGGTGTGCCAACATCAATCCTTCGCTCACGTTCTCATATCATAGCACCACTTCTAACGGAGATCATCAGCCAATCAGCAAATAAGCACTCATCTGGTCCGAATGGTGTGCCAACATCAATCCTTCGCTCACGTTCTCATATCATAGCACCACTTCTAATGGAGATCATCAGCCAATCAGCAAATAAGCACTCATCTGGCCCGGACGGTGTGCCAACATCAATCCTTCGCTCACGTTCTCATATCATAGCACCACTTCTAATGGAGATCATCAGCCAATCAGCAAATAAGCACTCATCTGGTCCGAATGGTGTGCCAACATCAATCCTTCGCTCACGTTCTCATATCATAGCACCACTTCTAATGGAGATCATCAGCCAATCAGCAAATAAGCACTCATCTGGTCCGAATGGTGTGCCAACATCAATCCTTCGCTCACGTTCTCATATCATAGCACCACTTCTAATGGAGATCATCAGCCAATCAGCAAATAAGCACTCATCTGGTCCGAATGGTGTGCCAACATCAATCCTTCGCTCACGTTCTCATATCATAGCACCACTTCTAACGGAGATCATCAGCCAATCAGCAAATAAGCACTCATCTGGTCCGAATGGTGTGCCAACATCAATCCTTCGCTCACGTTCTCATATCATAGCACCACTTCTAATGGAGATCATCAGCCAATCAGCAAATAAGCACTCATCTGGTCCGAATGGTGTGCCAACATCAATCCTTCGCTCACGTTCTCATATCATAGCACCACTTCTAATGGAGATCATCAGCCAATCAGCAAATAAGCACTCATCTGGTCCGAATGGTGTGCCAACATCAATCCTTCGCTCACGTTCTCATATCATAGCACCACTTCTAATGGAGATCATCAGCCAATCAGCAAATAAGCACTCATCTGGCCCGGACGGTGTGCCAACATCAATCCTTCGCTCACGTTCTCATATCATAGCACCACTTCTAACGGAGATCATCAGCCAATCAGCAAATAAGCACTCATCTGGTCCGAATGGTGTGCCAACATCAATCCTTCGCTCACGTTCTCATATCATGGCACCACTTCTAATGGAGATCATCAGCCAATCAGCAAATAAGCACTCATCTGGTCCGAATGGTGTGCCAACATCAATCCTTCGCTCACGTTCTCATATCATAGCACCACTTCTAATGGAGATCATCAGCCAATCAGCAAATAAGCACTCATCTGGTCCGAATGGTGTGCCAACATCAATCCTTCGCTCACGTTCTCATATCATAGCACCACTTCTAACGGAGATCATCAGCCAATCAGCAAATAAGCACTCATCTGGTCCGAATGGTGTGCCAACATCAATCCTTCGCTCACGTTCTCATATCATAGCACCACTTCTAATGGAGATCATCAGCCAATCAGCAAATAAGCACTCATCTGGTCCGAATGGTGTGCCAACATCAATCCTTCGCTCACGTTCTCATATCATAGCACCACTTCTAATGGAGATCATCAGCCAATCAGCAAATAAGCACTCATCTGGTCCGAATGGTGTGCCAACATCAATCCTTCGCTCACGTTCTCATATCATAGCACCACTTCTAATGGAGATCATCAGCCAATCAGCAAATAAGCACTCATCTGGCCCGGACGGTGTGCCAACATCAATCCTTCGCTCACGTTCTCATATCATAGCACCACTTCTAACGGAGATCATCAGCCAATCAGCAAATAAGCACTCATCTGGTCCGAATGGTGTGCCAACATCAATCCTTCGCTCACGTTCTCATATCATAGCACCACTTCTAACGGAGATCATAAACAAATCTTTTGTAGAAGGTCAGTTACCATCAGATCGAAAAATGTCAATGATCATTCCCATATTTAAGAGCCCGCATCTTAGACAGATTTATAGGGTGCACTTTCGCCACATATATCTCAAGAACTACGAACACTACGAACTTGCGATAAAATGCAATAAATAAACAATACCCGCACAATTAGATATGCCTAATCGAAAATTGAAGAATAATTTTATTATGAAGCAATAATTGAATCAAAATGTGCCTAATTTATTGGTTTTCGTTGCTTAATTCCCGGTTACCAAATGATAGTAGAAATAAATTACAAACGCACATCCTTGAGTTCAACTTTGCTCATCAATATTTGAGATTCTGATTTGCCTTTTATTCTACAGTTTTCCCAATTTCCTTGGCCAAAATGTGTAATGTAACTAGATTTCATCCAAAGTATGAAATGAAAAACTCCCCCATCTAGTGGTGGTTACTGGAACTCTTCCAATATTATCCTTTCTTCACTTTTCAACCCACAATCAAACTTTTAAACGCATATCGAACTTAGGTCTTTCGAAACTTAGCATTTCGAAGAGAAACATGCTCAGCTAAGATGCGGGCTCTTAAATCTGGTGATTCAAGTGTCCCAGGAAACTATCACCCAATCGCATTGATTTCATGTTTTACTACAGTATTTGAGAAGATCATGTTGTCTCGGCTGCTATCCTACCTAAATGAATATAATATTATCACTGACTCCCAGCATGGCTTTCGTAGCGGTAGATCAACTGGAACAACAATCTTCACACTTCTGAGTTCCGTATTTCAAACGATAGATGATAAGAGGTCTCACTCTGCTGGCCTTCTCTATGACCTCTCTAAAGCGTTTGATAGTGTGGATCACATGATTTTACTTGAGAAACTTACAGTTATGGGAATCAATGGAAATGCCCTGAGATGGATCAAAACCTTTCTCTCCGAGCGACCCCATGCAGTGGAAATATCTGAGAAGAATGAAATAGGTATCACCTTCAGAGTCAAGTCTCTTACTCTGAAGTCTTCAGTAGGAGTGCTGCAGGGTTCGGTACTGGGACCACTTCTTTTCTTTTTGTACATCAACAATCTCCCAAACTCATGCAACAATGGTACGCTTGTCCTGTTTGCTGACGACACCAGTCATGGTATTTCCGGCTCATCGGCTACCGACATTACTGTCTTGTCTCAGCAGGCAACGACGGCTATGCAATCATGGTGTAGCAAGAATAGACTGCTGCTGAACTCATCGAAGACAGGAGGACTGCAATTTCACACGCATCAAAACAAGCCAAGTACTAGTCCACTCATCCGTTTAAATGGGTCTAGCATTAAGATGTCGACCTGTACAAAGTTCCTGGGAATCACAGTGATGGACACACTGGACTAGAAGTCACACATTGAGGAGACGGCGAAGAAAGTCCTAAAAGGAATATTTATGCTCAAGAGCCTATGCCGAGTAGTTTCTACAACTCTTCTACGCATGTTATATTACGCACATGTTTTTCCACACTTTCAGTATGGAATTCCCTTCTAGGGTCACTCTTCAAGTGCAAAAAGACTTTTTGTACTTCAAAAGAGAGCGATTAAAATACTAGCCAATGCAAGGAAACTAACGTCATGCAGGCCTCTCTTTAAATCTTTGTCACTGTTACCTTTGCCCTGTATTTTTATAATGCAATCAGTCATCTTCGTAAAGCAAAACTTTGAGCTGTTTCAATCCAATTGCCAGCTCACCGTCACGACACCAGACGTTGCAATGACTTAAGAGTTGAGCAACACTGACTAAGAGTGTTTACGAAAGGCCTGACCTACTCCATGACCCAGCTATACAAACACTTGCCAGCTCACCGTCACGACACCAGACGTTGTAATGACTTAAGAGTTGAGCAACACAGACTAAGAGTGTTTACGAAAGGCCCGACCTACTCCATGACCCAGCTATACAAACACTTGCCAAGAAATATTAAAAGAATGAAAAGTTCAGCTACTTTCAAGAAGACTGTGAAGAGATTTCTACTAGAAAGGTCATTTTACTCAATTGACAAATACTTCTGTACTAATTATTAACTATCTAATAAATGAATATATTTTGTTTTATCTTATAATAATGACGATTATCATTCTGTATCAGGTACAGTCTTCCGGTAATAAAAGATTATTATTATTATCATTATTATTATTAATTATCATAACCCAAACAAATAAGTGCGGTACCGGTATTCATATTTTATCTAATTGCTTCATCAGTAAATATCCTTTTTCATAAGCCTATTGCATTTGTTCACTCTCACCAGATCTTGGATGCCAACATAGACTGCATCTTAGATGCAAATATTTGAGGTATATAGAAGGCATGACATCAAGTTTTTACAGAACAAAGCCAGGTAGAACTGCGATCGTTAGTTCTAAGGATAGTATTCTGGAAATGGAACGAGTTTTAAAGTTGAGTGAAGTCAGTATCGAGAAGCGGCAAACCAAACGCAACCCTCAATGCATCTTGTTGGGAAGTAATGATTGTAGACTCTTGTTTTCACAATTAAAATCTCTTTTTTGAGATTGAATTCATGCAATCAATTCCTTTCTACTTTGAAACATTTCCAATCAATATATATATTTATAAAGTTGAGATATTTCTTCATTGTATTATCAATATATTATTATCATATTGTTATAAAACTATTTATGTTTAATTTATGCATAACTTATAAATTTGTTGATCTTTGATTGAACTATAATAAAATGATATATAAATCGAAATTGAAATAATTAATGAAAGAATGGAATAGAATCATATAGTTTTGTGGCTACGATATTTTTTTCTGATTGTATTATTCTGTGTAGATTTCAGCAACATCATAGCGAAAGCTGACATAAAGATGCTGGCCGAGTCGGATGAACATGAGGTGGTGCGGGAAATACAGGAGTTCTACGGGGATTATTTGGCCGTCAGTCCTCACCTGTTCTCATTGAGCATTCCATCTTGTTCCCAAGGTAACCACACGTTTCTTGTACTTCATTTACTCATCTACATTTGGTTTAAGAAGCCGCTCAGAAACTGAAGTCACCATTGGGCGTGGGTTCAGGTCCCCCATAAGGCATTGGTTTTTGTTAACTTCATTTCACTTATCATCACTTCATAGTTTCATAATCACCTGCTCATTCGTACCCCCGTATAACCTAGCTGTTGGTGGGGTCGTTACGCAAACAATAATCATCATCTTGGTTAACGACGTACTGTACTGATCACTAAGATCTATTGGCATCAGTGAATGATAGATGAGATGATGGGATGAGAGGTTATTTCATTAGGTGTTTTAGGATGAAAGGAAATATTCAGTAGTGGCTTGTTGTTGAGTAACCATCCCAGTTTTGACCTGAACAACAGAGGGAAACCACAGCAATCGAACCCCAGTCTCTTGAATGATGGTTCAGTGTGCTAGCCACTTGACCACTCGTATCTCTGTATATCATAATGTATACATAGTACAGACTCATATACCGGTACCGCACGGTATATTCATATAGTACGGTAGTATACATTTTTTAGGTTTACCTCAATACAGAATTATGATTAAAAATTAATAACCTTCACGTTCCCAATTTGAAAATTTCATCAAATTCATGTTGGCATTAATAAATATATAGGCCTATAGCCCTATACTATATAGAATATATATTAGACAAATGAACCTACAGGGCTGGTCCTAAATATTTTAAAGTAGGGTCTACTTAAAAAAATTAAATATATCCCAAAAGTGTGTGCCAGGAATTGTATGTTCTTGGGTCTATGCGCTGCATCTAGCCCCCCTCCCCCCCCCCCCCCCCCCCGCTACTTTACAAACCCATATTGGCCCAACACACTGCTCACGTTTCTCACATTTCTCACTTATATCGACTAATGAATCGAAATATCATGTTAGCTCTCGCGTTGGGTTCTACACGGGATCGTAAAGTCGCTTCCGCCCTCCCCCCCCCTTCCCCCCGGGTAGCGAGAATTTTTCTGCAATTCAGTTTCTAAATGGGACTAGAAAAAATAGTTACAGATCGCAACATTTGTGTAGATATTTTTGTTTCTGTGATAAATTGAAAACACAATTAATCTTAACCATAACCCTGTGCTCGAAACAACATTCAATAATTATTTTGTTTAAAATGAAATAAGTGCGTCAGGAGTCGAGCCATGGACTCCGAGCATGTGAGGCAGTGACACTGACAGTAACGCTACAGAACATATATGTTAACTATATCTTTGTTTATTACTATCGAGTAAGGTACTCCTTGTGAGATACAATTGAAAAAAATGATTCAACAGGTGTGGATGGAACGATCTTGTCAGGATTACGATTTAATATATAAACAACACTTGCAATGAAGAAAGATAAGAATGTTTAATGGATTAAGAATAAATGAAAATAAAGATTGCATATAAAAAAATAAAAACGGTAAACGAAGCCCTAGCTTGCTGTCGGTGTACAGGTTGCTCAACGTTAGCTTACGTGTTTGTCGAGTCTTCAAGACGTTGTGGGGCGAGGAAGACTGTCTGCACCCCTTAGGTGGTAAATACGGTGTTGCCAAATGGCCCTAACAGGAAGTTAAACTTTACATGGCGGCAAGTTGAAGTTGATTGAAATACAAAACAGTCATTGATCACATATATATATACCGGTACTCTGTGTACCACTACTATATTATATATCGTAGCACGGGTCAGTAACCAAGTCATGACGTCACTAATCTTGACCTTCCCATTGGTCACTTTGTCCTATTCAAAAACAGACTTGCAGAAAAGTTGTTGCCCCCCCCCCTCCCCCCCGTCCTACTCGAGGCTTGGCTTGCAACGCGGGGTCGTCTTGAGACCACTGCCCGCTCTTGTGTGTGCATTTCAAGGAGACGAGGGCTTGAAGATTAAACACGTACATTTGATCAACGTTAGAAACATTCTGTGCTGAATCGGGATTTTTTAAAATGAATTTTCGGTATTTTAAACCTCACAGTGTTATTCATATGGTTCTCTAGGATAATTTCAATTGTGTTCATATTCAGTGAATAATTAATTTTTTACTGTAAATAAATTTTGACGCTTATTTTAACAACATGTTTTGGTTCTGTCTTAAACATAACATACCTACTTATTATTGAAACTATATAAAACAGGGCTTCCCAACTGGCGGCCCGGGGGCCAACTCCGGCCCGGGGGCCCTTTTCAAATGGCCCCCGGTATAATCTCCGTCATTCTGCATCACTCATAAATTCATACAAACTCTGCAATCACTGCAATTAAGTGTAATATTATCTGTAGTCAAATTGGGAATATATCTTGCATCGTTTTGCCTTCTCCCCTAACGCCATATCGGTTATATTTTTATAGAGACCTGAATGAAGACATGAAGACAATAGGTGCAATTTGAGTAATTGAATCTTGATTTAAAAAAAATCAGTTTCAAGAAGCTTGAATGTACCAAAAATATCATGTTTGTATACTGTCATGTATATCATGTCACCATACTGAAAACAAGTGAAAAATGAATAAAAATTATTGGAAAATCAACTGAGCGATTAATTAATTAATTTTATTTAATTAATTAACATTAATTAAGTGAGCGGGACTATCGGGTGTGGAGAGTAGCGGCCCGATGTAGTGATACCAACCTATTTTATCGTAATATAAAGAGGGTGTACCGACTCGCGTCTTAAAAGTGAAATCTTTCCGGGGTCAGTTCCCGAGTCCAGGGTCCCGATTGCCTGTAGCGCAACTATCGCTTTTATATTGAACTATATAGAACAATAATGCTCAACAATGCTACACACGGCTCAGTAGAGTTATAATATTGGCAATTGCACTTGTTTTTTTTACGAAAATTATAGATTTTGTAATTTCACTAATGCTACATTTTGTAATTTGTACTTCTGTACATTTGTAAATTTGTACATTCACATTTGTGCAATTTGTTATTTGTATATTGTACATCATATTACATACCATTAGTTATCATTATCATTTGTATTTTTAGGTCATTGGTTTTAAATAATTAAAATGGGGTGGTGAGATCGCCCTTGTGGTGCCCCGTCCAAACGATCCTATCTTTCATCCATAGCCTTAATTGGGGAACAATGATTTTGTATCAAGTTTCGATGTTATTAAAAAAAAAAATCAACTGTGGGCCCACCTCAGATTTCTTCATGAAAAAATGGCCCTTGGCGATATCTAGTTGGAAAGCCTTGATATAAAAGATCATAGAGGAATATATAGTTACAAGTTAAATAAAGGTAGGGTGAACATTTCATGGAAATTGCTTCAATAGGTTCTGAGATATACATGTACCTTGCTGACAAAAAAAAATAATATTAATAAATATCGAGGCTTAAAGACAGAGGTTTTACTGGTGATGTTTCAACTGGGCTATTCAAATCGTTATCAAAGTTTTAAATAGTGTGGAAGGAATCGGAATATTTTTTTTGACACCTAAACAGTGGTACGTAGTACCATCAGGAGTGTGAATGTACTTATATTCTCAACATATCAAATTAATCCCATTTTTTTGGGGGGGAGGGGATCTTGATGCTGTGGTCCCTTTAATTTGTGATCTGTGACTCAACAGGTTTGATGTGGGATCCGGTCCAGCTCCAGAGAAGTGTTCAGGGAATAACGTCCGTCTTGTTGTCCCTCAAAAAGTGTCCCTTCATACGATTCCAAAGTAATTCAGAAATGGCAAAACGTCTGTCGGAAAAAATAAGGGTACGTTGAAAAATTCATTTCTATTTTATTAATCTTTCAACTGCCGAGTTTTCTGACAGCAGCTCTTCACCCTTGCTGAGTAATTTTTTCGAGAATACAATAGATTGTAGAAATGATTCCAGATGCTACATTTATGATTATATTTTCTACATGATCTTTTCGACATTTGGCTTTGAACTGACTGCAAGAAACCACACATGTCTTCCATCTTATCTTATTAGTAGATGAGTTGGAGCACCTTCTTTATATTATGATGAAATAGGTTGGCATCACTACACCGTGGTTCTAAAATGAACAGTTGAAGAGTTATACTAATACTTAACAGACCAAAAATAGAATCCTTGTTGATATTGTGTAGTCTGGGCCAATGGAGGTTTCAGTGTGGCCAATTGTTTCAATCGAGGCTTCAATGACGCATTGAAAACCACTCTCTCAGAAGTATCCATGTCTGCTATCTTCAGGAGTAATTTCTCAAAAAGATCATGCCCACTTCCTTGAGAAGAAAGTGGTCGTGGCGGTTATTCAAGAATCTTCCCGTATCATTGATAAATAGTCTCGAGATGGGCAACGCTATATGACAGAGTCTACGCTCACCAATTGCTCACTTACAATGGAAAAATTGGCTGATCACAGCGCTCCTAGCAGGATTCACTTGCAACAGTGCTCTAACAGATGGCATTTTCTTGATGATCATAGCGCTTCTAGCAGCATTCACTCGCAACAGTGTTCTAGCAAATGGCATTTTCTTGTTGATCACAGCGCTCCTAGCAGCATTCACTCGCAACATTGCTCTAGCAGATGGCATTTTCTTGATGATCACAGCGCTCCTAGCAGCATTCACTCGCAACAGTGCTCTAGCAGATGGCATTTTCTTGATGATCACAGCGTTCCTAGCAGGATTCACTCGCAACAGTGCTCTAGCAGATGGCATTTTCTTGGTGATCACAGCGCTCCTAGCAGGATTCACTCGCAACAGTGCTCTAGCAGATGGCATTTTCTTGGTGATCACAGCGCTCCTAGCAGGATTCACTCGCAACAGTGCTCTAGCAGATGCCATTTTCTTGGTGATCACAGCGCTCCTAGCAGCATTCACTTGCAACAGTGCTCTAGCAGATGGCATTTTCTTGATGATCACAGCTCTCCTAGCAGCATTCACTCGCAACAGTGCTCTAGCAGATGGCATTTTCTTGATGATCACAGCTCTCCTAGCAGCATTCACTCGCAACAGTGCTCTAGCAGATGGCATTTTCTTGATGATCACAGCGCTCCTAGCAGCATTCACTCGCAACAGTGTTCTAGCAGATGGCATTTTCTTGATGATCACAGCGCTCCTAGCAGCATTCACTCGCAACAGTGCTCTAACAGATGGCATTTTCTTGATGATCACAGCGCTTCTAGCAGCATTCACTCGCAACAGTGTTCTAGCAGATGGCATTTTCTTGATGATCACAGCGCTCCTAGCAGCATTCACTCGCAACAGTGTTCTAGCAGATGCCATTTTCTTGGTGATCACAGCGCTCCTAGCAGCATTCACTCGCAACAGTGCTCTAACAGATGGCATTTTCTTGATGATCACAGCGCTCCTAGCAGCATTCACTCGCAACAGTGCTCTAGCAGATGGCATTTTCTTGATGATCACAGCGCTCCTAGCAGCATTCACTCGCAACAGTGCTCTAACAGATGGCATTTTCTTGATGATCACAGCGCTCCTAGCAGCATTCACTCGCAACAGTGCTCTAGCAGATGGCATTTTCTTGGTGATCACAGCGCTCCTAGCAGGATTCACTCGCAACAGTGCTCTAGCAGATGCCATTTTCTTGGTGATCACAGCGCTCCTAGCAGCATTCACTTGCAACAGTGCTCTAGCAGATGGCATTTTCTTGATGATCACAGCTCTCCTAGCAGCATTCACTCGCAACAGTGCTCTAACAGATGGCATTTTCTTGATGATCACAGCGCTCCTAGCAGCATTCACTCGCAACAGTGTTCTAGCAGATGGCATTTTCTTGATGATCACAGCGCCCCTAGCAGCATTCACTCGCAACAGTGTTCTAGCAGATGGCATTTTCTTGATGATCACAGCGCTCCTAGCAGCATTCACTCGCAACAGTGCTCTAGCAGATGGCATTTTCTTGATGATCACAGCGCTCCCAACAGCATTCACTTGCAACAGTGCTCTAACAGATGGCATTTTCTTGATGATCACAGCGCTCCTAGCAGCATTCACTCGCAACAGTGTTCTAGCAGATGGCATTTTCTTGATGATCACAGCGCTCCTAGCAGCATTCACTCGCAACAGTGCTCTAACAGATGGCATTTTCTTGATGATCACAGCGCTCCTAGCAGCATTCACTCGCAACAGTGTTCTAGCAGATGGCATTTTCTTGATGATCACAGCGCTCCTAGCAGCATTCACTCGCAACAGTGCTCTAGCAGATGGCATTTTCTTGGTGATCACAGCGCTCCTAGCAGGATTCACTCGCAACAGTGCTCTAGCAGATGCCATTTTCTTGGTGATCACAGCGCTCCTAGCAGCATTCACTTGCAACAGTGCTCTAGCAGATGGCATTTTCTTGATGATCACAGCTCTCCTAGCAGCATTCACTCGCAACAGTGCTCTAGCAGATGGCATTTTCTTGATGATCACAGCTCTCCTAGCAGCATTCACTCGCAACAGTGCTCTAGCAGATGGCATTTTCTTGATGATCACAGCGCTCCTAGCAGCATTCACTCGCAACAGTGTTCTAGCAGATGGCATTTTCTTGATGATCACAGCGCTCCTAGCAGCATTCACTCGCAACAGTGCTCTAACAGATGGCATTTTCTTGATGATCACAGCGCTTCTAGCAGCATTCACTCGCAACAGTGTTCTAGCAGATGGCATTTTCTTGATGATCACAGCGCTCCTAGCAGCATTCACTCGCAACAGTGTTCTAGCAGATGGCATTTTCTTGATGATCACAGCGCTCATAGCAGCATTCACTCGCAACAGTGCTCTAGCAGATGGCATTTTCTTGATGATCACAGCGCTCCTAGCAGCATTCACTCGCAACAGTGCTCTAGCAGATGGCATTTTCTTGATGATCACAGCGCTCCTAGCAGGATTCACTCGCAACAGTGCTCTAGCAGATGCCATTTTCTTGGTGATCACAGCGCTCCTAGCAGCATTCACTCGCAACAGTGCTCTAGCAGATGGCATTTTCTTGATGATCACAGCGCTCCTAGCAGCATTCACTCGCAACAGTGCTCTAGCGGATGGCATTTTCTTGATGATCACAGCTCTCCCAACAGCATTCACTCGCAACAGTGCTCTAGCAGATGGCATTTTCTTGATGATCATAGCGCTCCTAGCAGGATTCACTCGCAACAGTGCTCTAGCAGATGCCATTTTCTTGATGATCACAGCGCTCCTAGCAGCATTCACTCGCAACAGTGCTCTAGCAGATGGCATTTTCTTGATGATCACAGCTCTCCCAACAGCATTCACTCGCAACAGTGCTCTAGCAGATGGCATTTTCTTGATGATCATAGCGCTCCTAGCAGGATTCACTCGCAACAGTGCTCTAGCAGATGCCATTTTCTTGGTGATCACAGCGCTTCTAGCAGCATTCACTCGCAACAGTGCTCTAGCAGATGCCATTTTCTTGATGATCACAGCGCTCCTAGCAGCATTCACTCGCAACAGTGCTCTAGCAGATGGCATTTTCTTGATGATCACAGCGCTCCTAGCAGCATTCACTCGCAACAGTGCTCTAGCAGATGGCATTTTCTTGATGATCACAGCGCTTCTAGCAGCATTCACTCGCAACAGTGCTCTAGCAGATGGCATTTTCTTGATGATCATAGCGCTTCTAGCAGCATTCACTCGCAACATTGCTCTAGCAGATGGCATTTTCTTGATGACCACAGCGCTCCTAGCAGCATTCACTCGCAGCAGTGCTCTAGCAGATGCCATTTTCTTGGTGATCACAGCGCTCCTAGCAGCATTCACTCGCAACAGTGCTCTAGCAGATGGCATTTTCTTGATGATCACAGCGCTTCTAGCAGCATTCACTCGCAACAGTGCTCTAGCAGATGGCATTTTCTTGATGATCATAGCGCTTCTAGCAGCATTCACTCGCAACATTGCTCTAGCAGATGGCATTCTTGATGACCACAGCGCTCCTAGCAGCATTCACTCGCAGCAGTGCTCTAGCAGATGCCATTTTCTTGGTGATCACAGCGCTCCTAGCAGCATTCACTCGCAACAGTGCTCTAGCAGATGGCATTTTCTTGATGATCACAGCGCTTCTAGCAGCATTCACTCGCAACAGTGCTCTAACAGATGGCATTTTCTTGATGATCACAGCGCTCCTAGCAGCATTCACTCGCAACAGTGCTCTAGCAGATGGCATTTTCTTGATGATCACAGCGCTTCTAGCAGCATTCACTCGCAACAGTGCTCTAACAGATGGCATTTTCTTGATGATCACAGCGCTCCTAGCAGCATTCACTCGCAACAGTGCTCTAGCAGATGGCATTTTCTTGATGATCACAGCGCTCCCAACAGCATTCACTCGCAACAGTGCTCTAGCAGATGGCATTTTCTTGATGATCACAGCGCTCCTAGTAGGATTCACTCGCAACAGTGCTCTAGCAGATGGCATTTTCTTGATGATCACAGCGCTCCTAGCAGCATTCACTCGCAACAGTGCTCTAGCAGATGGCATTTTCTTGATGATCACAGCGCTCCCAACAGCATTCACTCGCAACAGTGCTCTAGCAGATGGCATTTTCTTGATGATCACAGCGCTCCTAGCAGCATTCACTCGCAACAGTGCTCTAGCAGATGGCATTTTCTTGATGATCACAGCGCTCCTAGCAGCATTCACTCGCAACAGTGTTCTAGCAGATGGCATTTTCTTGATGATCACAGCGCTCCCAACAGCATTCACTCGCAACAGTGCTCTAGCAGATGGCATTTTCTTGATGATCACAGCGCTCCCAACAGCATTCACTCGCAACAGTGCTCTAGCAGATGGCATTTTCTTGATGATCACAGCGCTCCCAACAGCATTCACTCGCAACAGTGCTCTAGCAGATGGCATTTTCTTGATGATCACAGCGCTCCCAACAGCATTCACTCGCAACAGTGCTCTAGCAGATGGCATTTTCTTGATGATCACAGCGCTCCTAACAGCATTCACTCGCAACAGTGCTCTAGCAGATGGCATTTTCTTGATGATCACAGCGCTCCCAACAGCATTCACTCGCAACAGTGCTCTAGCAGATGGCATTTTCTTGATGATCACAGCGCTCCCAACAGCATTCACTTGCAACAGTGCTCTAGCAGATGGCATTTTCTTGATGATCACAGCGCTCCTAGCAGGATTCACTCGCAACAGTGTTCTAGCAGATGGCATTTTCTTGATGATCACAGCGCTCCTAGCAGGATTCACTTGCAACAGTGCTCTAGCAGATGGCATTTTCTTGATGATCACAGCGCTCCCAACAGCATTCACTCGCAACAGTGCTCTAGCAGATGGCATTTTCTTGATGATCACAGCGCTCCTAGTAGGATTCACTCGCAACAGTGCTCTAGCAGATGGCATTTTCTTGATGATCACAGCGCTCCTAGCAGCATTCACTCGCAACAGTGCTCTAGCAGATGGCATTTTCTTGATGATCACAGCGCTCCCAACAGCATTCACTCGCAACAGTGCTCTAGCAGA
Organism: Brachyptera risi; assembly: GCA_964007535.1. Lineage (NCBI taxonomy): Eukaryota > Metazoa > Arthropoda > Insecta > Plecoptera > Taeniopterygidae > Brachyptera > Brachyptera risi. The sequence goes on along the minus strand of OZ023330.1, from coordinate 45,674,926 downwards.
TGGCATTTTCTTGATGATCACAGCGCTCCTAGCAGCATTCACTCGCAACAGTGCTCTAACAGATGGCATTTTCTTGATGATCACAGCGCTCCCAACAGCATTCACTTGCAACAGTGCTCTAGCAGATGGCATTTTCTTGATGATCACAGCGCTCCCAACAGCATTCACTTGCAACAGTGTTCTAGCAGATGGCATTTTCTTGATGATCACAGCGCTCCTAGCAGGATTCACTCGCAACAGTGCTCTAGCAGATGGCATTTTCTTGATGATCACAGCGCTCCCAACAGCATTCACTCGCAACAGTGCTCTAGCAGATAGCATTTTCTTGATGATCACAGCGCTCCTAGCAGCATTCACTCGCAACAGTGCTCTAGCAGATGGCATTTTCTTGATGATCACAGCGCTTCTAGCAGCATTCACTCGCAACAGTGTTCTAGCAGATGGCATTTTCTTGGTGATCACAGCGCTCCTAGCAGCATTCACTCGCAACAGTGCTCTAGCAGATGGCATTTTCTTGGTGATCACAGCGCTCCTAGCAGCATTCACTCGCAACAGTGCTCTAGCAGATGGCATTTTCTTGATGATCACAGCGCTCCTAGCAGGATTCACTCGCAACAGTGCTCTAGCAGATGGCATTTTCTTGATGATCACAGCGCTCCCAACAGCATTCACTCGCAACAGTGCTCTAGCAGATGGCATTTTCTTGATGATCACAGCGCTCCTAGTAGGATTCACTCGCAACAGTGCTCTAGCAGATGGCATTTTCTTGATGATCACAGCGCTCCTAGCAGCATTCACTCGCAACAGTGCTCTAGCAGATGGCATTTTCTTGATGATCACAGCGCTCCCAACAGCATTCACTCGCAACAGTGCTCTAGCAGATGGCATTTTCTTGATGATCACAGCGCTCCCAACAGCATTCACTCGCAACAGTGCTCTCGCAGATGCCATTTTCTTGATGATCACAGCGCTCCTAGTAGGATTCACTCGCAACAGTGTTCTAGCAGATGGCATTTTCTTGGTGATCACAGCGCTTCTAGCAGCATTCACTCGCAACAGTGCTCTAGCAGATGGCATTTTCTTGATGATCACAGCATTCCTAGCAGCATTCACTCGCAACAGTGCTCTAACAGATGGCATTTTCTTGGTGATCACAGCGCTCCTAGCAGCATTCACTCGCAACAGTGCTCTAACAGATGGCATTTTCTTGATGATCACAGCATTCCTAGCAGCATTCACTCGCAACAGTGCTCTAGCAGATGGCATTTTCTTGATGATCACAGCATTCCTAGCAGCATTCACTCGCAACAGTGCTCTAGCAGATGGCATTTTCTTGGTGATCACAGCGCTCCTAGCAGCATTCACTCGCAACAGTGCTCTAGCAGATGGCATTTTCTTGATGATCACAGCGCTCCTAGCAGCATTCACTCGCAACAGTGCTCTAGCAGATGGCATTTTCTTGATGATCACAGCGCTCCTAACAGCATTCACTCGCAACAGTGCTCTAGCAGATGGCATTTTCTTGATGATCACAGCTCTCCTAGCAGCATTCACTCGCAACAGTGCTCTAGCAGATGGCATTTTCTTGATGATCACAGCGCTCCTAGCAGCATTCACTCGCAACAGTGCTCTAGCAGATGGCATTTTCTTGATGATCACAGCGCTCCCAACAGCATTCACTCGCAACAGTGCTCTAGCAGATGGCATTTTCTTGATGATCACAGCGCTCCCAACAGCATTCACTCGCAACAGTGCTCTAGCAGATGGCATTTTCTTGATGATCACAGCGCTTCTAGCAGGATTACCAGGCGTAACACTAACAGGGTCTGTAGACTGTTGAACCAGGGCGCTGCCACTCTATCCCGTAAGGTACTTCTTTTCTCAATACCGGTATTCACTTGAACGAAGCCACTTAACGCCTCGGTCTAGATTTCCGACCGTGGCAGGAATTGAACACCCATCTACTTCAATGTTTGCTGTTCATGACTTGATTTCATGGTTCTCGCATCGTAATTGTAATTGTAATTCTGTATTGCTATTGTTTGATATAATTTCACTTTGCTTACAGAGCACTGTTCATCATTATCACAAGAGCCACTTGCACATAGTTTTCTTCTAGATTTTTTTTTTTTTTTTTTGATAACAATTGATTTTTGGGTTTATAATTTTTCTAATTTGCTTCATTGACAGCTTCTGACAATCAATCACTAGTTGATTAGTTATGTTACCCGCACACAAGAATTTGTTCTCATGCTGGTTTCTTATCATTTCATTATCTTTATATTCTCTTGAATGCCAGTTTTCCCTTATATTACCTCAGACTTACTGTATATCTGTTTTGTTATTATTAAATTGTTAAAATATGAATTTTGTCTGTGAACCAAATATTTATATAAGAAATAAAAAACAACGTTGAATTGAGTTGGTGACGGCTCAGCACTCTAGCGACTGATCCAGGTCGAACCCCGAAATGAATTCTGCCTACCTGATGATTATACCGATTATAGATACCGAAGTCGTAAGCCTAAGTTAGAGCGTGAATATAGAGATAAAGCGGGCAATCAAGGGATAACACAGTGGAAATAATGTTGAATAATGTATAGGCCTACTTATGGTTACTTTTTTTAAAGTTTCAATTTCAATTAAATTAAATATCTTCTCGCTAATTTTATCCCAGATCGTATGCTGAGTGTGTGTGTGTGTACATCACAGCCTTCTTTAATCAGATCATTCTTCTCTGATACTGCCCTTTCACTCGGGGTATGCTTCCCATGTTAACCGATGTCCAATTATTTTAGTTTACAAAATCGCCGATGGTGCCGTTGTTTCCAGACCATGACGTCACTTTCCAAAGACATTCAAGTATATCAGCCTATTCAACATGTCATATCTGCGAAGATACGAACCACTTTGGGAATTTCTTACGAGAATTTAAATTACGCGCGCATTCAATTAGACCGCGACTGTGAGTTTACTAACTTTGTTATGACAATATTATGAAGGATTTTATTCAATAATATCACGGAATATCATCAGGACAAGTTCTTGAATGATGCTTATTGCTTGGGATAACATATATATCGTTCAAGTTTGAACCTCGGTGAGCCTGAAAGCCCTAGTCGAAATGTAAATATGACATAACCTCAATAACGTAGCAGGGAATTGAAAAATTATGAGAGAATTACATTTGTTCAAAGTTGAAATTTTAGATACCAGAGTGCAGTACATACCAGACCATGACGTCATTTTTCCCTGCGCGAGCAAATATGCGCGAACCCGTCAGAAAGCCCGAGTGAAAGGGCAGTATAAGAAATGAATGAATAAAGAAGGCTATGGTGTACATACATGCATGCTAGTTTGTTTCAATGCATAATGTCAATTAATTCCATGTAGGATGAATTTTGCTTTGACCCAATCAACCTCTCCATGTGTTTGTAGATATTCAAATTGTTCCCCAGGTCCACCTGTCTCTCACACCCCCTTAATTCGTACTCGGACATTATTTCAGAATCAATTCATTTTTTTATTAAAATAGAATAGAATATTTATTTATTTCATAGTGATAAAATTGTACAAGTAAATACAAGAAGATACAATATACAATAAATATTGCTTACTTATGTAATTGAGAGTCTAAAACTTATAATTAAGTATTGAAATTCGTCAGTAAATATTCAGAATTTAACCATATTGATATGTCAAACATACTAATCCAAAATATAATAATAATAATAATAATAATAACAATAATACATCAATGTAGGTTCAATCAATATGCTCTTCGAGTTAGTGAGACGCTAGTATAGTCTGTTAGAACAGAATGTGCATTTGCAGTTTCTTGCTCTTTCGTAATCTCTTATATTATAAAATGCACGTGAAATTAAAAATTCATTTATTCCGAGTTTAAAACCATGTCTTGACCAGGTAGAATCTTTCATTTTTCCTGGTATTTTTCATGTCTCCAGGAAGCACTAGGGAAAGAGTCGTCCCTATTCGAGTTCATGTGAAATTAAAAATTCTTCTATTCCGAGCTTAAAAACATGTCTTGACCAGTTCGAATTTTTCATTTTTTCTGGTATTTTTCATGTCTCCAGGAAGCACTAGGGAAAGAGTCGTCCCTATTCGAGTTCCGGCAGACGGAAGTATCCCCGCTGCTCCTGATCCTGGATCGTCGAGGAGACGCGATCACGCCGCTGCTGAACCAGTGGAGCTACCAGGCGATGGTCCACGAGCTGCTGACCATCTCCAACAACCGAGTCGACCTGTCAACTGTGCCGGGCGTCGCCAAAGAGCTCAAGGAGGTCGTGCTATCGGCCGAACAGGACGACTTCTACGCCAGCAACCTCTACCTGAACTTCGGCGAGATCGGACAGACCATCAAGGAGCTGATGGAAGAGTTTCAGAAGAAAGCAAAGAATCATCAGAAAGTGGAAAGCATTGCGGATATGAAGGCTTTCGTTGAAACTTATCCCCATTTCAAGGTGAACCACTGTTGTTGTTGTTGTTAATTATACATGGTCTTCTAGATCTGTGCATGCGGCGTGTAAGCGTTCGTAACGCGGTGATGGCGGGGACGGGGGGGGGGGGGCTGGCGTGGGTCGGCTGGGCTGGGGGGATTACGAGGAGAGTAGAAGGGGGGAGGAAGGAATGAAGGAAGGAGGAAGGAAGGAGAGGGGGGACAGGAGAGGAGAGGAAGGGAGGGGGGGGTGGAGGGGGAGTTACGAACTTGGTTATTTCTTGGAGTGATACTACCTCATTGCGTTGTCACGGCACACTGGCGATGTGTAAAAATGATCACGCGTAGAAGTCCAGGTCAGTGGTGAATTGACGTGTTCATGTTTGAAACATGAGGGGTCAGGCTAGTTCTGTATGAATTGGCTGAAAGGGAAAGAGAGAAAAGCAGCTCACCCAAGAGTATAAGCAAGTAGGGATACTCGTAGTGGAGAGCCCGTTGATAGAACACGTCGGGGGGGGGGGGGGGGGGGGGTAGTCCTGTACAAGATGAACCCGGTCTCAACTGAGACCCAATGCACAAGGTGGCTGTGACCATGCTGTTAGCACGATGTAGTGATACCAACCTATTTTATCATAATATTAAGAAGGTGACCCAACTCGGGTCTTCAAAGTGAAATATTCCCGGGGTCAGAATCTGAGTCCAGGGTCCCGATTGCTCGTAGCTCAACCATACGCTGTTATATCGAACTATATGAAACAACAATATTATAATATTAGAGGTGGTAGTTGCATTTGTTTTTTACGCTAATTATAGATTTTATGAGTTCAACAATGCCACCGGTACCGTAGCCACTCTTATCTACATCTACTTCACAAGAAAACTCGTTAAATCGCGACAGGCAATCGGGACTTTCGGCTCTGAACTGACCGCAAGAAACCGCAAATGCCTTCCATGTTATTAGTATAGGACATTGACGTATACAGGGAGGGGGGGGGGAGGCGCCCTCCCCCAAAAAAAAACCTAACCGAAGCTGGACCGAAATTGCATTATTAGAATAAAAAGAATACAGTTTGTGATAAATAAAACAGAATATTTAATATTATTTTATGGAATTAATAATTGGAATGTGTATGTGATAGTTATTGGGAAAGAGGGCAATTGCCCGGTGGCCAAATTTCAGGAGTGCTATCGACGCCCATGTGTGACTTTCTATCAGTAGGCCTAATCGTATTCCATGAATCAAATTAATGATATTTCATTCACATCACTGGATGAGTAAATGTTCTCATATTCAAATATCACTGTTATTGGATGATAGATAAATTCAGCATTATATTCGCTTGGAACAGCCATTTGGAAGAATTAGTCCTGTTAAAATCCATGTATTCCAGAAATTTCGTGTAGTTCTTAAAAGCCATAGAATCGTATTGAAAAAATGATATGTTAAAAAAGTCCCCTGCGGGGCATGGCATTCACCATCGATATGCACATTCAGTTTTGAGGGCGCACAATTGAGTGCTTGCCTTATGGGGTGCTAAAATGATACAAAACGACACTGCAGCTATAAATATTGGTTTCAGAGCCATTTTTAATTTCCCAATTAAAATGATTCCGGCATCTGGACCTCATCTGGAACACGCTAAACTGTATGAAAAATGGGTGTCATTTTGAAAACATCTCCGCGGGGCCAGAAGAGGGCCTTCCCCCCTTGCCCCCCGCGAGTCGCCGGCTTCGCGATTACGAGCCGTTGCACAACTGTTCTCATGTAGCATTTTTTTCCAAACTGAAATCGCCTCCCCCCCCCCCGTGAACATGACCTGGATCCGCCCCTGCCCTGAGGATAGCCAATTTTTCACAAAATTTCTTCCATTTTACACTTGAGTTTCGCCCCCCCCCCCCCCCCCCCAAAAAAAAATAATAATCCTGGCTACGCCACTGGTATGGGAGTGGGAGCACCTCCTTTATATTATGATGAAATGGGTTGGTATCACTACTTCGTGCTGCTAGTATGGGATAATACTGCTTTTTACTGGTTTTTGGTTTCATCTTTCAAAACTGTTTTAAATTGTACTAATACAATAATAGCCTTAATTGGGAAACAATGATTTTGTATCAAGTTTTGATGTTATCGAAAAAAAAAAAAAAATTGTACTGGAATGCCACCCCAGATAGGTTTGTATAAACACATGAGATGTTGACGTTTCGGCTGTTGCCTTGGTCACAGTAGAGTAGTCCTAGAGGTGATGACGCTGATGAAGGCTGCTTGTGCAGGTACGAGGGAAGGGGAGGGGCGGACTGTGATTCTCCAAACAGTAGTCGGTGAGTTCAACTAATGTGGATGGATGAGTTTTTTTATAGTGCCACCCCCTTTGGCTCATTCAGCTGGGGCACTGCTTTAGAAACCAAAGTCAACTTGGGCGTGGTTTCGAGTACTGCATAAAAGCATAAGGCATGGGTTTTTGTGAACTTCATTCAGTTGTACCCCTAAATAGCCAAGCTGTTGGTGGGGTCATTCAGCCAACAATAATCATCATCAAAATGTAGTTATCATCATTTTGATTGGAGGTGCTCCCCGAAGTAAGAACTGATAGGAATTATCGTTAACATCAAATCGATCGTTATCAAATCGTTATCGAAATTATCAAATTGATAATCGTTGAGAGACATCCTAATACGGCATCTATTTTTTCTTTGCATTGCATTTAGAATTTGAAAAATATCACTTTGGTGCATCTATTATTTTGAAACGTCGCGTTTTGTAGCACAACTACGTTCTAGAGTGATAACAGTGAGGTATTTTACCGGTAAAACCATTATATAACACACAATAGGTGTACAAGAGAAACATTCCAATTGATATTTTCCGAAGATAGCATCTACCTGTGGGTTAAACCTACGCCTCATCTGCCGCCTGCTTTTGTTTGCTTTTGTCTTTTATCCTCAACTATCTTCACCCTTACCGTTTGAAATAGAATATAAATTGTAAAATACAATTGATTTAATGAAAAAAATGCATCTATAACTTATTTATCTTGAAAATAGCGTTTATATCGCCAATATGTTGAGGCATAGTGGAATCAGACGTTTGTAGCGCTTTGTCACCTTTCCAAAAACATGATGAAAGAAAATCAAATACGTTGAAACATAGAGATATAAAAGACAAATTTATAAAGCACTACAGGTATGAGATTTCATTGCTTCTATAGTAATTGCTATTTTCACATGTCTCCAGTAGACCTAACCATATTGAATATCAGATAATTGTATTGGAGTTTTCAATTGCATGTTGACACGTTGATTGCATTCCCAAACCTGTGAAAGAAGAGAAGAGCCGCAGACTTCTGAGACACGACAATATCATGCGTTGTCACAGCAATACGGCCACGACGGCTTAGAGGAGGCATGTCGGCAGAAACGAGGGACGCTTTGAAACGATTACGAGATAGTATGGATAATCGAAAATATCGTATCGTAAGAACTTGATTGATCATCGTATTGTTTGAAAGAATATTGTTATTAATCGATACATCGATTATTGTTTATTGCTTATTATTGGTTCACGATTACACATACATTGTATAAATCAGGTCAAAATACAAAGATTAAAAACTAAAGATTAAATATTTTACGTTCAATTGACCATTATAGATCGTCTGCTCTCGTGATGTCATAAAATATAAGAACCAATCAAGTGGACAGTGAAGCAGGGGGAAATAGGGATTTAACCAATCAAAGTATCTAAAATTTCCCCTGCTTCGTATAAGTCATGCCCATCTACAATGGTCAATTTATGTTAAGAGTTTAAACATTCGTCAATATTAAAATGGCATCCCTTCATTGGGTGATGCTTGACTGCCATCTTGAATTGAGTCAACTCGAGTGATTTTATTGCAGCTGGTAGGTGATTGTATAATCGTCTGCATGACTGCAAGACACCGTTTGACGTTAGCTTCAAGCGGCACAACTCGTGGGAAATGCCTGTTGTATTCTTTATGCCTATTCTGTATGCCTGTTGAGAGAAAAAAAAGACCAACAAACATTTGTGTATCCATCCTGACTTGGTTTTTCGTGGTTTCCCACAGTCCTCGAAGCAAATGCTTGGATGAAGTACTAATTGGCCACGACCTTTAATTAGTAGAGTGATAGGCCGAATTATAACATTATAGGCCTATCACTCATTTTTTTTTCCATTTTGTACAATGACAAACTTTACATTTGCTGTTAATGAGAAGAAGTGATCATTGCCCAAGAGACTTAGTTCAAAGTGGAAGATATCAACATTCGTGTGTTTTGTTTACTCCTAATACCAATGCTGATAATGTCCGGATATATTTCACAGAAACGGTTTTTACTTATAATGTGTTCCGGACTTTCGGAAACTGGAAGACTTTTATCTGCGGCGAAAAGTTATGGTCACCGATAGCGCAGCCCTGGTGTTGAAGTTCATTAGTTTTAAATATTTAAAATGGGGTGGTAAGATCGCCCTTGTGGTGCCCCGTCCAAACGATCCTACTTTTCATCCTTAGCCTTAATTGGGGAACAATGATTTTGTATCAAGTTTCGATGTTATTAAAAAAGAAAAAAAAAAAAGTATTCCTAGTATTGTAGCAATGGTTTGGGTCCCTTGTTTTAATCACTTGACAGACAGATCACCGAGTCACTACTCTACCTCCCAGGTTGGGTTATTTTTAGGGTTGCCAACAATAATCGATATATCGATATAGATCGATATTTTTTCAAACGATACGATAATCGATTGAATTTCGGCGATACGATATCAATATGATTATTTTCAATCATCGAAATGAACATTATTTCCTTTTCAAACTAATTTTTTTCCCTTTACGTAATTGCTCCAATCAGTGCATGTGGCGCGAAAGTTCTTGGTTTCTATTGGGCACTCGAAAGCCAATGAGAAACGCTGTTTGCTATGACGTCAGAGTTGGTATGCGGAATAATAGACGAGAATATAGACTACAGCGCGGTCAATTGGCGCTCGGCCGTCTCAAGTCGGAGACGTTTTTCACGCTACGTACCGTAGTAGTCTACAAGTGCTCCTCAAGACCTCAACTCAAAATCAGATGACGTTAGAGTTAGACCACACACAGTAGATGACAGACACCATGCAGCTAACAGCTCAACGTGCTTATTATGTTTATTACTGCGCGTCAAATGAAAATATTAGAAATTGGGAAAATCATGCTTCTTCATGATAAAACATTTATTAAACGTGTTTTTAGTGGAATATCTCGCGGTTTCAAGTTGATTCCTTTGTTATGAGTGTGCGGGTGTAGTACGCTCAATTTAAATGAGAAAAAACATATTATAGACTGATTATAGGCCGAGATTCGCATTTCAGCCGAGGTTGACTTTTTGGCTTGAAATTTCTAAAAAAAAACTCGGCTTATATTCCGGACAATATGGATGAATTCCAAATGTATGTTGTAACGTGTACTTTTATTACAGGTCATAAATCTGCCTCTTCCTCTATCCCGTTATCTTTCTACCCCTCCCTGCTAGGACCGAACTCCCGCACGTAGTCCAAGGTCAACCACTCGTCAATGAATCAATCAACACAGCTGTTTAGACCGCAATTCTCAACACAATTATTCCGATGCAATACGATATTTTGGCATTCGATACGATTATCGATTAGAAGAAAAAATATCGATATAATACGATTAATAATCGATGTTAAATAAACGATAATCGATATTAGTTTTCATATCGAACGGCAACTCTAGTTATTTTCATGTAACACAGCTCAAAGACTAATGTTTTTATGGCCTTTCATAACATTTATAGCAGAAACAAATGGTTTTATTGTACAATGAAACATCTATCCATCGTTTTTCAAGGGACCAGGAAAATAAAACTATCCGTTCAGGAAAACCATCCATCCAGGAAAATGTAACATTGATTATATGGGAGTGGGGCTAGAAAGAATGAATGATACAAGCAGGAAAACGATGGATCCGGGAACGATGCATAGAGGTTTTTCTGTGTGGATATATCGTTGTACTTGATATGTAAAACAGTACATTCTCTGATACCAGTATCACTGTTCTTCAGCATTTATAGGCTCGTCAATTTGACACATATAGCCTAAAACGATTCTTTGGAATAACAGCTGACTGTTGTACAGAGGAACCTCTTTTATACGTTTTTCAGGGGACCAGACCAAAAAATGTATCAACGTGAAAAACTTATTAATGAAACCATTCAACATATGAAGCATATGGGTTGGATCAAAAAATAAAACCTATAAATGTAATGAATATATAAACGAGAAACTTATAACAGAGGTTCTACTGTATATCATTAATCAATATATCAGCATATTCTATCATCCAAAAAAAATCAATACTAATTTCTCAATCTCTATCTACCAGATGTCATTACAAGTCCCACGTTGGTCTGACGCAATGCTGTCGTGACATTGAGTGCAACGTATTGGAACGTGTGAGAATGCAGGTCATCAAGTGGTTAATGGACTTGTGTTTGTGTAGAAAATGTCGGGCACGGTGTCGAAGCACGTGACGGTCGTGGGAGAACTGTCATCGCTGGTCTCCAGGAACAGTCTCCTGCAGGTCTCCGAGCTGGAACAGGAGCTGGCCTGCCAGAGCGACCACTCCCAACACCTACAGGTACATACGGTATCCATCGCACGGGACAAGTCTATTCTTTTTTTTTTTCTTTATTGCTTTAATGAATACACATGAATTACAAATTTGACATTCACTTGTCAATTTCCGCAAAGCTTCATAAGGGCTTAACTGTGGCGTTATAACTGATGTAATTAAATGAAAACTGTCTCTCTTCGTACACATGAAATAAAAAGTCATTACTTGACGTAATTGAAATATAAAATAAAATACAATTATATATAATATATAGACACTAGATCATATGGCTGTAATATGTAGGTGTTGAATGAGTCACTACTTTAGTCACTACCGTAATTTTTTTTTTTATTCACACATAAACAAAATTAAACTCATTTTTACAAATATTGCATACAAAAAGTTCGATCAAATCATATAAACATTTCATATATACATGAAGATTTTGAAATGGCATCAAATAGAGGAAAATAGCAGAGTACCTTAGAAAGAAAAAAATGAGAAAAATACCAACAATACAATAAATAAAATTAAACTCTTTTCCACAAAGCCTGGAAAGGTTTATCTGTGGGTTAAAAATAACAGAGAAAGTATATTATATATGTAAAGTTCGGACTAAGATGTAATAAAGGAATACGTTTAATGCCAAAAAGTAGGGTGTTCAGATTTGAAGTGATACTAAGAGTATAATTTAGAATATAGAAAAAAACACTTAAGGTCAGAACAAAATAAAACGAAAATAATTACACGTCTAAAACAAATATTATATAGATGACAAATCAAAAATAAACTTCAATCCAAAGATGTATTCGTGAATTGAACTGAACTGAGAATAAACAAAATATTGACGAGGTGGAAAAAAAGTATCCTGATTAAGTGAATCTAAATGAAGAGAAGAAACGAATGAAAACATTCCCAAATAAAAGTGAACCTGGAAACAGGTCTAGCTCTCCAATAATTAGAATGGTTGAACAAAAATACAATTACTATTAATTAATAACTCACCACAAATGGGACAAATTGGAAATCAAAATTATTATATGAATACAAAACAAGATGATTAGAATAAATACTAACAGATGAACTTAGGTTCCAAGTAGGAGCCCTATATAACATTAAAATGGCAGAAAAAAAAGGTTTATATGATATGGACTCAAGATTTAGATTGCTCAATATATGATTTTTGCAAATTTCACATGCTAAAAAGCAGAAATTAGAGAAAAATTAAGAAACTTCAATTGTTTTCAAATAGTCACAGAAGACAATCTATAAGAAATTGAAGAGAATCCTATTCAAGTAATCAATCATCAACAATCAAACAATCAATCAAAGTACAATATTGTCAATATACCATTTCTTCACGTCGCGTTTTACAATATTGTCAATATACCATTTCTTCACGACGCGTTTTACAATATTGTCAATATATCATTTCTTCTCGTCGCGTTTCACAATATTGAATTTATCTAATTTTCTCAAATGAAGAGGTAGCTCATTAAATATGAAAGGTACAGAATATTCTAGTCTTCTTTGTCCATTTTTATTATTGAAGGTAGGAATTTTGAATTTTTCTTCAATTGTTGAACGGGTGTTTTTTAAATTTACGTTAGGAATTTTGTAGAGGTCATCAAAGTAAAATTTCAAGACGAATCTATAGTTGAATAAATATTTGAGAGGAAGAAAATTGTAGTGTTGATGAATTTTGCTGGTGTTGCTATTGAACTCAGATACAATAATAATAATAATGATAATAATAATAATAATAATAATATATTCATTGACTCATTGTCTCTATTTGATCTGCATACAAAGACTATATATAGAACACATTGCATTGAGTTATTGAAGGATGTTGAGACATTTAATTAACATTTAAAACAATGAATAATTATAATAAGCATCATCTTGATTAAGGTAAGTCAGTATAGGTCTACATTTAAAACTAGATTTATTGAGTTTTTTTTAAAATACTAGACTCACTTCGTCATGTTAACATATATTCATTTTAAGAATAATAAGCTTTGCCTATTGGAAGTTTTTTTTGATTTAAATTTTAAATTTTGACAGTGATTTAAATTTTTTTTTCGAAATTTCGAAATTCAAACCTCTTCGGTACGTTCTTCAGAGGACCAGACTCAAAAGACTCACCAAAGTAAATAACTCACTAAAAAATTTTGATAGATGATGATGCAGAGTTAGAGAAACAAGTGGTATGAGAATAATGAGGTGGGAACAGGTTGGAGGAAACACATGGACAGTGTGATGGACTATATGAGATGAATGATACAGAGTGAGAGAAACAAGTGGTATGAGAATAATGAGGTGGGAACAGGTTGGAGGAAACACATGGACAGTGTGACGGACTATATGAGATGAATGATAGATGATGATGCAGAGTTAGAGAAACAAGTGGTATGAGAATAATGAGGTGGGAACAGGTTGGAGGAAACACATGGACAGTGTGATGGACTATATGAGATGAATGATAGATGATGATACAGAGTGAGAGAAACAAGTGGTATGAGAATAATGAGGTGGCAACAGGTTGGAGGAAACACATGGACAGTGTGGTGGACTATATGAGATGAATGATAGATGATGATGCAGAGTTAGAGAAACAAGTGGTGTGAGAATAATGAGGTGGGTGCAGGTTGGAGGAAACACATGGACAGTGTGGTGGACTATATGAGATGAATGATAGATGATGATACAGAGTGAGAGAAACAAGTGATATGAGAATAATGAGGTGGGTACATGTTGGAGGAAACACATGGACAGTGTGATGGACTATATGAGATGAATGATAGATGATGATGCAGAGTTAGAGAAACAAGTGGTATGAGAATAATGAGGTGGGAACAGGTTGGAGGAAACACATGGACAGTGTGACGGACTATATGAGATGAATGATAGATGATGATACAGAGTGAGAGAAACAAGTGGTATGAGAATAATGAGGTGGGTACAGGTTGGACGAAACACATGGACAGTGTGATGGACTATATGAGATGAATGATACAGAGTGAGAGAAACAAGTGGTATGAGAATAATGAGGTGGGAACAGGTTGGAGGAAACACATGGACAGTGTGACGGACTATATGAGATGAATGATAGATGATGATGCAGAGTTAGAGAAACAAGTGGTATTAGAATAATGAGGTGGGAACAGGTTGGAGGAAACACATGGACAGTGTGATGGACTATATGAGATGAATGATACAGAGTGAGAGAAACAAGTGGTATGAGAATTATGAGGTGGGTACAGGTTGGACGAAACACATGGACAGTGTGATGGACTATTTGAGATGAATGATACAGAGTGAGAGAAACAAGTGGTATGAGAATAATGAGGTGGGAACAGGTTGGAGGAAACACATGGACAGTGTGATGGACTATATGAGATGAATGATACAGAGTGAGAGAAACAAGTGGTATGAGAATAATGAGGTGGGAACAGGTTGGAGGAAACACATGGACAGTGTGATGGACTATATGAGATGAATGATACAGAGTGAGAGAAACAAGTGATATGAGAATAATGAGGTGGGTACAGGTTGGAGGAAACACATGGACAGTGTGATGGACTATTTGAGATGAATGATACAGAGTGAGAAAAACAAGTGGTATGAGAATAATGAGGTGGGAACAGGTTGGAGGAAACACATGGACAGTGTGATGGACTATATGAGATGAATGATACAGAGTGAGAGAAACAAGTGATATGAGAATAATGAGGTGGGTACAGGTTGGAGGAAACACATGGACAGTGTGATGGACTATATGAGATGAATGATACAGAGTGAGAGAAACAAGTGATATGAGAATAATGAGGTGGGTACAGGTTGGAGGAAACACATGGACAGTGTGGTGGACTATATGAGATGAATGATAGATGATGATACAGAGTTAGAGAAACAAGTGGTATGAGAATAATGAGGTGGGTGCAGGTTGGAGGAAACACATGGACAGTGTGATGGACTATATGAGATGAATGATAGATGATGATACAGAGTGAGAGAAACAAGTGATATGAGAATAATGAGGTGGGTACAGGTTGGAGGAAACACACGGACAGTGTGATGGACTATATGAGATGAATGATAGATGATGATACAGAGTGAGAGAAACAAGTGATATGAGAATAATGAGGTGGGTACAGGTTGGAGGAAACACACGGACAGTGTGGTGGACGATATGAGATGAATGATAGATGATGATACAGAG
The DNA here is from genome assembly GCA_964007535.1 of Brachyptera risi. NCBI lineage: Eukaryota > Metazoa > Arthropoda > Insecta > Plecoptera > Taeniopterygidae > Brachyptera > Brachyptera risi. Next base: position 45,659,622 of record OZ023330.1, on the reverse strand, counting down.
TTAGAGAAACAAGTGGTATGAGAATAATGAGGTGGGTGCAGGTTGGAGGAAACACATGGACAGTGTGATGGACTATATGAGATGAATGATAGATGATGATACAGAGTGAGAGAAACAAGTGATATGAGAATAATGAGGTGGGTACAGGTTGGAGGAAACACACGGACAGTGTGATGGACTATATGAGATGAATGATAGATGATGATACAGAGTGAGAGAAACAAGTGATATGAGAATAATGAGGTGGGTACAGGTTGGAGGAAACACACGGACAGTGTGGTGGACGATATGAGATGAATGATAGATGATGATACAGAGTGAGAGAAACAAGTGATATGAGAATAATGAGGTGGGTACAGGTTGGAGGAAACACACGGACAGTGTGATGGACTATATGAGATGAATGATAGATGATGATACAGAGTGAGAGAAACAAGTGATATGAGAATAATGAGGTGGGTACAGGTTGGAGGAAACACACGGACAGTGTGATGGACTATATGAGATGAATGATAGATGATGATACAGAGTGAGAGAAACAAGTGATATGAGAATAATGAGGTGGGTACAGGTTGGACGAAACACATGGACAGTGTGATGGACTATATGAGATGAATGATACAGAGTGAGAGAAACAAGTGATATGAGAATAATGAGGTGGGTACAGGTTAGAGGGAACACACGGACAGTGTGATGGACTATATGAGATGAATGATACAGAGTGAGAGAAACAAGTGATATGAGAATAATGAGGTGGGAACAGGTTGGAGGAAACACATGGACAGTGTGATGGACTATATGAGATGAATGATAGATGATGATGCAGAGTTAGAGAAACAAGTGGTATGAGAATAATGAGGTGGGTACAGGTTGGAAGAAACACATGGACAGTGTGATGGACTATTTGAGATGAATGATACAGAGTGAGAGAAACAAGTGGTATGAGAATAATGAGGTGGGAACAGGTTGGACGAAACACATGGACAGTGTGATGGACTATTTGAGATGAATGATACAGAGTGAGAGAAACAAGTGGTATGAGAATAATGAGGTGGGAACAGGTTGGAGGAAACACATGGACAGTGTGATGGACTATATGAGATGAATGATACAGAGTGAGAGAAACAAGTGGTATGAGAATAATGAGGTGGGTACAGGTTGGAGGAAACACATGGACAGTGTGACGGACTATATGAGATGAATGATAGATGACGATACAGAGTGAGAGAAACAAGTAGTATGAGAGTAATGAGGTGGGAACAGGTTGGAGGAAACACATGGACAGAGCACAAAAAACACACGTGTGGACTGGACATGAGTACTGGGAGGTAGTTTTTGCAAGAATCAACAAACTCGAGTTTTCCACGCACTCTCAAGGGAACAACCTACAAGTGATGATCACAGAAACATTAATTATTTAATTAATAAACTAAAACTCACGACATGTCTATGTATTTCCTCCAACCTGTGCCCATCTCATTATTCTCATATCAGTAGCTTCTCTCACTCTGCATCATCATTTATCATTCATCTCATATTGTCCGTCACAAAATAATATTCTTTAAATCAAGTTCTACTTTCCGAAAATTTCACCAAAGAATGTATATAACATAAGAGAGCATTGAATGGGATGAGGCAAGATGCATTGAGGGTTGCGTTGGTTTGCTGGTTGGAGATGGTGACTTCACTTCCCATCCCTCCCATATTGAAAATATGTGAAGAGGGCATGGAAGGATGTTCTATGGCCCTACAGTAGCCAATAGCCATCATGCTCCCGAGCATGAAAATCACAATAAATAAATAAATATGTTCCAATTCACGAGCCTCATTTTAGGAATTATCGATCGTGCGTAGATAAGTGGTGATGAAAGGAACTAACTTTACGTTCATGTCGGCTCAGCTGATAACAGCTGTCATGAAGTTTGTCAGCCTATCAACCGTTTCAACAAAACAACACTAGATAGAGCAGCGATCAATATTTCTCAGAAAAGTACTCAGGAAATGGAACGTGTTTTCGAATGATTGAAGTCGCTATTTCCAACCGGCAAACCAACGCAACCCTCAATGCATCTTGGGATGAGGTAATGTAACTCACCGAGGTAATAAATGTAGTAAAGCGGTTGTAGGGTATGACGCCGGCGTAATTGTCGGAACGATTGATGTTTCAGGCTGTGCGTCGAATGGTTGCCAGCGACCAGATCAGAGACTTGGATGCGACGCGGCTTGTACTCCTGTACGCGCTCCACTACGAGAAGCATCCGAACAACGACATTGCGGGGCTGATTCAAGCGCTGAGCAAGCGGGGCGTGCCGCAGGACATGGTCAAGGTCAGCCACTTCAACACATGTTTAGTACACTGTCATAACATCAAGTTGTATTGTTATGGAGGTCCAACTCAGCGACGAGCCATGTTCTTCCGGTTACTTTCAAACGGGAGCCATGTTGTTAATTCAACTGCCAGTTGGATCTACTTCCACGTTGGTAATTCAGCAAGGCCTTCTTTGTCATTACATATCACCTAGGTAGGAAGCCTAGATACTTGAAGAAGAGAGTGATCAACTCCCGAGCATGGAGGGCGCCATTTTTTGTCTAAAAGTGTCGTAAACTTACAAGTTAGTCAATAAGATGCCAGGGACTGTCATGTGAGCAAAGAGCGGGATGTCAATTAGTTTGTAGTAATGCGATATGAACATCAATCACGTCTTTTTCCTAACTAGATAATATTCAAAATCAAAATGAATGAATAAAATGTTTCATGTACTTTTATGTTTGTTCTTCTCTAATTGTCGTGAAACGTCTTGATAGTTATCTTGATCTTCAAGAAGGCTTTGCATCTTGTTGACTGCCAATTCTTATCAGAGCTGTCAGTCGAAATTCATAACTGTGAGGTTAGGATCGTGTTTCTACTTCCAACCTCTAGATTTTCATTTTTAATCTTGTAAATATGTACTAATTAAATCTGAGTGAAGGAAATCTTCAAAATCATTGAAATCAGTTGCAAGGTGAGTGTTTTTTCTCCTCTAAAACCAGTCGGGACTGATGATATCTTCACCACTAACTCTTCTTGGAACTTTTTCATATCTGAGGGCTTCAATTTTTTCTTTTCATAGCATTTAGAATTTGAAAAGTAGTACTTTGGTGCATCTATTATTTTTAAACATCGTGTTTTGTAGTGCAACAACGTTCTGTAGCGTAACAACAGTATGGTACCGGTAAAACCACTAGATAACATACAATAGGCATACAAGAGAAGCACCCCAATTGGTATTTTTAGAAACATAGTCTCCACAAGCAGGTTAAACCTACGCCTCATCTGCCACCTGCATTTGCAACTGCACTCTTTCTCCAAATTCCCCAACCAACTTTACCTGTTTACACCTCAATTAAAATATTTTGTGGAAAAATAGCATCTATAATGCTTCCATTCCGAATATAGCATCTATATCGCCAATACATTGAAACGTAGCGGATTCAGACGTTTGTATTGCTTTGTCGCCTTTTTAAAAACATGATAGATCAACACCAAATGTATTGAAACATGAAGAAATATCAGAAAAACATGTGAAAAAGCACTTTTAGATTTCATCGCTGTTATACCAATGGCTATTTTCACATGTCTCCACTTGTATGGAACTTGTGGTGGGAAAAGTGAATGAAAGGAGCAGGAAAACAGTGGTTGCTGGAATGCTGGAATGCTGGAATGCTGGAATGCTGGAATGCTGGAATGCTGGAATGGTGGAATGCTGGATTGGTGGAATGCTGGAATGCTGGAATGCTGGAGTGGTGGAATGGTGGAATGGTGGAATGGTGGAATCGAGGTTTCATTCTTGTGATGACTGATTGAATGATGACATAGTGTTGAGACAGAGAGAGAGAGAGAGAGAGAGAGAGAGAGAGAGAGAAATTGTTGACAGGCTGGTTTATTATTGGTACTGCTTTTTTTTTTTAGTCGGATATATGGCCAATGTGACACTCACTTTCGATATCGAAATGATTGAATAAATTGATTTCGATATCGATCAAAACCCTGTTATCAAAAATCGATTGAAATATTCGATATTGGATGGCAACCCTAGTTTTCAACTATGTTGAATGTGTTTTTTCATGAATGTATTGTACTGAGACATGTGGTGAAGTGGTTAACACACTGAACCGTCATTCAGGAGTCCGGGGTTCTTCCCGCCATGGTCGACCATCCTGACATTGTTTTTTTGTGGTTTCCTACTGTCATTCAGGTCAATACTAAGATGGTTCCTTAACTACAGGCCACGACCGACTCCTTCCCACCATTCAAAAACACATACTAAAATAACCTTTCGTCTCATCATCCCATCAACTTGTTCATCATCCACCGACGCCAATAGATCGTAGTCATCAGTACAGTGCGTCGCTAAACCCAGTATAAATAAATGAACGTATTGTGTTTCAGTCCGTGAGCAATGTTGTCGAGTACGGAGGATCCCACGCTACGCACACGCAGCTGTTGCCAACGGACGTGGGCAAGATCACCAAGAGGTTCTTCAAGGTAACGCTCATTCACTTTCAGCTTCATTGCTATTCTTCTATGTTTCAACCGAATAAGTAGTGATGCTGGAATTTTGGAAATTCATCATTTATAAAGTTTCGAAAGAACTGTTAGTAAAATTACGAATTTTTTTCAAAATTTTCAAATTTATAGCTAATTATTTGTTCATCCTGTCATGTTATTGATTAATATACAGTCGGACCCGCATATAACGAATTTCAAGGGGAATGAAAATCTGTTCGTAAAAACAGAATTTCGTTATAGAGATTTATTGCTTTTTTTCATAACAGCACTTGAATTTTAGAGATTTATAAAGATGGGCCTACATTTACGACTTAGGCCCTAGTATAGTACTGTATTAGGTGACATATTATCATCGCATCGTATCATCACTTAGTATGTTTGTAGAAAGTAATAGAAAACAACAATGTCCTTTCATAAAGAACTTATCATCTGCTATCACATGACACCACCACTCCCCACTTCTCGTGTTTTATTTTCTAGGTTACAGGACACTATCACGAATGGAAATGAAGGAATGTAAACAAAAAATAGATAAACAAAGTCATTGAAGATGTCACCATCACGTTATTATTTAGTGCGCGTTGGTCGAGTGTTTGGGCTGTTCCACTGTGCGTGGGACGGCGAGGGAGGGGGTTGCAGCAAGAGTTATGACCACGTGCTGTACGCGTCACCAGCTGCTACGATGTAGCCTACAGTCCGTTCAAAATAAATGTAACCTGAAAATAAATTCACGCAAAATGCTCCGATTTTCGAACATTTTGTTGGAAATAGCTGAAAATAATGAGCAAAATATGCTGAAAAGTGACAAAAACTTCGTAATAACCGAATTTTGAAATATAAATCACTTCGTTATAGGTCTTTATTTAACATTGTAAGGATAGGAGATTTGAAGGGGGATGGTAATTAATTCGTAAAAACCGAAATTTCGTTAAAACCGAGTTCGTTATATGTGGGCTCGACTGTATATTGTTTGAGAACACTTCTACATTTGACACGAATATTGAAAATGCCGTGGGTTCTGATTTTTGCAGGGACTGAAGGGCGTGGAGAATGTGTACACACAGCATAACCCGGTGTTGAGAGAGATCCTCGAGGATCTTACGAAAGGGAAACTCCGCGAAGACATATTCCCGTTCCTGGGCATGAACTCAGCGCCTCGCCGCATCCAAGACGTGATCGTCTTCTACATCGGAGGTACGACTTACGAGGAGGCGTTCGTCGTTCACCAGCTAAACAAGAACAACACCGGCGTTCGCATCGTTCTCGGCGGAACGTACATTCACAACACCACGTCGTTTTTGTCCGAGGTGCAGAGCGCGACCGAGGGAACGGCGAAACGACATGCAAGATACAGAGATTAAGTTCTCGGTCGTCCGCGATTGTCGAAAGTGTGGTGTACTCGTTTTCGCGAGAGATGAAGGCGATCTACAGACTGAATAATTGTAGGAATTTTCGAAATTGAGAGAAGCTCGTAATCTTAAAGGACCACACAATCCTGAAACTAGATTTCAACGAATGATGACGATATTTATTTCCTTAATTTTAGAGGAAACTAGAAATCATCGTCTCAATTTCAGAAATTGATATGATGATTTCTAGTTTTCTCTAAAATTGAGAAAATAAATATTGTCATCATTTGTTTAAATCTAGTTTCAGGGCTGTGCTGTCCTATTATTAAAATCACATCATTTGAACGATACAGTCGTGTTTCTAATTGTAAATCTTGTTCTAAAGAATGATTGATGCACGAAATGGCACAGCTGTTCGAATATAACAGTGATATTTGTGTATGTTATGTTGGTAGACGACTACCTTCTCTTGTGGACACAAGTATAGCTGGGAATGAACAACAGTCAACAGCCATTTGTTGTTTACCTTGAATCATTATATTCAGTTCAGTATTTTGTACATAAAAAGCCATGTAATTATTTATGTTTTGTATAATATTAGTATAGGTCTAGTGAATAATCACAGGAATTGAAATCAAAAACAAAGCATACAAGACACTAATTAGACCTACACTGGAGTACGCTAGTTCAGTCTGGGACCCTCGGGACACAGGATTAATCAAGGCTGTAGAGAGCGTACAGAGGGTTGCTGCGAGGAGGGTATTGGGGAGAGTCAAGAGATGGAGGACCATTAGGAATAGTAAGGGAGTGATACAGAAAGAACTGGAAAGACCAACCATAATGATTGAACAACTGAAATGGGAAACCCTGGAAGCAAGGAGACGAAGGACTAGACTGTGCAACTTCTTCAAAGCAAGACACAACTGTACCGGATGGGAAGAACTAGGCAGAAGAGTTGGAAAGGGGATCCAAAGAAGTAATAGGGGAGGAGAAAGAATGGAGGTGGAGAGAGTTTACTCAAATATAGGGAAAAACGGTTTCGTCCAGAGGACGATAAGAGACTGGAATGAGCTGGAAGAAGAAGGAAGAACTGCAAAGAAATTATTAGAATTCAAGAAAATGATCCAATAGAATAATAATATCTTGCCACCGTGCATCTAGCACACCTGCAAGAATGTTTACAAATACAAATACAAATCTCTACACAGTAAAACCTCTATCCATTGTTTTTCAAGGGACCAGGAAAATGAAACCATCCATGCAGGAAAACTATCCATCCAGGATCATTTATACTATATTGATTATGGGAGTGGGGTGTGACAAAATGTATGATACAAGCAGGAAAACAATGGATCCGGGAACGATGCGTAGAGGTTTCACTGTAGAATGAAGGTACCGGTGTGAAATCCATGCTTTTCATTGAGCACCCCTCATTATGTACCAATCATCAAAAATAAAAACTATTACATTTAATTTTGAACTATATTTCATTTGAAAATTTAATTTGAAAATTGTTTACAATATATTATTAATGAGTTGTTTTGCACAGTATGGTACGAAGCAAGGGGAGGGGGGGTGGGGGTGCGACTCTAGAGACCCATAAAGGGCGTAAACCAGGGATGTCGCTAGGATTTGTGTATTGGAGGGGCGCACAGGTTATATAAATAAAATGACCGCCCAGCTGGAAACCTTATAAAAGCTGGAAACCTGGAGTCTTATAATTGAATCCTCATGAATATTTTTGAAGTTATACTTTTGCAAATTCTCCCAGCAAAGCCCTGCAGGGAATTTTGAAATAGGCTCATATGCTCATGTCATTTTTTGTGATTTTTGATATTTACAAGCAGCTTTGGAGTCCAATGGTTGAATTGCTATGGACATTACCAAAGTAATTTTTAATAGTATAATCATCACTTTTGCGATTTCTCCCAGCAAAATTCTCAACAGTGATTTTTTTGAGATTTGGTCATTTTTCAAGTTTACCTTTGTTTACATTAAATGTAAAGTTAATTACCTTGAACATTACAAAGGTAAACATTACCTTTGTTTAAATGTGAAGTTTACATTTTACCTTTGGGGTGGTAAGATCACCCTTGTGGTGCCCCGTCCAAACGATCCTATCTTTCATCCTTGGCCTTAATTGGGAAACAATGATTTTGTATCAAGTTTCGATATTATAAAAAAAAAAACTGTTCATATTGTACACTTTAGGTAAAGCAGCGACTGCTAGGTTCAAGGACAGTACTTGTGAAATAGAACAAGATTGACAGCCGAGTAAAACCACCATGTAAGCAAGATATATCTTGACACTGATAAAGTGGTGAAAAGTCACGTTTACTCCTCCCAACCAGCAACGCCTAGCCAAGGCAGCGATGCTACCCAGATAATGCAGTAAGGGAGCATGCAATTCAAATCCAGTTCTCTAAAACGAATCCTATCGGTATAAACACAAGGGGAAAATAATTACAAACAGCCTTTAAATTAGGGTTGTCAAAAAGTAACGTCACTTACTGGAACATTCAACAACTAATAAATTATTTATTATCCAATCAATTATTTATTATCTAATCAATCAAATGAATAATTGTCATAATAGGTCCAGTTTTACAAACAATAAATACCTATGGTTAACTAACTTTAATTAATGATTACCTAACAAAGATAATTATAGGCCTAATTAAAATGAAAATCATTCATAATTCATAAAACATAGTGGCATGATTAGGCCTATGTAAAAATAGCAAGATTCGATTCCGAGCCAACCCAACACACAAGTACCTATGCAATAGTAACATCCTCACAGCAACTATGAAATGAATAATAATTTCCAATTGCTTGTTTTTAATTGATTACCAACAGATGCAGATTGATTACCGTAGTTGTCCAATATTTGATTATCGGCCGATTAATCTATGATCAGCGGCTTCCCTATTCTAAATACGCGCTTACAGTTGGTTTTGTTCCAATGTTAATATAAATTGTCAATAAATGTGATATCTAAAAATTGCAATGATGATTATTGTTTGCTTATACCCAAACACCAACTGCGAGGTTATTCACTGGTATGAATGAGTGGATGATGGATAAGTAACGTTGGCAAAAACCATGCAGCCAAGTGCGGGACTCGAACCCACACCTCGAATCGAGTTTTCAGGGTGATGTTTCGACTCACCGAGCCACATGGGCGGCTGATCAGTGCAGTCTATAAAGTGAGCCGACTTTAAACGGCACCAGTTTCAGAACAGCATCAACTTCAGAGCTCCATGTAATATAGGCCTAATTGCAATCGTAAGTCCAAGCATGAAGATGGAATACAACCGTTGAAAGGAATCGTTAAAACTCTCCTCGAATACCGTAACTATCAACAGTGAGTGGTATTCGGACAGCTTCCTGCCTCGGACTGAGACGTCAGAGTGAATGTGGAATTTCCGTTGATAATTCCGTAGTTGCTGATCCAGAGTTTGCAGCTCCTGTTTTTCTAGTAGTTTGCTACAATATGCTACATTTCACATGAAAATAGAGTAACAAAATTGAACGTGAATGCATGCTGTATTCCTAGGCCTACCTTACGATGTCTAAAGAACTGGCAATGCAACAACAATTGAAGATAATTGGGTCTATGTCAGTTCTGAAATAGGAATAGTAAAAAAGTTCTATTAAAGTTGGAACCAAAAAATAAAAACTTTGGATCTGTTACTATTCCCACTGTTATGTTGATTATCCCTGCTGTTCTGACACTATACCTACACTACACCGGCTCTTAAAGTCTTTTAAACCCTGGATCATGATGTAGTGATACCAACATACTTTACTATAATATAAAGGTGTACCGACTTGCGTTTACGAAGTGAAATATTTCTGGGGTCAGAATCCGATTCCAGGATCCCGATTGCGAGTAGCGCAACTAACACTTTTATATTGAACTACTGTATATAAAACCACAATGCTCAGCAATGCTATCCACGGCTCAAATGATTATTTTAATTTGTACCATATGTATACTGATTTTTATAATATATTGTATTTTTATTTTTCTGACTTATCTTATAACATGTACATGTTCAATCAAGATTAATAAATTGAAATGAAATGAAAAAAAAAAGAAATTTCAGCAGTTGCATTTGTTTGCACGAAAATGATAGATTTTGTAAGTTCAACAATGCCACCGGTACCGTAGCCACTCTTATCTAAATCTAGTTCACAAGGGAATCCGCTGAATCACGACAGGCAATCGGCACTTTTGGTTTGAATTGACCGCAAGAAACGGCAAAATGCTTTCCATGTTATTAGTATCTGTATAGGAGCACCTTCTTTATATTATGATGAAGTAGGCCTATGTTGGTATCACTACATCGTGCCTATAGACTGTACCACAGTTCAACAGGGAGATTATTTAATTTCAACTGTTTCTGGTTCCAAATAGCAGTGTACCAACACTTCAAACCTAATTGTTTGTCAAGTTGTCAACCTGGCCTATGCGACTAATTTGACAGCTCAGATACATGTTACATGATACATGTTACATGTCATGATACATGTGGGCAATTATCGCCCATGAGTCTGCATTGGGTTTGTATTGTATCAACCACGGCACTACTTCTAGCCGAGGTCAGCCCGCAGTTCTAGCCACGGGCAAACATGTAGTGTAGTGTAAGAACAGCTCGAGTCCATGAACATCCGTCGCTAGCCCGCTGTCAAAGATCTGCGTCACCACGGTAACCAATCACAACAAGCTGTCGTCTGTGTATGTAATAAAAAGGTTATTTAATATTTATTGTAATATACATTGATGTAATGTACATGTACCATAGTATATATAAGTAAAATATACATCCCATTTTTAACATTGAATTCTCATTCAGAAATCCTGTCTTTGTTATGTCTTACAGTAATATATGTATCATTTATAATCGGTCTGGTGAATTAAATTGCATTCTACGAGAAGAAATATGTAACTCATGTTTGATTGATCATATAAATATATGCATCAAAATAAAATATCAATTTACTGGTACAATATTACAAATTGTCTTTATATATTAATGTTCAACAAATATAACATTATAAACAAACAATAGCAGTTACTTGTTAAGTGTCATTACTCGATTCATTTTAATAGAGGTTCAGAAGAATCTGGAGATGAACATTTTTTATCATTTACATACTTTATTTTCTACACCTTTTCTGGTCACTTGCGCTGCATTTCACTTGGGTTATATAATAAGTACAGTATTAATAAAATTAAATACCAAAATGCAGCAATATATTTTCTTCCTTTATCAATCTGCATCAATTAAAGTATGCCAGAAAACAAAATACTCACATAAGCCTACTTCACCTAAAACCTAATGTATTTTTACAATATAAAATCAACACAGTACAAAGTACAACACACCCTATACAGTAACCAACCACCATTACTAAAAGTGTTAATAATAACAATATCATGGTAGCCTTGCATTGACAGTTGCATGTTAGCAGTACTGTGTGGTACACGGGTAACAGTAGCCCGGTTATCAGTTGGATAAAAGTGATTGCGACGGTGAGAACCCAGGAGACGAGGACCCTCACAGCGACAACGCCCTAGGGTTAGCCAGCTCAAAAGAGAGGATTTCGAAAGAGCTAGTTACTATGGCAACAAGGTGGGCTGCGGAATATCGGTGTCACATTATTCCAGTCCAAAAGACTGTGTCTCGTGTTGCTATAGTAGCTATCTCGTTCAGTGAACGCTTGAAGCTAGCAAGGCCTATTTGGATTTTTCAAGTGGATGTTCCGGTAAGGGCCATGTTCCCAAACAAAACACTTTCACACAACAATGTGGGATGTATAACAATGAAAACAATTCCAGTTATAAGAGCTGCATCCAGCTGCAAAAAAGAAAAAAACACTCACTGGAACTGTTATTGGTTTTAAAACAAGAGAAGAATTCCGAGACTAAAGAGAAAAGTGACGAAAAGCGACGAAAAGTATTCCCGACAGAGATAAATTGGTGAGCAGACCCGAGTTGTAACGTTTATGCTTGGATCTACGCCGCAGCCAACACTATATCGCACAGTCGGGAAACGGTTTAGGCGAACCGGTTCAGGCTGAAACGGTTTAGAGATGGTGACATACCTGTCGGTTTTGGTGTAAAACACTTTAGTTCCAACCCAGTTTGGAAAGTGAATTGGACAACTCGATACGATTGATATTCACGTCAAACCGATTCAAGGTAATGTCTTCCATATTATTGTAATAATATAGAAGGCCTTGCTCAAGGTAACCTTGAACCAAAGACCTTAGTATCTGACTTGCTTGAACGCGAGCGATAACGATTCACAAGGCGCTGCCAATATTCAAAATGGCTGGCATTGGAATGTTCTGCAAAGTGTTTCTGAATTATTGTGATATACAATCATTTGTTGAACCGTTTCAGCGTGAACCGGTTTGCCTAAACCGTTACCTGACCTTGTGATATACGTAGTCATAGTAGGTCTACACAAGGCACACACTGACCTACTTTCCGTGTCAATTTTCCTTGAGAATTTAGTAACGAAACCGCAATATTATGTTACATCCTTCAGTTGTCCTCAATTACTGGTCCGTGATTCTATTTTGCTTTTCCGTCTGATTCAATCATTAGGCCTACGCTCTTTCCTCCGAAGTGTTACTATGGCTACCATATACCATCTGTCAGCATTCAGTTCTGCCAACTGTCATAGTTACAGCTTCTCAATAGGTTAGGTTGTTTGTTTCAATTGCAGTTGGCAATGTGTTTCGTGAAGGCAAGATGGCAGCTATCAACGATTGAAAGGACGGACAATATTTTCACTTTTCTTCGATATGCTGTAGGTCACAAATAGACTCGTTTTGGAATAAGATAACTTTCTGGTTTTGAAAACTGTAGTTTTTGCATGTTTTCCTGAATTTCTTTTCAGAAAAAAAGGCAAATCAAGCCTAATATAATTTTACTACCAACTTCCCAAAACTGTGTAGGCCTATCAAGTAAAGTTCTATTAGAAACAAACAACAAAAAGTCGACTTGAATGTGCGCAAGACGCAAAACCAGGCCCTTATAACCTATGATTAGATTTATGACTAAAGTAAGCCCGAATGTTTTGAAATGACGGCTAGGTAGTTTTCTTTCACATAACAATCGTTGCAAAACAGTGAATACTATGAATACAGGCCTACGCACACATCGTGACAAACTGGAACGTTGAGCAAACACATGTTGCAACGTACAGTAGGCAACTGCATTCAACGCACAGCTGGGAATCCATTCAGCCTGAACCGGTTCAAACATTGCGAGACACGTCGGTCGCCTCTGAAGTACAAGGTGAACAGTACCCACGTGCCCGTGACCGGAACGATTCGGGGTGTCGTGACGGTTGGAACTGTTTCCCAGCTCTGCGATGAACGCGGCGCGGCCAGTGAGAACTGGACGATATACCACACTCGGCAGGGTTCCCACTACGATTTCTTTCTTCTGTCAATCGTCTTACATCAGTTTCCGCAACATCTTTTCATCGGCAAATTTTCATGCATCGCTGTCTTCTTCAAAACTAGCTTTCAGATGCGATAATGATGCAGTGAGTTGAATGTCAAATCCAGTGCCTTCTGGAATCACTTGGACCCTTACTGACGACTGTCTCTTGAGATAACGTCCAGGCCTGGCTAGCTGCAAGAGACTAGGACCCTTACCGCGACTGTCACTTGAAATAACGTCCTAGGCCTGGCTAGATGCAAGGGACTAGGACCCTTACCGCGACTGTCTCTTGAAATAACGTCCTAGGCCTGGCTAGCTCCAAGAGACTAGGACCCTTACCGCGACTGCCACTTGAAATAACATTCTAGGTGTGGCTAGCTGCAAGAGACTAGGACCCTTACCGCGACTGCCACTTGAAATAACATCCTAGGTGTGGCTAGCTGCAAGAGACTAGGACCCTTACCGCGACTGCCACTTGAAATAACGTCCTAGGTGTGGCTAGCTGCAAGAGACTAGGACCCTTACCGCGACTGCCACTTGAAATAACGTCCCAGGCCTGGCTAGCTCCAAGAGACTAGGACCCTCACCACGACTGCCACTTGGAATAACGTCCTAGGCCTGGCTAGCTCCAAGAGACTAGGACCCTTACCACGACTGTCACTTGAAATAACGTCCTAGGCCTGGCTAGCTCCAAGAGACTAAGACCCTTACCGCGACTGCCACTTGAAATAACGTCCTAGGCCTGGCTAGCTCCAAGAGACTAGGACCCTTACCGCGACTGGCACTTGGAATAACGTCCTAGGCCTGGCTAGCTCCAAGAGACTAGGACCCTGACCACGACTGCCACTTGAAATAACGTCCCAGGCCTGGCTAGCTCCACGAGACTAGGACCCTTACCACGACTGTCACTTGAAATAACGTCCCAGGCCTGGCTAGCTCCACGAGACTAGGACCCTTACCGCGACTGTCACTTGAAATAACGTCCTAGGCCTGGCTAGCTCCAAGAGACTAGGACCCTTACCGCGACTGCCACTTGAAATAACGCCCTAGGCCTGGCTAGCTGCAAGAGACTGGGACCCTTACCGCGACTGTCACTTGAAATAACGTCCTAGGCCTGGCTAGCTCCAAGAGGCTAGGACCCTTACCGCGACTGCCACTTCAAATAACGTCCTAGGCCTGGCTAGCTCCAAGAGACTAGGACCCTTACCGCGACTGCCACTTGAAATAACGTCCTAGGCCTGGCTAGCTCCAAGAGACTAGGACCCTCACCGCGACTGCCACTTGAAATAACGTCCTAGGCCTGGCTAGCTCCAAGAGGCTAGGACCCTTACCGCGACTGCCACTTGAAATAACGTCCTAGGCCTGGCTAGCTCCAAGAGACTAGGACCCTTACCGCGACTGCCACTTGAAATAACGTCCTAGGCCTGGCTAGCTCCAAGAGACTACGACCCTTACCGAGACTGTCACTTGAAATAACGCCCTAGGCCTGGCTAGCTGCAAGAGACTTGGACCCTTACCGCGACTGTCACTTGAAATAACGTCCTAGGCCTGACTAGCTCTAAGAGACTAGGACCCTCACCGCGACTGCCACTTGAAATAACGTCCCAAGCCTGGCTAGCTCCAGGAGACTAAGACCCTTACCGCGCCTGCCACTTGAAATAACGTCCTAGGCCTGGCTAGCTCCAAGAGACTAGGACCCTTACCGCGACTGCCACTTGAAATAACGTCATAGGCCTGGCTAGCTCCAGGAGACTAAGACCCTTACTGCGACTGCCACTTGAAATAACGTCCCAAGCCTGGCTAGCTCCAAGAGACTAGGACCCTTACCGCGACTGTCACTTGAAATAACGTCCTAGGCCTGGCTAGCTCCAAGAGACTAGGACCCTTACCACGACTGCCACTTGGAATAACGTCATAGGCCTGGCTAGCTCCAAGAGACTAGGACCCTTACCGCGACTGTCACTTGAAATAACGTCCTAGGCCTGGCTAGCTCCAAGAGACTAGGACCCTTACCGCGACTGCCACTTGAAATAACGTCCTAGGCCTGGCTAGCTCCAAGAGACTAGGACCCTTACTGACGACTGTCTGTTGAAATAACGTCCCAGGCCTGGCTAGCTCCAAGAGACTAGGACCCTTACCGCGCCTGCCACTTGTAATAACGTCCTAGACCTGGCTAGCTCCAGGAGACTAGGACCCTTACCGCGACTGCCACTTGAAATAACGTCCTAGGCCTGGCTAGCTCTAAGAGACTAGATCTTCGATTGGATATGGTTTACTAGTAGAGCTAAATACCGTGGCAACACAATATCGTGACAAAGTCATGGTTTCTTAGACTGCAAAAACTTGACATTTTTTTGTAGCCGACCTCAAGAGCAGGGCTAGGATTTTGTGCTAACAACAATGGACATACACAGAGACCAGACACGTTGCCGTAGAATTTAGTTCTACTAGTAAATGATAGCCAATAAAAGTCTCTTAAAGCTAGCTTGGCCTAGGACTTCATTTCAAGTGGCAGTTACGCTGAGGGTACAGAAGGCCCTGACCACTATTCAGTTGTCATGACAACATAACTAAGGCACTACCCAATTATGTGACATCCAAATGACAGCAGTCTTTATTTGAGGTGAATTGACTCGGGTGACATCATTTCGTAACGAAAGACGCCATCATTTTCTTTCGTTCGCATTCTGGATAGTGTTTTGACAGAACGTAGTATCGGTCGGGAAACGTGGCGGACGGCAAGGAAAAGATCGCACTGTGAACCCTGCTTCATAGGACACCGTATTCCGAGATGCATCACCAAATGTTTCCGCCGCCGACCTGGCTACGAATCCACCCGTCGTGAAAAGCACACGGCGAAACAACAAAAACAACAACAACAACAGGCAGTATACGTATAGCGCTTGCACGTTCCCGTTTGCTACTACTCCGTACGCGCGTTACTTGTTCTTCGCTTGCAGCTGTTTCCACTCGAGGAAGAGTTTCTTGACGTCGTCCAGCGACTGGGTGATTGCGTGCGCGAATCTGCTGGAATCCTGAAACACATCAAGACCATCAAACCATCAGGCCAGGCGGCTATTATTAGGGCTGTGCGACACTCGACATTTTCGAGCGAGTTCGAGTCGAGATCGAGACTCAAACTCGCTCGAAAATTTCGAGTCTCGCACAGCCCTAGATTTTATAGAAACTTTGAAATGGTGTTCAATGCAGGTTAGGTTAGGTTAGGTTGCCACTCACCGTCTGCGGCGAGCTGCGCTTGCACGTGATGTGGAAGAACAGCATGTCCTCGCCGGCGATGATGTAGGACACGCCGTAGCCGTCGTCGGCCACGGGTCCGAAGCCTCCGCCCGCCGAGATGCAGTTGGGGTACTTCTTGAGGTCCATGAGCGTGGTCTGTCCGTGGGGCGTCTGCGAGGTGGACAGCCTCCACGGCTCGCTCAGGACCTCCTTGAGGAACTCCGAGTCCTCCTCCAGGTACTTGGAGACCACGTACAGGCAGAACAGGTGGCGGTCGATGCCCTTGCCGCACATCGCGTCCTGGTAGCCCAGCTGGTGCTTGTCGGAGGCCTTCTGAAGCAGTGCGATCCGCTCCGTGGCCTGACGCACCAATCACAACATCACAACCACAATAATAACCAGGCAAACGCAGCATGTGCGTTGTAAGATGAGCAAGATATCTGAATAAGGTATAATAAGGGTTGTTGAAGTAGCTCTACGTTTGCTACTTTATCGACTCTGGTATTCTACACACCTTGATGTATATAAAACATACTTCATTGTTGGGCAAATATCAAATCTAGAAAGCAGTGAATCTTGGCAACATAATTCTGTCAATATTTCTATCTATTTGATGAATGAAAACAGTTAATTTACATTTTTTCTTCAAAACTGCTGGTTCGAATCACTTCCAAAATGGTGACAATCTGTGGCATTCATGTGTACACATTCAGAGAAAATTTTATTTTATTCGGAGAGATTTCATACCGAGACGCGTGGCCGAGTGGTAATACACTGAACTGTCATTCGGGAGACCGGGGTTCGATTCCCGCCATGGTCGACCATCCTGACAGGGGTTTTTCGTGGTTTCTCTCTGTTGTTCAGGTCAATACTGGGATAGTTCCTTAACAACAGGTCACAACCGACTCCTTCCCACCATCCAAAAACACCTATTAAAATAACCTTTCATCTCATCATCCCATCATTTCATCCATCATCCACCGACGCCAATAGATCGTAGCCATCAGTACAGTGCGTCGTTGAAACCCAACATAAAAAAGAGAAAAAAAAAAGAGATTTCATCTTTCTAATTTTCTTGTCCAGCCTGACCTTATGGGGTTTTAAGAATCTTTGAGATGATATTTCTCAAAATTGGTTCCACCAATTCATTCCAAAAACTATACAATTCCAAGTTGGATAAGTTTGCGAGTACAAAAAATATTTCATGTTGATCAATCAAACCCTGCGACCTGTGGAGTGCTTACAAACAAACAGAAAAAAAAGAAAAACACACAAACGAAGCTTCATAAGAGGCTTTCGCACATCCAATAATTTATTCACAGTATAGGCCTACATGTGGTATGTTATGTTTCGTCATTCACAGATAAAATTGTCCGAGTCAAGTTCAAGACTCGACTCGCTGAAAAATATTTCTTCCCAGATTGAAATCTTAATGTTAACTCTTAACTCTTAAAATCTTAACTCTTAATGTTATGACTTTTATCATACTGTAAGGTACAGTCGCCGATAATAAAAACAATTAGTATTAGTATTAGTATTAGAAATGTCGAGTCTCGAAATACTTTCGGGTCTCAAACTATTTCGAGCGAGCGAGCGAGAGTGGAAGGATAAACTTGTCATCTTTCCATCATTCAACAGATTGGTATTCAATAATAAATATGCAGTGTCTGAAACTTGTGAACAATTTTATTTCTTCATTTCTCTCTTTGATTTTGAATATAAGCTTAGTGAATGATAGAAATGCGCGTCAGCAACTCACACTGTCAGTGCACTGGACTGACTCTGAGTGCTTTGCTTTGCTGTGTCGTAGTTACCACCAGTCACGCACACCCTCTCTCTCTCTCTCTCTCTCTCTCTCTCTCTCTCTCTCTCTCTCTCTCTCTCTCTCTCTCTCTCTCTCTCTCTCTCTCTCTCTCTCTCTCTCTCTCTCTCTCTCTCTCTCTCTCTCTCTCTCTCCTCTCTCTCTCTCTCTCTCTCTCTCTCTCTCTCTCTCTCTCTTCCTCAGCTCATCCCCCCTCTCCAGAACACATCCGTACCCTCTGTCAAGGACAGATCGAAACGTCATCACGCGTGTTGTCAAGCTATCCGGGCTGGCTGAGCACCAATAGAAACGCGCCAAATGATGTTTCTATCACGGTTTCTACAGGCGAAGCAACGGTTTCCATAAACTCATCAAGTAGTTTTGCTCGGTAGCGTAGCTTCTCTCGGACCCAATACGAAATTGCCGTGATTCTAACCGAGAAGAGTGATGATTTTCGTGGATAACGACGTGTTTGGTTAATACGAATTTTTATAATTCAAAATAATGTTTTGGGGGTCTCTTCCATTTAGGATTGATGAGGGTTTGAGCTCTTTGGCTCAAACTAAGATTGTGCACAAATTCGCTCGAAAAAAGTAAATCTCGCTCGAAACTTGCTCGAACTCAAAAAAGCTCTGCTCGCACAGCCCTCCGAGATAAAATTCTACATATTATTTCACGAGGTGAAAGTTGTTTATACAATACAATTCCTTTTCTACAGGATAACGTTTAACTTCACGTTTGAAACAATTTACATTTTTCATGATACGTAGCTCTTTGGGTGACAAGTTAAAACATTCGACACTATTTAAGTTCAGTTCAGTTTCAAACAAAGCAGTTTGATGATAATCAACTACCGGAAGGTTTTTACCTCGAGTGTTACGTGAATGTGTTGGGTCTTTTTACATTTACATCTTCCACAATACCACAACTCTATTTACCTATCCCAACATTGACCACGATCAAACAAAAGTCCTACGCAAGCTATGCTGTTCAACAAACCAGCTGAGGAGTGGAAGAAGATGGATGTCCGTATAGACTCAAGAAAACACTTGAACAAGAGCTCTCGATGATCTGTCCGTACAGTATCAGTGACTATTTACAATATAAATTGGTGATGAATCGTGTTTCATTCTTAAAATATTATATATACTAAATATTCTCAATATATTTTACTACAGTAATCTTATGAAGTATTCAATAATTTGTAACACAGTTCCAATAAATAAAGTATATATTATTATTATTACAGTGGAACCTCTTTACTACATTTTTCAGGGGACCAGAAAAAAAAAAACTTACTTAAGTGAAAACCTTACTAAAGAAACTATTCCAACATGTGGGGACATGTAGATGGGATGAAAGAATAAAACTTACTGAGGTGAAAAATGCACTAACGAGAACTCAGTAAAGAGGTTTTACTGTATTATTATTCAGATACTAGGCAAATGCAGCATATGCGTTGTGAGAGGAGCAGAGCTGGACTCACCGTTGACTTGGGATTGCACATGGCCTTGACCCACGCAGACGACTCGATTGTGCACGGACGGACGGTTTCTGTTCGCCCCTCACGGAACAGCCGGGTCATCGATGCCTCGTAAGTCAGGCTGAACCGTCCGGAATCCTGGAATAAGACAGGCAAACGCTGCACTACACGTTCCGTTCGTACGCTCATGTCTGCTACTAGGAAAACACAGGATGTGCGTTGTGAGATGACCTTGGAAGTATGGAAATCTAGAATGAGAAATATTCTGTCAGCTAACTTCACATCTACGGAGCTTGGATTACTTCGAACGTTCAAAACTTCTACCTGCAACTTGTTGATATTTATAGTCTGCAACCTGTCGCATATACACTTTGCAAAACCTGTTGATTCTAATTATCAATAAAATGTATACTCTTATTGCGTTTCCATCGTTATTTCTCATCCGATTGTTGTAAATATCACTGAAAATTTGTATGACAGTTTTTCTTATATCAGTGAAAATTTGAGAGCTTTAGGAAAATTTTTGTTATTCTAGTTGATATAGAAGATGGAACAAAAAGTAAAAGAAGCCTCTTCGCTAAGCTCATCAGATGAGCGTAGCAAAGATTTTCGTTTTACATACCGAAAAAAAATGGGCTTCGTTTTTTTGTTCGTTATTTTTTTGCATGGCATACAGTTCAGGAAAAAATACCCATCAACTTGAAACTTTTTCTACATATTTCTGTCATACCAGAATAGGTTGGGATTGTTTTTCAGAAAAACAGGTTGGAAAGTTTTTCCGGAAAAAATTCGGAAAGTTTGAGAAATCCAGCAGAAAAAGAGACTTAGTTCAAAGTGGAAGATATCAACATTCGTGTGTTTATACTGAAAGACTTTTATCTACTGCGAAAAATTATGGTCACAGACAGCGCAGTCCTGGTGTTGAAGACCATTAGTTTTAAATAATCAAAATGGGGTGGTAAGATCGCCCTTGTGGTGCCCCGTCCAAACGATCCTATCTTTCATCCATAGCCTTAATTGGGGAACAATGATTTTGTATCAAGTTTCGATGTTATTAAAAAAAAAAAAAGAATAACACGGACGGAAAATACTTGAAATGTGGAAAATTTTCAAAAGCTTCAAAATTTTCACTGAATATGGAAAACATAATTACGGATAT
The DNA here is from genome assembly GCA_964007535.1 of Brachyptera risi. Lineage (NCBI taxonomy): Eukaryota > Metazoa > Arthropoda > Insecta > Plecoptera > Taeniopterygidae > Brachyptera > Brachyptera risi. Next base: position 45,638,576 of record OZ023330.1, on the reverse strand, counting down.
TTTCAGTGACTTTCACAACATTCGGATAGGAAATAACGAAGAAAACGCAATAAAAATATCCATTTTATTGAAGGTTGAGATCAATTGGTTTTGTAAAGTGTATATGCGACAGGTTGCAGCACTATAAATATCAACAAGTTGCAGGTAAGGTTTTTTGAATGTTTGAAGTAATCCAAAGCCCGTAGATGTGGATTGATCTGGCGAAATATTTCTCATTCTATAGATTTCCATACTTCTAAGCTCATCTCACAACGCATATCCAGCGTTTTCCTAGTATAATCATCCTACATCAGCATTTATACATAGTGATTGTTATCAACTATTTTACGTACACCAAGTTCGTTTATTCCTCACTAGGATTATTGAATTGATTGTTCCCTTGTGGTTGTGCCTGCAACAATGTACGTGAACAACTGGGTAAAATGGCAAAATGGCAGCGCCCAGCAACCAAACTTTGACAGAAGATCTCATTTTAGGATTATTTAATGGCGTAATACTATTAGTGATGATGAATTTCTGATTTCTGAAAGATTCTACAGTAGAACGTCATTTATACGACTTTCAGGGGACTGAGACAAAAAATCGTATAAATGGACAATCGTATAAATGATTAATTAATGAATCTGGGTTCAAACATTTACCCACTGAGTAATCAATGTTTTTTTTTTGGTCTTTATTTTCTTGTGTATGATGTTTTTGGTCTGGTCTGTAAGTAAAGACGCGTCACAGCTCTCCCCTCCGCCCCCCTCACCAACCCTCGCACCACTACAGCATGCCATTATGTCCTTGACAGCTCTCAGATGACATGTGCTTTGTGAGAGACAGACGCAGACATTTACCAATGCTCATAGCAACCAATTAACACTGGCCAGATGACTCCTAGTGTGGCATTACTTTAAATATTTGACATGACATTGACGGAATTACATTGTTTTGTTTTTCTGTCCCTGTTAGAAAGGGAATATTATTGAAATGACATTTATTTGACTTCAAACAATGAAAAGCGATCATCATTGCATTTTTAAAATACTTCGATTTTGAAATCACTTTTCGTTGACATGAAAGAAATGCGCTCCTGCACACGCCTTGCATACCCCCTCCCCCCTCCCCCCCCCTCCCACACATTATCAGCTGTCACTGGCTGGGCAAATGTGCCAGTGTGATTGCAACATTCTTGGCAGTGTGCTTCCAAACCTTGAGGTTGGAGGTCCTGTTGCTCTAAAGAGTGATGATTGGTTTGGGAAAATGATGCGTCTCTTCATGAATATAAGTGACTTAGGACTAGACAATATCTATAAATATTTTTTGGGGTGGGAAAAACCCGGGTAGGAGTGAAGAAGTCATGATGGGGTGGTATTTTTACTAGGAAAACAGGTGTGCTTACGCATGTGTTGTTTACGTTTTGGGTTTTTTACGACTTTATGATGAACACCTGACTGGAATTATTGAAAATGTTGGAAGGAGACAAGAAATTTAGTTGTATATACGAAAAATCGTGAATAAATGAGTTGTATAATAGAAGAAATTTAACATGTAGTCTTATGGAGAATGGTTGGGACCACCTGGAAAAGTCGTATAAATGCAAAAATGGTATAAATGAGAATCGTATAACTGACGTTCTACTGTATTTATATTGGGCAACAACTCTCTTTGTAAATCCTGAATGTGTTCTTTAAAAGACTCTTCAACAAACTATTGGAAATCCAGGGCCACTTGAAACTAGGCCCAGTTGGCTCCAAGAGAAGAAGCATTCCGATTGGTTTCTATTCACCACGAGAGGTAAGTACCGATGTCGCGATGTGTCTAGTATTTGTGAACACCATTGTTGTTAGCACAAAGTCCTAGCACTGCACTTGAGGTGAGCTCAACATAGGTCACATTGATGTTATCTATGAGACCGTGACTGTTATTATCTGGTATTTAGCTCGTCAAGTATATATTAATCAATCAAAGTACTGGACCCTTACCTAATAATCCGCTTGAAATAACGAGCTATGCTCCTAGAGACTGACTTTGATTGGTTAATGTTGACTGAAAAAAGCTACCAACAATGGCAATATATCATGAAAACAAATTCACGGTCTCTTAGACGGAATAATCCATCACATTTTGAAGCCCACCTCATGAACAGGGCTGGGATTTTGTGCTAACAACAATGGAAATACACGGAGACCAGACACGTTGCCATGACAGGTAGCTCAACATTAACTAATCAAACTCCTCGCCTCTTGGAGCTAGCTGGCACTAGCACGGAATATATTAGGTACGGGTCCTGGTATAGTCTAGGTGAGAGACTGGTAGCTTACCCTGTAATAGGCCAGCTGCAGAGCCATCTGGATGTAAGCGTCGGGACTGATACGGCAGTCTTTCATGAAGCCCTTGCCGTAAGCGTTGTGGAGCAGGATGCGGAGGTCAAGGTCGTTGAGGAGGTTCCGCGCCACCTGAAACAGACGCAGCGGCTCAGATCTCGGCTCTCGGGGCGGCCGGACCAACGTCGAAACGTACAACTAGCAACACGCGGCACGTGCGTTGTCGGATGAGCGGTACGGGCATGGTCATACGAAATGTAACGGAAAGTTGTATATGTGTTCTTTGAGTTCAAAACAATAATGTCACTGCATTCCTGTTTTATTCATTACTCAGTTTAATTGTTTACAATTTTATTGGCTATACCTGTTGCTTAAATTCTTAGTGGGTTTCTTGATAGGTTTGATTAATCAATGTGAAAAAATAATATTATAATTTTTTCATCAGAATGGCTGATATGATTCATGGCTGATTTACTTTGGAATGATGTGTATATTAAAATTGCGTGAAAATTTAAATTCATTTGGGGTAAATATTTTTTCAAAAGTTTCTATTCTGGTTTATTTCTACGTTTTTTTTTTCAAATTTGTGATGGGTTTGTTATTTTGTCAGAAGTGGTGCAATTGATTGCGCCTCAAAACGACACAGTATCAAATTAGATGATGACACAATGACACTAGTGTATGCCAAGTTCCAACTGAGTGTGTACCTTAGTTTGACCGTTGGAGCACGAACGGAGGAAAAGGAAAGGTGTTTTCGAGTAAGGTGATACGATGCGGTGATACCAACATACTTAATCATAATATGAAGGAGGTGCTCCAACTCGGGTCTTGAAAGTGAAATATTTCCAGGGTCAGTTCCCGAGTCGATAGTCCTGATTGCCTGTAGCGCAACTATCGCTTTTATATTGAACTAATTAAAACAAAAATGCTCAACAATTCTATACACGGCTCAGTAGAATTATAATGTTAGTAGTTACATTTTTTATTTTTACGAAAATGATAGATTTTGTAAGTTCAACAATGCCACCGCCCACCAGTACCGAAGCCACCATCATCTACATCTAGTTCACAAGTGAATCCGCTGAATTGTGACTGGCAATCGGAACCTTTGGCTCTGAACTGACCGTAAGAAGCCACAAATACCGTCCATGTTATCAGTTTGAGAGTTGGAGCACCGTATTTATACATGATGAATCAGGTTGGTATCAGTACATCGTGACGGTGACATTGAGTCGCTGATCCGAAGACCGGTCGACCAGTGATCCGATGCGGTGAGACGCCACAAGAGACGAAGGCTACGTACCTGGTAGGAGCTGTCGATGACCGAGAGGCAGGGGGCGGTCAGGTCCCATTGGAGGCGGACGGGCGCTGGGGGCTGGAACTCTGGCTCGCCCAGCGTGCTACCGTCGTCAGCATATCTACACCCGGAACACACTCATTAACACAACAGCGCAATATATTGAGTGTAGATGATTATTAAATGAAAATATTAAACACCAGGAACATATATCTAATAAAACACTATAACTATTCAAGTCATGTCGTATAACTGTCAAACATATACAGCTGAAAAAATTATTTTTAGCTGTATACGCTTGACAGTTACTTTGACAGATCTTCAAACTATCATAATTATCTGTGTTTCCTGCACATTATAATTTTGATATCTCATTAGTCATTACCGTTCAAAAGTTATCACCAAAAAACTGATATTTCGCTAAATCGACTCCCATGGACTATTAAGCAATAACCCTAACAAACAATGAACAATTACACTGATAAACGTTGAATATAACGTATGAAAAAAAATGGAATAATTAGACAAAATAAATTAACTGACCCTATTTGTTCCAACCATTAATATGAAGAATACCAATCTAGTTAGAGTATCGTATACTGGTCAAGTCGCTATCTCAGAAATCACATCCATTGAATTGATATTTGAAAAGATTCGAATGGAGTTTTTTCTAGATTTTGAATTCGCTTTTTTCAATGATTAGACATACCGGTGTATAAAATTAGAATACAATTAATAATTCAGGCATTTAAAACTAAAATGACAATCATTTTGAGAGGTTGTTTATAAGGGCTTATTTTGTTGGTAGGCCTAATTGAAAACTGTTGTCATATATAAAAATGGATGATTTATAGACATATTGATCAGAGCTTGCCTGGAAAAACCCTCCATTCAACCCCGAGATAAACTCGGACTTCTGCCGCCGGCTGGGTTCAGAAATATCGAAACTTTCAAGTGTGTTTATGCTTAAAACTTCACAAAAATACTTCCACCTGCCAAATACTCTCTTGAAATCAATTCATATTCTTTATACTTGATGTTTGCAAACCCCAAAAAACAAGACAAACATAAAAGACATTACTACATAGCTTCCAATAAATAATTAATATAAATGATAGTTAATAAGAGCTAGTTTAGACAAAATTTCAAACTTGATCTGTACCTCAAGGTTGATTTGTTAGACTAAGAATTAAACGATGGCCAAGACATGACAAAAACCCCATAGACAGAACACACATATCTGGACAGTACCACGCCTATAAGTTTGATACAGTACTACTAACCTAACCTAACCTAACCCTCTCTGTGCCGAGCTGACACGCTGTACGTCGCCACACGACCAAACCACCTGAAACTGGTACTTTGCAGTGGAACTTGGCTCTGTTGTTGAATGAAACCACCGCAAGTATTTGTTGTGTTACTAGTTATTATTCCGTTACGCATCCGGGCTTCTCCGTTTCTGTATTTTCATTTATTTAAATTATATTAGGTTTAACGACGCACTCCAATGATGAGTACAATCTATTGGCGTCGGTGAATGATATATGAGATGATGGGATGATGAGATGAAAGGTTATTTTATCAAGTGTTTTTAGATAGTGGGAAGGAGTAGGTTGTGGCCTGTTGTTAAGGAACCATCCCAGTATGGACCTGAACGACAGAGGGAAACCACGAAAAACCCCTGTCAGGATGGTCGGTTGTGGCGGGAATCGAACCCTGGCCTCCTGAATGACGGTTCAGTGTTCTAACCGCTCGGAAGTCTGTTTGTGTGTTGTTAGTACAGAGGCTGAGTAGGGTTCGCTCAACATCACTCGATGAGCAAAGGCCTCCATCCTACTCTCACGGAGCTTTGTCTGTGTGTCGAGCACTGCACATGTCGCACGGTTCCGCTGATCCGCAAGGAACTCTTTCTGAACATGCAGACCTAACCAACTTGGAGCTGTATAGTTTTGGGCCAAATAGTTTAACCATTTTTAAGAAGATTTAAAATTTTTGAAAAATCCAATAAGAAAAGGTTGGGCAGAAAATGTTGTGAAAGAAATCTCTTCAAAACTGTTCAAATTTCACCGAGTTGAAACAAACAAGATACACATTATTACACATCTTCATTTTGATCCGACAAGAGGTTTTCAAGAAAATAATATAATTAATGTTGATATAGTAAATTTACATCTGCTAAATTTACATCTGCTGTCAAGGGAAAGAAGTAATCATGCGTGCCCAAGAGACTTAGTTCAAAGTGGAAGATATCAACATTCGTGTGTTTATACTGAAAGACTTTTATCTACGGCGAAAAATTATGGTCACAGACAGCGCAGTCCTGGTGTTGAACACCATTAGTTTTAAATAATCAAAATGGGGTGGTAAGATCGCCCTTGTGGTGCCCCGTCCAAACGATCCTATCTTTCATCCATAGCCTTAATTGGGGAACAATGATTTTGTATCAAGTTTCGATGTTATTAAAAAAAAAATTTATATATAGTAAATTGAATAGCTGGAAATGTAAGGTACATCACAGCTTTCTAGACTTGATACTTTCGATATATAGTCTTGAAGTCACGGTGTGTTGAGCTTTCGAGTCCAATTCATATAAATATCTCGCTCATCTTACAACGCATAAGCTGTGTTTGCATGGTAAAACAAAAACAAAGAAATGTGAGCGTTCTAGCTAAAAAAATTTTTTTTTTTTTTTTTTTTTTTAATAACATCGAAACTTGATACAAAATCATTGTTCCCCAATTAAGGCTATGGATGAAAGATAAGATCGTTTGGACGGGGCACCACAAGGGCGATCTTACCACCCCATTTTGATTATTTAAAACTAATGGTCTTCAACACCAGCACTGCGCTGTCTGTGACCATAATTTTTCGCAGTAGATAAAAGTCTTTCAGTATAAACACACGAATGTTGATATCTTCCACTTTGAACTAAGTCTCTTGGGCAATGATTACTTCTTTCCCTTGACAGCAGATGTAAAATTGATCATTATACAAGAAGCACAAATTAAATTAGTGATAGGCCTATAATGTTATAATTAGGCCTATCGCTCTACTAATTAATGGTCGTGGCCAATTAGTACTTCATCCAAGCATTTGCTTCGAGGACTGTGGGAAACCACGAAAAACCACGTCAGGATGGATAAAAAAAGGTGTTTTTAAAAAAATAAAAAAAGGTGATAAAAAAACTAATAAGAATAACACACCAAATCCCAGTTCCTACTTGTGGTGGTTTCGTTCAATGGAGCCAACAGAGATCTACACTGAAACGTCCACTTCAATACGCAGCAAATGTGTTTTAGGCATAGTACGCTCTTACTCTGAAACTATCCATCGAGTGATTTAGGACTAGACACGATGAGAATAGCGTAACTACAAAGTAGTGACACAAATCTCCATCATCATAATATAAAGGAGGTGCTCCAACTTCCATACTAATAACATGGAAGAATCATATTTGAATATGTTTTGAATCTCTTCCCATTCATGTCTCAAATTTGTCTTCCCATGTGTTCAAGTTTCTGTTTCAATTTTTGTTTTGCATATCTATTTTCTTCGTAATTTTTTTTTTTGTAAATTAGTATTTTTCGTAAAAAAAAAAAAAAATCATTTTCGTCAAGTAATTGTCAGTTGACAAAGGTATTACATATTGTAGTTATTATTGTTCACCACTTATTGTCTTTGTGTTTGATTAATTCAACATATTATTTTTTTTTTTTGTTATTCTACAGACAAGCCTTTCTAAGGCTTTGTAGATCTTTTTGACAGTGTTATATATTTGTATTCTTTGTGTGACAATATTAATAAAAAAAATAAAAAAAAGGCATTTCGATACCTTGATGGCAAAACCTCGTACTTGCAAATTTAATACAAATGAAATTTTTGTGTCAAAAATTTAGGAAAACAATCCTTTTCCCGCCTGCAAAACCTCGCACTTGAATGACATATACAAATGTGTTATTTCACTGCACTGTCCAAATGTATTATTGTGAAGGTGTTTTAACTTTCTCCTGAACATTTCACTTTTTTCAAATACGAGGATTAGCCATTAAGGTATCGATTTGTGGTTTCTTGCGGTCAGCTCAGAGCCAAAGGTCCCGATCTGTCACAATTTAGCGGATTCCCTTGTGAACTAGATGTAGATAAGAGTGGCTATGGTACCGGTGACATTGTTCAACTCAACAAAATCTTAGATTTTCGTTAAAAACAAATGCAACCGCTTACATAATAATTCTATTGAGCCTTGTGTAGTATTGTTGAGCATTGTTGTTTTATATAGTTCGATATAAAAGCGATAGTTGCGCTACGGGCAATCGGGACGCTGGACTTGGGAACTGACCGCAGGAATATTTCACTTTCAAGACCCGAGTTGGAGCACCTTCTTTATATTACCATAAAATAGGTTGGTATCTCTACATCATGGCGTAACTGTACCAGATGGGAGGTGGCACGGCCCAACGGATGGAACAGCAAATTATATATTCCGTTCTAGGCAACTTCAATTTACAAATGATCTATTCGAGGTACTAGATAACATAGGAACTATTCTACAGTACTAGTAACAGGCCTCTCCATTTCTAGCAAAATAAATAAGTTAATCTGGCTTGAATAATTTTCAAATATCTGATTATGAACCAAGTACAGTAGAAACTATGTATAAGTTTCTCGTTTAAACATCTACTATCTTTGTACGCGTTATTATTCGATCCCACCTGTATGAAAAGTTTCACTAGTGAGTTTTTCACTTTGATAGCTTTTTTTCATGTGGTCCCCTGAAAAACGTAGCCTACTACTAACGAGGTTCCACATATGACTTTTACTTTGTATTTTATGAACGAGAGCTATTTACAATAGTGTAGCTGTCAAAAGTATGATGATTTATTTTTCAGCATTGGATTTCCTACACTAGGGGCCGGGACCCGACCGGGAGATGAAATTAAACCGCGGCTGGATAGCGAGCCTGATAACAGCCCGGCATCAGGTGATACGGATGGATCAACTGACCGCGGTGATTAGACGAGCTTTAGCGAGGATTCAATTTGACATACTGAAAAAAATTGGTGTTCGTTTTTATGTTTTTTTTTTTTTTTTTTTAATGTTTTTTTGTCGGTTCTCCACAGGTCAAACGGCTACAGCTATCAACTTCAAACTTTTTTTCTTTATGGTTCCTCATCTAGCTTAGATCTGTATAGTTTTGTGGCATTATCGGGTGGTAACTTTTATTTTTATGAATTTTAGAAATTTCAAAAATACCCATTAGAATAACACGGCGGTAAAAAAAATTGAAAAATTTTATCTTCAAAAAAATTGAAATTCTGTGTGAAGTTGAATAACATCTTGATACACATTTCTGGAAATTCTCAGCTTGATCGGGTCAGTCATTTTGAAGAAAAAACATGAAATGTACTAAATTGGCACCACTCGAAGCAGTTTTTACCCATTTATAACTAAAATGTTACCCAATTGGCGAATTTAGGCAAAAGTTTGGCAATGAAGTCGACATACTATTACTTTCCGCTCGTCTAACAACGCGTATATAGCGTTTTCCTAGTAAGTCACAACAGGAGGTGTGCGTTGGTAACCGAGTCAATCGTTCGCGCAGTAGAACTAGCGTAAAGCTCAGAAAGTGATACTATTGAATGAGCCAACGCAAGACTCAATTTCCCCGTACTTGACACAAAAAAATCTGCTCCAGAGGTCAAACAAAAGTACAGGTTCAGTTGAAACTTGGCATACACGAGTGTCATCATCTAAAGCAATAACGTGTAGTTTTGAGAGGCAATCGGTTGCACCACTTCTGAGAAAACCCATTTTCAAGTTGAAAACCCCGGATGAGAACAACTTGAAAAAATATTTCTTTCAAATAAATTAAAATCTTCATGTACTTTTGATATGATAACATTAAGCATTACCAAGTTTCACATAGTCGGGTCAGCCGTCTCGATCAAGTTTTTATTAAAACTTGTTGAGAAATTAGGCAACATGTATATAAACAAGAAAATTGTAGAATGTTGAAAATTAGTAATGAATAAAACAGGAAGGCAGCAGAGACAATTATTCTGAACTAATTTGCATTTATAGCATTCCATCACATATCATATGAATATCATATTCATATGATATCGTATCGCTCATCCAACAACGCATTTGTTGTATTTTCATAGTTCATGAAAATTATGTATTGGCATTACTTTAGTAACAAAGTGGAAAAAAATAAAATAAATGAACATTTTGAGAAGTACGGTCGTGAGAGTTCGAGGCATCCAAGCCCCCCCCCCCCCCCCCTACATCACCCATCACAGTCTCTCAACTAACCAGACGGTTGATTCTGGTGCTAAAACATAATCCATGATATTCATCCATCAGATACACTCCGCATTATAACCAAGGTTTGTAGGATTGAGCAAAGAAAGCGGGAGAAAGTGAAGTAGCGAGATCCGAGGAAGTAAGTTCAAGCAGCGTAGAGGGTTAACAAGAACTGGGGTGTGTGAATAGTCGCCGAGTAATTCATACCAAGTAGTTGCGCAGAACATTCCCGAATATCCAGCACCGCGACCTCCGATCAACTGTATGCCGGAAGTTAGAGATACCATACATTACCGGTAAAACAAACAATATGGAAAAGGAAAGAGAGAACATCAGGTCAACGATGGCATCAAAATGAATTATGAATTCAAAGAGAGTAAGAGAAATAGTGCTACATAATGGTATGAAAATGTATGAAAATCTACCAGTATCTGTGCAAAATGCTCGAGACATCAAGGAATTTAAAAGAGAATGTAGTAAATATATAGTGACACGTGTAAATAGATTTGATAAATATAACAACCTGACAGGACACCTTTGATCAAGTTAGAATGAGTTGTATTATGTATTTCTTATTATATCATTATTATTATTATCATGTACCGACATATAGCTATTTATGCTAAATACTACACTACTTTTACTATTTACTATTTACTTACTGGAATAACGGGTCAGGGAAGAACGTTATAGTCAAGACATTTGAAAATTGTAGGTAATGAATTTGTAAGCAATAGAATCTAAGAGAGCTTCAATCCATTTTTTATAATATTCTCACATTTGATGTTGTTTAAACAAGTTAATTTTTGAAGAGGCGACAAACGTCTGATTCTGCTATGTTTTATTGTAATGGCGATATCCGATGTATACTTATGCAGTGCTCGGAATAGGAGCTTTACAGACGATCATTTACTGAGAAAATACAAATTGGGATGCAAAAGGGTGAAGTTATATTAGGAATTTGAGAAACAAAAATGCAGCCGCAAATGCAAATGGTCGATGATGCATGGGCTTAACCACTGTTGGAAGGTATTTTTCAATTTGGGGTGTAGTTTTTGTCAGGTAACAGCACAGACAAAGGAAGGGTTATTCTAGGCCGAAGGTGACTAGTCCAGTAACTTTTTATTTCATAATTATAAAAAAGGCGTTAGTTTGAAGTGGAAGATATCAACATCTATGTGTTTTGTTTACTCTAATAACCATAGTGATACCATGTATATATCACAAGAATGGAACATACTTATAATGTGTTCTGGGCTTTTGGAAACTGAAGACTTTTATCTGCGGTGGAAAAGTATGGAAACGGACAGCGCAGCTCTGGTGTTGAAGTTCATTGTTTTTCATTCAAAATAATTGAAATACCGGTATGGTGGTAAGATCGCCCGTGTAGTGCCCCGTCCAAACGATCCTACTTTCATCCATAGACTTAATTGACAACTCGAAATAGGCGTGGCCTTACCAGTCAGCCAGTTGGATCATATCATTTGTAGGCATTTCAAGATACCCGATTGGATATTTGAATTTGACTACAGTTCCAATAGCCCTGTTGATTGGACGGTATGATTTCTGACGTCATGGGGGCGGAGACTACGAGTCGTCAATCGGGGTACAGTGATTTTGTATCAAGTTTCCACGTTGATAAAAATAAAAATTGTCTTTCTCATAATATCTAAATTAGGATTCCGAGCACAATATTCGAAACACCAAGAAATTAATCGAAGACTCCAGAGATATGGTATTCAAAATACGGAGTATTTGATACAGTGAATGCTACCGAAAACGCAATAATCATTATTGAATTTGATTGTCAAACTATTTGGCAGATTACTCAACACGTCTAAATATTCACACGCCCCCTAACAAAAACACAAATCAACAAACAAAGCATATTAGTAGTGCGTTAGTTTAGTTTACAAACAAAGATAAACGAGAAATAAAGAATGATAAAACCTTTACCCGATGTTATGTACTAGTTCGTCGGTAATACAGTACTCCCACATGTGTCCCATGACCGGTGCGTCGGCCCTTCAATCAACCACAAAACACACGTCATTCGACATTCGACATCCGACATCGCCTCTGTCCTCTGCGCCGGGGACGCGGCACCGAGACTAACTGGCGGCAGCCTGCGCACTCTTCACCACAACAACACGTCCAGAGGCCCGTTTTCATGGCTCGCGGCAGGCCATTTTTTCCCCGGCCAATCAGAATGGATGAAGTCCCTTGCACTTGTTGCTCTCTACCGCGAGACGTAGAATAAATTCAACTTTGGAAAAAAAAAAAGCCGCGGTTGAATACTCTTACTCAGGGTTATGTTGAAATATTACCTTTAAAACTGTAGGCCTACTTTTCAAATATGCACTATGATTATTTTTGCCTGCCACATAATACGATACCAAAAATTACTTGACCGCCTGAATTGAACAAGAATTATATGTGTGAATAAATAAGTCACATTTCGAAGTGGATGCAAAGAAACGAGACTATGTGAACAGCGCAGGCGGCGGGCGTTTTTTTAACCTTGACCTCCTGCCTGCGAGCCATGAGAACGGCCCTCAAGACAATTACTTTTTATGCACTTTTTTTGTGTTTTGTTTTTACTTTTTTTTTGTTACTTCCATTTCGTGCTAAAGTGTGTTCTCAAGTGTGTTGATTAATTTCTCGCCCGCCCAAGATATGTTATTTAATTTTCGGAAAATAATTTGTTTGAATAACACTGTTTGATTTTTTTTATATATATTTATGTAGGCCTGTACGCGCAAATGGTACGGTTAGCCTGTAACCATGCAATCTAGCCACTTGACGTCCTGCGTCCCAACACTTTCCAATACATCGCATTCAATATCTTGACAGCATCACGTCATGTTGACATGGGACTGATTGATTGTACTGGATTGAGAAATGACTTGGAATTTTGTACAACACGATAGAATAGGCCGATAAACAGTCGGCTGTTTTTCCGAAAACCTTGTCCTAGGTAGCGGCTTAGTAGCCTGGGTGTTGAGTGGGTATCGGGGCAAGCCCGGCTCATTTCTTAAGAGCCCGCATCTTAGCCGAGAATGTTTCTCTTCGAAATGCTCGACCCAAGTTTGATGTGCATCGAAAAGTTTGGTTGTGGGTTGAAAAGTGGTAAGGGGATTTAATTGAGAGCTCCAGTAACCCCCGCTAGATGGAGTTTTCTATTTTATAATTTGTACAAAATCTAGTTATATGACATATTTTGCCCAAGGAAAATGGGAAAACTGTATAATTACAGGCAAATCAGGATTTCAAATATTGATAAGCAAAGTTGAACTTAGAGATGTGCGTTTGTAGTTTATTCATACTTATTCGGTATCCGGGAATTGGGCAGTAAAAACCATCGAATTGAGCACACTTTGATTCAATTATTACTCCATGATAAAATCATTCATCAATTTTCGATTAAGCATATCTAATTGTGAGGGTATTATTTATTCCTTGCATTTTACCCCAAGTCCGTAGTATAGTTCTTGAGTTATATGTGGCGGAAATGCACCCTGTAAATCTGTCTAAGATGCGGGCTCTTAATGACCAGGAAGGAAAGTATGGCCGTGAGAGTATGATGGCAAAGCTTGCATTCCTGGTCCTCCACTACCAAAGCAGCAGGAAAAACCTCTATCCAGTAGTCAGTCACACGCCCTTTCAACTACGTATGTTTTATTACAATCTTGTATTGGTGTGAGCCTGGCTAATTTCTTTGGGAAAAAAAGCGTTCACGGCATAAAAGGGGGCTTGCATCCACGGGATTCTAGTACTGAAGCAAGCGCAGACAAAACATCAACAATCGTTTGGGAGGTCAATATGTGCGATTGATCAAACGTATGCATTGGCATCTGGCGTAGATTATTCCTAGGAATTTAACAAATTTAATACACCGATTATAAGAACTAGGGTCGTGAGAGATCTCGCTGCCGCCGCCGTGCTTTCAACCCGAACACCAACTAGCTAGCACGATGTAGTCAGACCAACCTTTCTAATCATAATAGAAAGGAGGTGCTCCAACTCACATACTGATAACATGGAAGGCATTTGTAGTTTCTTGCAGTCAGTTCAGAGCTGAAGGTCCCGATTGCCTGCCGCGATTTAGCGGATTCCCTTGTGAACCAGATGTAGATAAGAATGGCTATGGTACTGATGGCATTGTTGAACTAACAAAATCTATCATTTTCTTAAAAAACAAATGCAACTACTTGTTGTTTTATATAGTTCGATATAAAAGCAACAGTTCCGCTACAGGCAATCGGGACCCTGGACTCGGGAACTGCCCTCAGAAATATTTCATTTTCAAGACCCGAGTCAAGTCACCTTCTTTTATATTATGATGAAATAGGTTGGCATCACTACGTCGTGGACCTGGAGCACAGGCGGTCGCTCATAGAGAAGTAGTACCGAGCACCACCACCAGTTTCTCTGTGCGCAGCGTCCCCAGCTACCGGTACCAAACCAACAACCAACGCCTCACATCTGCATTACCCCAACCGAACAACATAGGGTAACTGGAAAAGATAAGAGCGAGATGAAGTGTAAGAGTGAGACGGAAGCTGTCTGCGGTCATTGAAGAGAGAGGTATTTACCCGACGTTCAACATGTCGTCGCACACGACAAACTCCCAGAGGTGTGACATGACGGCCGCGTCCGCCCTGCAAACACAACACGTCAATCAGACACGCGTCGACACGTCACGTCAATCAGACAGCGTCAACACGTCACATCAATCAGACACGTCAATCAACCACGTCAATCAGACACGCGTCAACACGTCATGTCAATCAGACACGTCAATCAACCACGTCAATCAGACACGCGTCAACACGTCATGTCAATCAGACACGCATCAACACGTCACATCAATCAGACACGCGTCGACACGTCACGTCAATCAGACAGCGTCAACACGTCACATCAATCAGACACGTCAATCAACCACGTCAATCAGACAGCGTCAACACGTCACATCAATCAGACACGTCAATCAACCACGTCAATCAGACACGCGTCAACACGTCATGTCAATCAGACACGCATCAACACGTCACATCAATCAGACACGCGTCAACACAACATGTCAATCAGACACGCGTCAACACGTCACGTCAATCAGACAGCGTCAACACGTCACATAAATCAAACACGTCAATCAGACACACGTCAACACGTCATGTCAATCAGACACGCATCAACACGTCACATCAATCAGACACGCGTCAACACAACACGTCAATCAGATACGACATGTCAATCAGACATAACACGTCAATCAAACACGTCAATCACGGTTGCCTCTCTACACACATATAAACATAAACAGTATGCATCACCTACATATAACTTGGTATGTGTAGGAAAAAAGCCTGAAGCTTGATATATTGATTGGATGAAAGGGAAAGAAAGAACAGCAGCTTACCGAGATTTATGAGTAGAGATAGTCGAGAGATATCTACCCTACTGTGATCAAGGCAACAGCTGAAACGTACAAACGTCGTGTGTCTGCATAATCACTCGGGTTCTCTCAACGGCTCGTCACCATGAGTAGGCCTATCTACTTATAAACCTCGGTAACCTGCTGTCCTTCCTTCATCTTCCACCTCATTCATATTACATTACGTATAAACTTACGTGAATGTCTACGTCGCGACTCAGGAAAAGAGCCGTCCTGGTAGATTTATAAAACGATAATAATTTCTGAATTTGAAATGATGATTTTTAGTCTGAAATATCTTCATAGTTTCATAATCAAGCTGCTCATTTGTACCCCCATATAACCTAGCTGTTGGTGGGGTCGTCAAGCAAACAATAATCAGCTAAAATCAAGGAGATAAATACCGTTGTCATCTGTTAATACCCAGTTTCAGGTTTATGATGTCCTCTCGTAAGCCCTTCAGACCGTTTCAAGGTCAAACATATGCGAGTGACGGTACATTTACGAGTTTTGAGCAACCAGCAACATGCGCTCAGCGCACGACTACTTTTACTGTCGAGCGCCGTGACGATGTCATACCGGTAGTTAGACTCTATACTGTGGTCAAGTTACCACAATTAATTCTATCAACTCCTATAAAATGCATCTGATCAAACCATAGAGTTTCTTAATACTGTTGGACCATTAATCACCCAAATAAGAGTGCCAAAAACTGGTATATAAATCTCGTGCAGACCGGTTTATGAATAGCAGTCGACAAGTTGGTTCTGACGTGACAGACAGTAAATAAAACTTCCCGTTGCATTGAAGGTCTCAGCGCATGTTGCCTGTAGCAAAGATGGACAGAGTTCATCAGAGGTGTTCATGCAACCGAGAGAAACTCGCTCTCTGATTGGTCAGCGCTCGTTGCCGGTTGCTAAAAGCATGTTGCTCGTAGCACAAAGCACGAGAGGAAACGTATCTTGATGCAAACAAATCATTCGGTCGCCAAGGAAACGAAACACGGGCAGGAAAAACCAAGCTTTACTCGTCACCTTGAAAGAAGGTTGTCTACCACAATAATAACATATCTCAATGCAGCTCTGGGGATTCAACGCTTTGAAAGATGTAGTCGTGCTCTTATCGTACGCTCCCTCCTGAAAAAAACATGATACTCAAAAGTACCAAACCTATATAAATATAGCAGTGACATGTGGGTTTGTTATCATAGTAGACGACCTTCTACTTTCAGTGATAAGTATGATACATTGGAGAGTAGGAAGCCTCTCGATCAGATAGGACAGGTCTCTGTTCCGTTGGTCCGAGTAGTCCCGGATTATCCAGGCTGCGGAGTATCAAGTCACTGGCCCCTACTCTCATCAAGACATTCTACGGCATTGAGGCTAGGAACCACATCAATGACTTCATTAGTTTGAAGCATTCTAAAGAGATGAATAATTTAGATGGATACCGTAATTAGCACACATTTAAAATTAAATTCAAATATACAGAATCATACAGAACATCACCATACACAACTTCAAGGCTAGATTACAA
Source organism: Brachyptera risi (assembly GCA_964007535.1). Classification (NCBI taxonomy): domain Eukaryota; kingdom Metazoa; phylum Arthropoda; class Insecta; order Plecoptera; family Taeniopterygidae; genus Brachyptera; species Brachyptera risi. The sequence goes on along the minus strand of OZ023330.1, from coordinate 45,621,691 downwards.
CGAATAATGACAATATTTATTCAATTAATTTCACAGAAAACTAATCATATCATCTCAATTTCAGAAATTATAATCAATTTATTTGTCCGTTAGGACTAGCGATGACATCGATTCTCAAAATCGGGAATCAATTCTCTATGCTCCAGAATCGGTTCAAAATCGATTTTGAAAAAAGAAAGTTTAAAAAAAAAATTAGATTTTTTTTTTAAATTTGAAAAAAAAGTTCATTCTCAAAAAAGTAGTGTATATTTGAAACTTTTTTTTTCAACCTTCCCAAGGCGTTCACGTGAAAAATAGCTGCTAGAGACTTCTTTGAACTATACTGTACCATTTGGGTATTTCCGTCAACGTTCGGCTGTCAAGACGTAACCGAAGGGATAGCTTTTGTCCAGATAGTAATATCTCAACAATACAGAATAATATAGACAACGAAATGAGCATTTATGACGACGTAAAGAAGTGCAGCACTGAACCGAAAAAACAACCAAAAAAACGTTTTTTTTCTTTTAAATTGATTTTTTGATTTGAGAATTGTTTTACATCAGAATCGATTCCTAATCGATGTTATCTGACTTATCCCTAGTTAGGACCCGATCTTTTTTCCGAGTCGTGACGTAGACACTACTCGATTCTGTTCATGTTTCTACACGGAATCAGTAATGCCTACGTCACGGCTCGTACTACCTGGAAGACAAGAAATTCAACTATAATTTCTGAAATTGAGATGATGATTTCTAGTTTTCTCCAAAATTAGGGACATAAATATTGTCATTACTCATTGAAAGTATTTCCAGAGCAACGATGACCTTTATTAGTTTCGTTATTTCGTTGACTTTTATGTTCCTATCAGTAGAAGGGAGTGACTAATCTAGCCTACACTATATCATTATTCATTAGTATTGTGATAAAGAGTGTGGTGATAAACACTATCATTATCACATTATAAAATAATGTGACTAAAATAAATCATTTTGATAAAACCATAACAAAATTAATTAATTAAGGGCGTACGAGCATGGTGCTTAACTGCTTATACAAATGGAGAAATTCATCTTTATTATTTTTTTTTTTTCTACGTTCACGAACCAGTGACATTGAATAGAAAGTATGGGCCAACCAACCCAAAGATAATTTAATGCTCTACAATCAATTCAACACCGGCACAGTAGCTGAATGGTTAGCTCACTTGCTTCGTGATCCGGGAGGTAAAGGGACATGTCGGACCCGGTTCGATCCTTGCCACCGTCCATCTTTACAGGGGTTTTTCGTGGTTTCCCTCTGTAGTCTAGGCTAATGCAAGGATGGTTCCTATAATATAGGCCACGACCGCTTCCTTCCCACTATCCTTCCCACTACCCATAAAAACCTTCATCTCGTCATCCCATCATCTCATTAATCATTCATCCGACGCCAATAGATCTTAGTAATCATTACAGTGCGTCGTTATAACCCAAGTATAAAAAAGATTAGAGAAGAAAGTGTTGATAAAATAGTAATAAGAAAAGAAAATAAGATGAGATTAGAGTGAGAGAGTAGAGAGTGAAAGGATGAGTTCCCCCATGGTTGAGAGCGATTTCATCTGCGCTCGTGGAAGGCTGTTCCAATGTCGAGTGGCTCGACCCAAGATGGAGTATCTGCCGAAGTTGGAGTGGTATTGCTTGAGGTTGAGCTTCTTAGCTCGGCCGATAAACTCGGGGGTTTCAATGAACTATGTCGAGTGGAGATGGAGTATCTGCCGAAGTTGGAGTTGTATTGCTTGAGGTTGAGCTTCTTAGCACGGCCGATAAACTCGGGGGTTTCAATGAACTATGTCGAGTGGAGATGGAGTATCTGTTGAAGTTGGAGTTGTATCGCTTGAGGTTGAGCTTCTTAGCACGGCCGATAAACTCGGGGGTTTCAATGAACTATGTCGAGTGGAGATGGAGTATCTGTTGAAGTTGGAGTTGTATCGCTTGAGGTTGAGCTTCTTAGCTCGGCCGATAAACTCGGGGGTTTCAATGAACTATGTCGAGTGGAGATGGAGTATCTGCCGAAGTTGGAGTTGTATCGCTTGAGGTTGAGCTTCTTAGCACGGCCGATAAACTCGGGGGTTTCAATGAACTATGTCGAGTGGAGATGGAGTATCTGTTGAAGTTGGAGTTGTATTGCTTGAGGTTGAGCTTCTTAGCACGGCCGATAAACTCGGGGGTTTCAATGAACTATGTCGAGTGGAGATGGAGTATCTGCCGAAGTTGGAGTGGTATCGCTTGAGGTTGAGCTTCTTAGCACGGCCGATAAACTCGGGGGTTTCAATGAACTATGTCGAGTGGAGATGGAGTATCTGTTGAAGTTGGAGTTGTATCGCTTGAGGTTGAGCTTCTTAGCACGGCCGATAAACTCGGGGGTTTCAATGAACTATGTCGAGTGGAGATGGAGTATCTGTTGAAGTTGGAGTTGTATTGCTTGAGGTTGAGCTTCTTAGCACGGCCGATAAACTCGGGGGTTTCAATGAACTATGTCGAGTGGAGATGGAGTATCTGTTGAAGTTGGAGTTGTATCGCTTGAGGTTGAGCTTCTTAGCACGGCCGATAAACTCGGGGGTTTCAATGAACTATGTCGAGTGGAGATGGAGTATCTGCCGAAGTTGGAGTTGTATCGCTTGAGGTTGAGCTTCTTAGCACGGCCGATAAACTCGGGGGTTTCAATGAACTATGTCGAGTGGAGATGGAGTATCTGCCAAAGTTGGAGTTGTATTGCTTGAGGTTGAGCTTCTTAGCACAGCCGATAAACTCGGGGGTTTCAATGAACTATGTCGAGTGGAGATGGAGTATCTGCCGAAGTTGGAGTTGTATCGCTTGAGGTTGAGCTTCTTAGCACGGCCGATAAACTCGGGGGTTTCAATGAACTATGTCGAGTGGAGATGGAGTATCTGCCGAAGTTGGAGTTGTATCGCTTGAGGTTGAGCTTCTTAGCACGGCCGATAAACTCGGGGGTTTCAATGAACTATGTCGAGTGGAGATGGAGTATCTGTTGAAGTTGGAGTTGTATTGCTTGAGGTTGAGCTTCTTAGCACGGCCGATAAACTCGGGGGTTTCAATGAACTATGTCGAGTGGAGATGGAGTATCTGTTGAAGTTGGAGTTGTATCGCTTGAGGTTGAGCTTCTTAGCACGGCCGATAAACTCGGGGGTTTCAATGAACTATGTCGAGTGGAGATGGAGTATCTGCCGAAGTTGGAGTGGTATCGCTTGAGGTTGAGCTTCTTAGCACGGCCGATAAACTCGGGGGTTTCAATGAACTATGTCGAGTGGAGATGGAGTATCTGCCGAAGTTGGAGTTGTATCGCTTGAGGTTGAGCTTCTTAGCACGGCCGATAAACTCGGGGGTTTCAATGAACTATGTCGAGTGGAGATGGAGTATCTGCCGAAGTTGGAGTTGTATTGCTTGAGGTTGAGCTTCTTAGCACGGCCGATAAACTCGGGGGTTTCAATGAACTATGTCGAGTGGAGATGGAGTATCTGTTGAAGTTGGAGTTGTATCGCTTGAGGTTGAGCTTCTTAGCACGGCCGATAAACTCGGGGGTTTCAATGAACTATGTCGAGTGGAGATGGAGTATCTGCCGAAGTTGGAGTTGTATTGCTTGAGGTTGAGCTTCTTAGCACGGCCGATAAACTCGGGGGTTTCAATGAACTATGTCGAGTGGAGATGGAGTATCTGTTGAAGTTGGAGTTGTATCGCTTGAGGTTGAGCTTCTTAGCACGGCCGATAAACTCGGGGGTTTCAATGAACTATGTCGAGTGGAGATGGAGTATCTGCCGAAGTTGGAGTTGTATTGCTTGAGGTTGAGCTTCTTAGCACGGCCGATAAACTCGGGGGTTTCAATGAACTATGTCGAGTGGAGATGGAGTATCTGCCGAAGTTGGAGTTGTATCGCTTGAGGTTGAGCTTCTTAGCACGGCCGATAAACTCGGGGGTTTCAATGAACTATGTCGAGTGGAGATGGAGTATCTGCCGAAGTTGGAGTTGTATCGCTTGAGGTTGAGCTTCTTAGCACGGCCGATAAACTCGGGGGTTTCAATGAACTATGTCGAGTGGAGATGGAGTATCTGTTGAAGTTGGAGTGGTATCGCTTGAGGTTGAGCTTCTTAGCACGGCCGATAAACTCGGGGGTTTCAATGAACTATGTCGAGTGGAGATGGAGTATCTGCCGAAGTTGGAGTTGTATCGCTTGAGGTTGAGCTTCTTAGCACGGCCGATAAACTCGGGGGTTTCAATGAACTATGTCGAGTGGAGATGGAGTATCTGCCGAAGTTGGAGTTGTATCGCTTGAGGTTGAGCTTCTTAGCACGGCCGATAAACTCGGGGGTTTCAATGAACTATGTCGAGTGGAGATGGAGTATCTGTTGAAGTTGGAGTTGTATTGCTTGAGGTTGAGCTTCTTAGCACGGCCGATAAACTCGGGGGTTTCAATGAACTATGTCGAGTGGAGATGGAGTATCTGTTGAAGTTGGAGTTGTATTGCTTGAGGTTGAGCTTCTTAGCACGGCCGATAAACTCGGGGGTTTCAATGAACTATGTCGAGTGGAGATGGAGTATCTGCCGAAGTTGGAGTTGTATCGCTTGAGGTTGAGCTTCTTAGCTCGGCCGATAAACTCGGGGGTTTCAATGAACTATGTCGAGTGGAGATGGAGTATCTGTTGAAGTTGGAGTTGTATTGCTTGAGGTTGAGCTTCTTAGCACGGCCGATAAACTCGGGGGTTCCAATGAACTATGTCGAGTGGAGATGGAGTATCTGCCGAAGTTGGAGTTGTATTGCTTGAGGTTGAGCTTCTTAGCACGGCCGATAAACTCGGGGGTTTCAATGAACTATGTCGAGTGGAGATGGAGTATCTGTTGAAGTTGGAGTTGTATCGCTTGAGGTTGAGCTTCTTAGCACGGCCGATAAACTCGGGGGTTTCAATGAACTATGTCGAGTGGAGATGGAGTATCTGTTGAAGTTGGAGTTGTATTGCTTGAGGTTGAGCTTCTTAGCACGGCCGATAAACTCGGGGGTTTCAATGAACTATGTCGAGTGGAGATGGAGTATCTGTTGAAGTTGGAGTTGTATTGCTTGAGGTTGAGCTTCTTAGCACGGCCGATAAACTCGGGGGTTTCAATGAACTATGTCGAGTGGAGATGGAGTATCTGTTGAAGTTGGAGTGGTATCGCTTGAGGTTGAGCTTCTTAGCACGGCCGATAAACTCGGGGGTTTCAATGAACTATGTCGAGTGGAGATGGAGTATCTGTTGAAGTTGGAGTTGTATTGCTTGAGGTTGAGCTTCTTAGCACGGCCGATAAACTCGGGGGTTTCAATGAACTATGTCGAGTGGAGATGGAGTATCTGTTGAAGTTGGAGTTGTATTGCTTGAGGTTGAGCTTCTTAGCACGGCCGATAAACTCGGGGGTTTCAATGAACTATGTCGAGTGGAGATGGAGTATCTGTTGAAGTTGGAGTTGTATCGCTTGAGGTTGAGCTTCTTAGCACGGCCGATAAACTCGGGGGTTTCAATGAACTATGTCGAGTGGAGATGGAGTATCTGCCGAAGTTGGAGTGGTATCGCTTGAGGTTGAGCTTCTTAGCACGGCCGATAAACTCGGGGGTTTCAAGGAACGATGTCGAGTGGAGATGGAGTATCTGTTGAAGTTGGAGTTGTATTGCTTGAGGTTGAGCTTCTTAGCACGGCCGATAAACTCGGGGGTTTCAATGAACTATGTCGAGTGGAGATGGAGTATCTGCCGAAGTTGGAGTTGTATCGCTTGAGGTTGAGCTTCTTAGCTCGGCCGATAAACTCGGGGGTTTCAATGAACTATGTCGAGTGGAGATGGAGTATCTGCCGAAGTTGGAGTTGTATCGCTTGAGGTTGAGCTTCTTAGCACGGCCGATAAACTCGGGGGTTTCAATGAACTATGTCGAGTGGAGATGGAGTATCTGTTGAAGTTGGAGTTGTATTGCTTGAGGTTGAGCTTCTTAGCACGGCCGATAAACTCGGGGGTTTCAATGAACTATGTCGAGTGGAGATGGAGTATCTGCCGAAGTTGGAGTTGTATTGCTTGAGGTTGAGCTTCTTAGCTCGGCCGATAAACTCGGGGGTTTCAATGAACTATGTCGAGTGGAGATGGAGTATCTGCCGAAGTTGGAGTTGTATCGCTTGAGGTTGAGCTTCTTAGCACGGCCGATAAACTCGGGGGTTTCAATGAACTATGTCGAGTGGAGATGGAGTATCTGTTGAAGTTGGAGTTGTATCGCTTGAGGTTGAGCTTCTTAGCACGGCCGATAAACTCGGGGGTTTCAATGAACTATGTCGAGTGGAGATGGAGTATCTGCCGAAGTTGGAGTTGTATCGCTTGAGGTTGAGCTTCTTAGCACGGCCGATAAACTCGGGGGTTTCAATGAACTATGTCGAGTGGAGATGGAGTATCTGTTGAAGTTGGAGTTGTATTGCTTGAGGTTGAGCTTCTTAGCACGGCCGATAAACTCGGGGGTTTCAATGAACTATGTCGAGTGGAGATGGAGTATCTGTTGAAGTTGGAGTTGTATCGCTTGAGGTTGAGCTTCTTAGCACGGCCGATAAACTCGGGGGTTTCAATGAACTATGTCGAGTGGAGATGGAGTATCTGTTGAAGTTGGAGTTGTATTGCTTGAGGTTGAGCTTCTTAGCACGGCCGATAAACTCGGGGGTTTCAATGAACTATGTCGAGTGGAGATGGAGTATCTGTTGAAGTTGGAGTTGTATTGCTTGAGGTTGAGCTTCTTAGCACGGCCGATAAACTCGGGGGTTTCAAGGAACTATGTCGAGTGGAGATGGAGTATCTGCCGAAGTTGGAGTGGTATCGCTTGAGGTTGAGCTTCTTAGCACGGCCGATAAACTCGGGGGTTTCAATGAACTATGTCGAGTGGAGATGGAGTATCTGCCGAAGTTGGAGTTGTATCGCTTGAGGTTGAGCTTCTTAGCACGGCCGATAAACTCGGGGGTTTCAATGAACTATGTCGAGTGGAGATGGAGTATCTGTTGAAGTTGGAGTTGTATTGCTTGAGGTTGAGCTTCTTAGCACGGCCGATAAACTCGGGGGTTTCAATGAACTATGTCGAGTGGAGATGGAGTATCTGCCGAAGTTGGAGTTGTATTGCTTGAGGTTGAGCTTCTTAGCTCGGCCGATAAACTCGGGGGTTTCAATGAACTATGTCGAGTGGAGATGGAGTATCTGCCGAAGTTGGAGTTGTATTGCTTGAGGTTGAGCTTCTTAGCACGGCCGATAAACTCGGGGGTTTCAATGAACTATGTCGAGTGGAGATGGAGTATCTGCCGAAGTTGGAGTTGTATTGCTTGAGGTTGAGCTTCTTAGCACGGCCGATAAACTCGGGGGTTTCAATGAACTATGTCGAGTGGAGATGGAGTATCTGCCGAAGTTGGAGTTGTATTGCTTGAGGTTGAGCTTCTTAGCACGGCCGATAAACTCGGGGGTTTCAATGAACTATGTCGAGTGGAGATGGAGTATCTGTTGAAGTTGGAGTTGTATCGCTTGTGGTTGAGCTTCTTAGCACGGCCGATAAACTCGGGGGTTTCAATGAACTATGTCGAGTGGAGATGGAGTATATGCCGAAGTTGGAGTTGTATTGCTTGAGGTTGAGCTTCTTAGCACGGCCGATAAACTCGGGGGTTTCAATGAACTATGTCGAGTGGAGATGGAGTATCTGCCGAAGTTGGAGTTGTATTGCTTGAGGTTGAGCTTCTTAGCACGGCCGATAAACTCGGGGGTTTCAATGAACTATGTCGAGTGGAGATGGAGTATCTGTTGAAGTTGGAGTTGTATTGCTTGAGGTTGAGCTTCTTAGCACGGCCGATAAACTCGGGGGTTTCAATGAACTATGTCGAGTGGAGATGGAGTATCTGCCGAAGTTGGAGTTGTATCGCTTGAGGTTGAGCTTCTTAGCACGGCCGATAAACTCGGGGGTTTCAATGAACTATGTCGAGTGGAGATGGAGTATCTGTTGAAGTTGGAGTTGTATTGCTTGAGGTTGAGCTTCTTAGCACGGCCGATAAACTCGGGGGTTTCAATGAACTATGTCGAGTGGAGATGGAGTATCTGTTGAAGTTGGAGTTGTATCGCTTGAGGTTGAGCTTCTTAGCACGGCCGATAAACTCGGGGGTTTCAATGAACTATGTCGAGTGGAGATGGAGTATCTGCCGAAGTTGGAGTTGTATTGCTTGAGGTTGAGCTTCTTAGCACGGCCGATAAACTCGGGGGTTTCAATGAACTATGTCGAGTGGAGATGGAGTATCTGCCGAAGTTGGAGTTGTATTGCTTGAGGTTGAGCTTCTTAGCACGGCCGATAAACTCGGGGGTTTCAATGAACTATGTCGAGTGGAGATGGAGTATCTGCCGAAGTTGGAGTTGTATCGCTTGAGGTTGAGCTTCTTAGCACGGCCGATAAACTCGGGGGTTTCAATGAACTATGTCGAGTGGAGATGGAGTATCTGTTGAAGTTGGAGTTGTATTGCTTGAGGTTGAGCTTCTTAGCACGGCCGATAAACTCGGGGGTTTCAATGAACTATGTCGAGTGGAGATGGAGTATCTGCCGAAGTTGGAGTTGTATTGCTTGAGGTTGAGCTTCTTAGCACGGCCGATAAACTCGGGGGTTTCAATGAACTATGTCGAGTGGAGATGGAGTATCTGCCGAAGTTGGAGTTGTATCGCTTGAGGTTGAGCTTCTTAGCACGGCCGATAAACTCGGGGGTTTCAATGAACTATGTCGAGTGGAGATGGAGTATCTGCCGAAGTTGGAGTTGTATCGCTTGAGGTTGAGCTTCTTAGCACGGCCGATAAACTCGGGGGTTTCAAGGAACTATGTCGAGTGGAGATGGAGTATCTGTTGAAGTTGGAGTTGTATTGCTTGAGGTTGAGCTTCTTAGCACGGCCGATAAACTCGGGGGTTTCAATGAACTATGTCGAGTGGAGATGGAGTATCTGTTGAAGTTGGAGTTGTATTGCTTGAGGTTGAGCTTCTTAGCACGGCCGATAAACTCGGGGGTTTCAATGAACTATGTCGAGTGGAGATGGAGTATCTGCCGAAGTTGGAGTTGTATCGCTTGAGGTTGAGCTTCTTAGCACGGCCGATAAACTCGGGGGTTTCAATGAACTATGTCGAGTGGAGATGGAGTATCTGCCGAAGTTGGAGTGGTATCGCTTGAGGTTGAGCTTCTTAGCACGGCCGATAAACTCGGGGGTTTCAATGAACTATGTCGAGTGGAGATGGAGTATCTGTTGAAGTTGGAGTTGTATTGCTTGAGGTTGAGCTTCTTAGCACGGCCGATAAACTCGGGGGTTTCAATGAACTATGTCGAGTGGAGATGGAGTATCTGTTGAAGTTGGAGTTGTATCGCTTGAGGTTGAGCTTCTTAGCTCGGCCGATAAACTCGGGGGTTTCAATGAACTATGTCGAGTGGAGATGGAGTATCTGTTGAAGTTGGAGTTGTATCGCTTGAGGTTGAGCTTCTTAGCACGGCCGATAAACTCGGGGGTTTCAATGAACTATGTCGAGTGGAGATGGAGTATCTGCCGAAGTTGGAGTTGTATCGCTTGAGGTTGAGCTTCTTAGCACGGCCGATAAACTCGGGGGTTTCAATGAACTATGTCGAGTGGAGATGGAGTATCTGTTGAAGTTGGAGTTGTATTGCTTGAGGTTGAGCTTCTTAGCTCGGCCGATAAACTCGGGGGTTTCAAGGAACGATGTCGAGTGGAGATGGAGTATCTGCCGAAGTTGGAGTGGTATCGCTTGAGGTTGAGCTTCTTAGCACGGCCGATAAACTCGGGGGTTTCAATGAACTATGTCGAGTGGAGATGGAGTATCTGTTGAAGTTGGAGTTGTATCGCTTGAGGTTGAGCTTCTTAGCACGGCCGATAAACTCGGGGGTTTCAATGAACTATGTCGAGTGGAGATGGAGTATCTGCCGAAGTTGGAGTGGTATCGCTTGAGGTTGAGCTTCTTAGCACGGCCGATAAACTCGGGGGTTTCAATGAACTATGCCGAGTGGAGATGGAGTATCTGCCGAAGTTGGAGTTGTATCGCTTGAGGTTGAGCTTCTTAGCACGGCCGATAAACTCGGGGGTTTCAAGGAACGATGTCGAGTGGAGATGGAGTATCTGTTGAAGTTGGAGTTGTATTGCTTGAGGTTGAGCTTCTTAGCACGGCCGATAAACTCGGGGGTTTCAATGAACTATGTCGAGTGGAGATGGAGTATCTGCCGAAGTTGGAGTGATATCGCTTGAGGTTGAGCTTCTTAGCACGGCCGATAAACTCGGGGGTTTCAATGAACTATGTCGAGTGGAGATGGAGTATCTGTTGAAGTTGGAGTTGTATCGCTTGAGGTTGAGCTTCTTAGCACGGCCGATAAACTCGGGGGTTTCAATGAACTATGTCGAGTGGAGATGGAGTATCTGCCGAAGTTGGAGTTGTATCGCTTGAGGTTGAGCTTCTTAGCACGGCCGATAAACTCGGGGGTTTCAATGAACTATGTCGAGTGGAGATGGAGTATCTGCCGAAGTTGGAGTGGTATCGCTTGAGGTTGAGCTTCTTAGCACGGCCGATAAACTCGGGGGTTTCAATGAACTATGTCGAGTGGAGATGGAGTATCTGCCGAAGTTGGAGTTGTATTGCTTGAGGTTGAGCTTCTTAGCACGGCCGATAAACTCGGGGGTTTCAATGAACTATGTCGAGTGGAGATGGAGTATCTGTTGAAGTTGGAGTTGTATCGCTTGAGGTTGAGCTTCTTAGCACGGCCGATAAACTCGGGGGTTTCAATGAACTATGTCGAGTGGAGATGGAGTATCTGCCGAAGTTGGAGTTGTATCGCTTGAGGTTGAGCTTCTTAGCACGGCCGATAAACTCGGGGGTTTCAATGAACTATGTCGAGTGGAGATGGAGTATCTGTTGAAGTTGGAGTTGTATTGCTTGAGGTTGAGCTTCTTAGCACGGCCGATAAACTCGGGGGTTTCAATGAACTATGTCGAGTGGAGATGGAGTATCTGCCGAAGTTGGAGTTGTATTGCTTGAGGTTGAGCTTCTTAGCACGGCCGATAAACTCGGGGGTTTCAATGAACTATGTCGAGTGGAGATGGAGTATCTGTTGAAGTTGGAGTTGTATTGCTTGAGGTTGAGCTTCTTAGCACGGCCGATAAACTCGGGGTTTTCAATGAACTATGTCGAGTGGAGATGGAGTATCTGCCGAAGTTGGAGTTGTATCGCTTGAGGTTGAGCTTCTTAGCACGGCCGATAAACTCGGGGGTTTCAATGAACTATGTCGAGTGGAGATGGAGTATCTGTTGAAGTTGGAGTTGTATCGCTTGAGGTTGAGCTTCTTAGCACGGCCGATAAACTCGGGGGTTTCAATGAACTATGTCGAGTGGAGATGGAGTATCTGCCGAAGTTGGAGTTGTATTGCTTGAGGTTGAGCTTCTTAGCACGGCCGATAAACTCGGGGGTTTCAATGAACTATGTCGAGTGGAGATGGAGTATCTGTTGAAGTTGGAGTTGTATTGCTTGAGGTTGAGCTTCTTAGCACGGCCGATAAACTCGGGGGTTTCAATGAACTATGTCGAGTGGAGATGGAGTATCTGCCGAAGTTGGAGTTGTATCGCTTGAGGTTGAGCTTCTTAGCACGGCCGATAAACTCGGGGGTTTCAATGAACTATGTCGAGTGGAGATGGAGTATCTGCCGAAGTTGGAGTTGTATCGCTTGAGGTTGAGCTTCTTAGCACGGCCGATAAACTCGGGGGTTTCAATGAACTATGTCGAGTGGAGATGGAGTATCTGTTGAAGTTGGAGTTGTATTGCTTGAGGTTGAGCTTCTTAGCACGGCCGATAAACTCGGGGGTTTCAATGAACTATGTCGAGTGGAGATGGAGTATCTGCCGAAGTTGGAGTGGTATTGCTTGAGGTTGAGCTTCTTAGCACGGCCGATAAACTCGGGGGTTTCAATGAACGATATCAGGTCACGCCATGCAGGATAACCCAACAGCGCCTTGTAAAGGTAGCAGATGGCAACCTTGTGTCGACGTGAAGATTAGAGCTCCCACTTACGGTCTTTCAAGATTCTGGAGACGCTGATCACTGGTTGCTGTATTCCTAGTATTTCGTAGTATTCATTGACGTATCATCTTCAAACTAATTTGATTCTCAAAAATTATATATATATATATATATATATATATATATATATATATATATATATATATATATATATATATATATATATATATATATATATATATATATATATATATATATATATCTTTCCCAGATAACCAATTAAATTGGGCCAGGGGGTGTTTCCACCATTTCATCTAGAGCAGGATTCATCTCTCCATCGGTTCCTGCCAGTTCCGACTTCTTCCTCTTCTTCTTCACCACTACTTTCCTCTGCTTCTTCTTCTCTTCCTACGAGTTCCTTCCACCGTTCCCTAGCCTCCCACCATCACTCATCTATCACTACCTCCCATTTTTCTCCTCGGTTGACTACACTGCATTTTACTCCCTCCTGCCACCTTTCTCTCGGCCTTCCAACTCTTCTCTTAGCTCCATCTTTTTCCGCTAACTCGAACATAACTCTCGGAAATAGATACATGTATAAAAATAGATATATGAAATAGATATATGTTTAAAAATATCATTATATCAATCAGAGAGGATAAAATTATCTTGGAGTTGATATACTTTTTTATTCAATGACTCTGGTTTGTGAACAAAGAAAAAGATGGTAAAGATGAATTTCTCTGTTTGTAAAAGCACCGTTGTATTGAGCACTGCTAATTTGAAGAGTGTCAGCCTCCAAGGCCTGGGCCAGTACATACGTGAGTCACCAGTATGAGAACAGACCTACCGGTACCATATCAAACAGAAATCAAGTTTTCCGATAATGCGGTGATCTTTTCCAATTGGACTCGCCGTTACTACCGGTACTGTTTTATGAGAATTTTAAATAGAGAATCGGAAAATGCGTTGGGGACTGAGAATTTTATACGTAGGCCTACTCATAGTCAGGAAAACTTTCTGGTATCATCATTAGGGGTGCACGAGTTTGAGAGAAAATCGTGAATTTCGAGTTTGAGTTGGGGAAAAAAAAAAATCTAATTGATAGGCCGAGACTTGCATATTAGTAGTCCTCTGGACGCTAGAATTCCAAAAACAATTATTACGTTTTATATTTGGAAAAGTACAAGTAGGCCTAGGCCTACAGAAAAAGTGTAAAAAAAAAGAAAAAAAAAAGAAAACGAGAAAAATCGAGTTCGAAATTTTTGAGTTCAGCTAAATTGAACTTAAACTTGAACCCGAACTCGAAAATTCAAGTAGTCACACAATCCCAATTAATATCGATAGTACTGACAGAGGGGAGGCAAAGTGAGCTGTATTTCACCACAGCCCAAATCCATGTTTTCTTCAAACGGATAAAAAGTAACTCACCATGAATGTTCCGCGTTGAATCCAATCTGGAAAATAAAGACACTCGAGGTTAAAATATTAAACGTACAGGATTAATGTACTGTTGTAGAAGTTAACTTATGAAAAGAACTTCTAAAAAGTTCAGTTCATGTAAAATAAATCGATCTTTTAGAAAGTTCAAAGTTTGTTTTCGTGGCTTTGCTGTAAAAGTTCGAGTTCAAATTCGAAAAAACATAAGTTCATTACAATAAAACCTTGAGAATTATATGGAAAAAACGGGTTAAAAAATAATGGCGCGCCTGGTGACAGGTGATCAGATGGTGAAATCCTGAACAGGGAATATTATACATTCGGGATAGACCGTCAAAAAGTCGATCTCATTCGGGGAAGTAGGCCTGCGGATAGTGCGATCATGTCGAATAGGATTATGAGAGATCTAGAATTATAAACTTTCAAATGAAAGTTTTATTCCGTTAAAGATCACCGAAAAAATCGAACGTGAAGAAAATTCAAGATCATCGACTGTAAATATAACGCGTTCATTGAAAAGTTCAGAAAATACGAACGTAATTGTGCGAACACGTTCATTTTAAAAGTTTATTACAGTAAACCCTCGTTAATCCAAACTCGGTTAATCCGAAATTTGACATATTTTGAACTTGAAGTCGATCCCCGGCTGAAGGTATAGGCTTTTCAATGTTAATGAATATGATTAAAACGAAATCCAGCTAATCCGTAATTCAAACTGATATTTCGACCCCTCAATTGCTTTAGCACTGTTTTCGGATTGGATAATCCGAAATAGTTCGAGTGAATTCCTCGAATTGATCATTATTTTCCCAAATTCCATCCTTTTTATTTGACATTGACACGTAACAATAGACCGAAGCCAGCTCAGCTGTTCGCTGCCACTGAGTGCATCATCCGGCTCCGAGCTGCTCCGAGTACGCTTGCTGGTCTGTCCTTGACGAGTGGTAAGCTCGGAACACTCAGGCTCGGGCCAATGAAAGCTGGCCACATAACGTTCGTTTGGTGTCGAGGATAGCCGAATACACACGATCACTGAAAAGGTTCCTCGCAAATGTGGTATAGCCTTCTCTCGCGCGTTATACGAAATTGCTTCAATTCTAACCAGGAAGTGTGATGATTTTCGTGGAAAAAGAGTTTTTTGGTTAATCCAAATTTTTATGAATTGAAATCACTTTTTGGGGGTTCCTTAAATTTTGGATTGACGAGGGTTTATTTTACCCAAAACTGTTACTCACCCTCCCGTTGGATCCGACACACAGGGTGAACGACTTGTCGAACCACCTGTCGTGGCCCTTGCCGTGCAGCAAGATGGCGCCGTACTTGTCCAGCTTGGCCGGGTCCTTCACGTCAAACTCGTACGGGAAGTCGTCCAGCGCCAGCACGAACGCTGCCCTCTCGACGGCGTCAAGAGACTGACGGTTGGTGCCCTTGATGAAGAACTCTTGACGCGCGTTGGACCAGGACACGCGCGGCCCGGCCGTCAACGCCGCCAAGTGTTCCTCCCCCTCCACCGGAGCAGACGTGTCCGACAGGATGGCTTTGATCTGGCTGGAAATCGGGGAAATCAGGACTTCATTAGATTAGCGTGTTGAACCATTGAAGCATTGAAGATTTCTATTCCATATACGGAACAAAATTGGGCTTTGTTTTTATGTTTTTTTTGTGTCCGGCATACAGGTCAGGAAGAGAAAACAGTCAACTTGAAACTTTTTCTGCATATTGGTGTCTACCAGAATAGGATGGGAATGTTTTTTTTTTAAATTGGACAAAAAGTTTTCCGTACAAAAATCGGAAAGTTTGGAAAATCCTCATAAGAATAACCCAGAGGAAAAATACTTGAAAATTGAAAATTATTCAAAAGCTTAAAAATTCTCTCTACAGTAAATGAACAATATGAACAAAGCTATGATAGGCCCTACATATTTTCAGTAATTTTCACAACAATCGGCTGAGAAATAACAAAGAATAACAAGTTTCACAAATTAATTAAACGTTCGATGTAATCCAAGGTCTGTAGATGTAGTTTGAGATGACAGAATACTTTTCATTCTAGATTTCCATACTTCCAAGCCCATCTCACAACGCATATCCCGCGTTTTCCTAGTTTTATAACACTGATGAGCTTACATCTCGAGCTCGCAGGGCAGCAGAATACGTCCGTTCATGTAGATGTTCATCTTGAAGTAGCGGCCGCGGTGGTAGACAACGATGTGCTTCGAGTCGGAGTGATGCACGATCCTGTCGGTGTCCAGACCCGGAACACGCGTCGTGTTGAAGACGCGCTCGTACTGCCAGGAGCAGAGCGGGACCAGGCCCTGGATCAGGATCGGCTCCAGCTCCTGGCGCTCAATCATGCGCCGGAACTTGAGCACCGTGCCGATCAGCGTGGCGGCGCGGGCGGACTGGCACGCGCGCACCTCAAGCAGCAGTGCGTCGATACCTGCGGGCATTAGCACGCTGTTACACGCATCGGGCCGGAGGTTGGGAAATCGTGAGTATGACATCGTTGGAATGATGATAAAATCGTTGGCGTGATGATGAAATGGTTGGAGGGATTATGAAATGGTTGGAGGGATTATGAAATCGTTGGAGTGATTATGAAATGATTGGAGTGACTATGAAATGATTGGAGTGACTATGAAATGATTGGAGTGATTATGAAATGATTGGAGTGATTATGAAATGATTGGAGTGACTATGAAATGATTGGAGTGATTATGAAATGATTGGAGTGATTATGAAATGATTGGAGTGACTATGAAATGATTGGAGTGATTATGAAATGATTGGAGTGATTATGAAATGATTGGAGTGACTATGAAATGATTGGAGTGATTATGAAATGATTGGAGTGATTATGAAATGGTTGGAGGGACTATGAAATTGTTGAAGTGATGATAAAATCGTTGGCGTGATGATGAAATGGTTGGAGGGATTATGAAATCGTTGGAGTGATTAGGAAAATCGTTCCAAGTGATTATGAAATCGTTGGAGTGATTATGAAATGATTGGAGTGACTATGAAATGGTTGGAGGGACTATGAAATCGTTGAAGTGATGATAAAATCGTTGGCGTGATGATGAAATGGTTGGAGTGATTAGGAAAATCGTTTCAAGTGATTATGAAATCATTGGAGTGACTATGAAATGGTTGGAGTGACTATGAAATGGTTGGAGAGACTATGAAATGGTTGGAGAGACTATGAAATGGTTGGAGTGACTATGAAATGGTTGGAGGGACTAGGAAATGGTTGGAGTGACTATGAAATGGTTGAAGGGACTATGAAATGGTTGAAGGGACTATGAAATGGTTGAAGGGACTATGAAATGGTTGGAGTGACTATGAAATGGTTGGAGGGACTATGCAATCGTTGGAGTGACTATGAAATCGTTGCAGTGATTATGAAATCGTTGGAGTGACTATGAAATCGTTGGAGTGACTATGAAATCGTTGGAGTGACTATGAATTCATTGGAGTGACTATGAAATCGTTGGCGTGACTATGAAATGGTGATGAAGAGAAGGTGGATTACCGTAGAAGTTGGAGTTGATCATGAGCGGGGTGCGGCCGCGCAGGTAGACGTACTCCTCCCACCAGTCGGACACGTAGTTGGTGGACCACCAGGACTTGAGCTTGAGGTAACGCTGCAGCCTCGGCCCGATGCCCGCCTGGAACTCGGCCGCTAGCTTCTCCATGCGCGCGTACTTCGCGTCGTCAAGTATCGGCCGCACACTCAGCAAGTACTGAAACACAGAAGTGGGACATATACCGACCGATGTAACCTAAACCTAACCTAAACCCAAGACGTCGCGTCTACATCATGCTTTGCTAACTGATTCTTTTTTTGCATCAATTTTTTTTTTCACACAACACCGAAAGATTTATGATAAGTCAAACAGTTTTGGAATTATGATTTTATTTGAATACATGTAACTCTATTGTTGGTCTAATAAAGGGTCTTGTCAGCCTTGTTGTAAGAAACATCAAACTTCAAACCCATTCTACGGCAAATAAATAAATTCCACCTAAACGACAACGTAACTTTCTCAACTAATGGACCGGTTTTTGTGAAATTTCAACTACAAGTTCATTTTATGTAAAGCTTTGAAATAGACTAGGATATTTGTGATTGGCCAGATAGTACAATAACAGTAGCCTGTAATACACCTGAAATGACCTTATTTTTGAGTCCATTATGAATCTATGTAAGTTTGAATCTTAATAATGCACTTGGAATAAATATCCTAGTCTACCTCAAGGGACATACACGTAGATGATATAAAAAAATATTTGACCAAAATCAGTTCATTGATGGTCAAAATATGGTGTCAACTGTCCAACAATGTCCAAAAAACATTGTTGACAAGAAAATTGTTTTGAAAATATCAAACAATATGTAACAATGTATATAATTTTTTTTGAATGTTAGTTTCAGTATGTTTATATGTAGAAAAAATTTCAGTGAGTTTCCATGGATATGTACAGATTTATGTAATCTTGAAGTTTTATATTATTTTGCCAGTCGATGCTGGGGCTCCCCCCTTAACCTTCTAACTGCTACACATGTAAAAACACGCCTCAACTTGTCGTGCTACACACGTAAATTGCCGTTTTGAATTTGAATTTTTTTTTTCAATTTTCAACATGTTTTTTATTCTCATAAAAACTGTTATATGACAAATATAAAATAGAATTACAACACATGGAGATAACAATAAAATAGATATAGGCCTATTACGATATGCCGGTAATATAAGAAAAATAACAAAGAACTGCCACGAATGCGTAATAAGTTGATTAAATAATAACGAGCCCGCATAAGAACGAATTCTTGTGTGCGGGCAACATAACTTATGATTATATGACAAAAGTTGGCAATGAAGCAAATAATAAAATTAATTAAGATAAATACAAGATCTATTTTGTTAACGAAAGAAAACAAAAACAATATTGAACATCTAGAATAAATGTGTGCAAAATTAAAACAGTTATAATAATAATACTGTAGTAATTAGACGAGCTTTAGCGAGGATTCAATTTGACATACTGAAAAAAATTGGTGTTCGTTTTTATGTTTGTTTTTTTTTATGTTTTTTTGTCGGTTCTCCACAGGTCAAACGGTTACAGCTATCAACTCCAAACTTTTTTTCATCATGGTTCCTCATCCAACTTAGATCTGTATAGTTTTGTGGCATTATCGGGTGGTAACTTTTATTTTTATGAATTTTAGAAATTTCAAAAATACCCGTTAGAATAACACGGCGGAAAAAAAATTGAAAAATTTTTATTTTCAAAAAAATTGAAATTTTGTGTGAAGTTGAATAACATCTTTATACACATTTCTGGAAATTCTCAACTTGATCGAGTGAGCCATTTTAAAGAAAAAACATGAAATGTGCTAAATTTGTACCTCTCGAAGCAGTTTTTACCCATTTATAACTTAAATGTCACCCAATTGGCGAATTTAGGCAAAAGTTTGGAAAAGAAGTCGACACACTTTTACTATACGCTCGTCCATTAACGCGTATATAGCGTTTTCCTAGTAATAACAGAATTCCGCGCTATATTGATTATTTTCTACTTGGCTGTAAACTGTAGTTATCAACCTGTTTTTTTTTGTGCTCTTGCGCGATCTATTGGCTGAACCAATCTAGGCCTACTTCTTTGAAATAACGTCAACCTTCCATTTATTTCATAATAGTAGCGTTTATTCAGACGAATGTTTTGTCATCAAACACACTGATTCAGAGTCGAGTGAGAATGGCGGATGTTGACTGACCAAATCGGCGATATAATATGCTTTTTCCGACCGATAATGAGAAACTCATCCTGACACATGAATATAGGAAGGTGACACTGGTTATTATCTCACTTTTGGTATTGATAACAATGATAATGTATTCACTAGTGAACATGAAGATGATATCTAAGCTCCGCGGCAATTTCTAGGCCTACTCAACCTTGGCCTAGGAAACGTTTAAATCAGTATTTATGAATTACACATCTGATTTTCCATCACCCTTCCATTTTTTAAATTCATCTGTGATCTTTTTCCTGTGGTTTGTCGAAAGAATCATGTGGAAATAATCATGAATGTAGCATCTGGAATAATTTGTACAAACTATTGTAGTTTTGGAAAAATAACTCGGCAGATGCAAGGTTAATGACTTGAATTGAGGCTTGCCACTCGATTGTGATATTCCGATCGATACAATATTTCAGAACATCGTTCCAATTCGTTGTGATTGTAATGATCAATATTCGATGATTGGCTTCTATATTTTTCCAAAGTCTATAGAAATGTTTGTTTATGAATTATATTTCCAAGAGCTGTACATTTTTTGTATTTAAAATTGATTCATTTTTATGCTGAGCTTGTATTTTCAACGGACTTCTACGTACTACAGTGCACAGCGGTCAAATCAGATCCTGTACGGTGAAAAAAACGACTTCACAAAACAATAGAAACAAATAACCACCCTCGGTAGCTCGGCCAGCTGAGGCATCGCCTCAGAAGCTGAAGTGACAGTTGGGCGTGAGTTCCGAGTCCCGTATGAGGCATGAGTTTTTGTGAACGTTCTTTCACTTATCGTCACTTCATCGTTTCATAATCACCTGCTCATTCAGACCCCCGTATAAACTAGCTGTTGGTGGGGTCGTTAAGCAAACAAGAAACAAATAGAATCGAGAATGCGTCATGTCTACATACATCAACAATATCAGTATTATTGTTTGTCCCTCATTTAACCAAATTAAAACACTACCTACGTCAATGTATATAATCATTGTATTTCAGTCCGTGATTATGACTGTACAATTAGGCCAAGCACCACTGTGAAAGTCATTATTTATTTATCAGGTGACAGATAATACTATCAAGACATTTCCCCTCGGCATAAACAATCAGTGACATGTTGTCCAGTGGTTAGCACACAATAGCAGCTAGTATCATCAGAGCGGCCAAGTGAAGCCTCGAAGCTGACGTTAACACAAGTATCCGACATGAAGGACGGGCTATTGAAATACCGCCAAGGCAAAGACACAAACAAATTCAAGGAACATGCCTATCTGCAATTGGAGAATGAAGAAGACAACGAAGAAGAGAACGAAGAAGAGAACGAAGAGGGCGTCGTTGAGCGCGACGAGAACGTTCAAACGGAAGCGCAGCGGGCGGCTAATGCGACCCAGCTGAGGAACGTTAACCTCGGAGTGTTCTTTCAGGTTCGTACGGCCATTATCGAGGTTCATACAGCGAAATATTAACAATAAGTACTGTATTTATAGAAATATCAGATATAACATTTCATTGAAATATTTTCATATTGTATATTTATAAATATATTTATAAATATTCATATAAATGAATATAAATATTTATAAATGGTGAGAGTGAATAATAATATGGATAAATAATCGAATAAGTGGTGAACTTTCAGATACACAAATCTTGACCATAAAATGAATATATCATATTGGATAACTAACAGGTTGGATGTACAAAGAGATAATCATGACTAGACTTGATAGTTTCATAGTCAAGGTGTGTACGCAGCTTCCGAGTTGGCCTACCAGTGCTGTAAACTAGGCAGACGCAGCATATGCGTTGCAAGATGAGCGAGATAAACTCATGTTGCCTGTTGTTGCCACCGTTTAGATGCTGACTGCCAGCAGCATCATCGCCCTGCAGTTCCCCGCGTTCCAGCAGCAGAAGCATTCGCCCCATCACGCTCTCAAAGGTGAGACTCGTTCCCTGTTCCCTGCTCTTGTGCCACGCGTTATTATGCAAATGAATCGAAACGACCGACACAATAATAAGATTCCGAAAGCTAAATTTCGTTATAAACTGAAGAGAAACTATAGAAACAATCAACATGAAACGCTTTCATAATACGAAATTCAAATCGTTCCAAACCGACAATCTGTCTCGAAAATAATTCATTCCCAGAGCGTAGCAATCGCTTTCCGTGGATAGTTGTGCCGAATTCGAATTGTCCTTCAAACGAGAACGATTCACACCCCCCAATTCTAACCCCCTCCTCCTAACCACCAGTTTACCGAGTAATCGTATAATTTAAATTCACGTCTAGTTGGACTTTGGGCTTTTGCTAATTCCCAAGCCGATCTGCCCAGTCAGCGTTATTTGCATAACAGGTGTCACCAATTAGTGGAAACAATTAAAACAAGGCCTTCTTTATTATTACAGAAATTAATTAGGAAATAGGAGGGCAGCGACGTAATTGTTTGGATCTCAAGGTAGATATATACAGTATATAACCAATCCAAAGATATGTTGATATGTTCTAGCTCATCCATCAACGCAGCAACACATAACGCGTTTTCCTAGTAAATAAACGATGGAACCTCATCACGCATCTGTCTGTACATTATTTTAGACTATTGAAGTCAGTAGTATATTTCCACATTGAAAACATATTGAAAATAGATTTTCTCTTCCGATGAATGAATATATCTTCGACGAAGTGGAAATATAAGGGTTAGAATATATGGATGAGTTGATGCCATTTACCCCTTTTCATACTTTCTGGAATACCTAATAAGGTTATCCAAGTGAGAAGTTGAGTGACTGTGTTTTCTGTTCCAGGCTACACGCGCGTTGCATTCTCTCTGTTGGTCCTGTTCCGCGCTGTCGCCACCACGCAGACACTTCTTCTCGCTGGCCAGGTCAAGGCAAGGACACTTGTAACACTCCTTCACACCAAAACAAATCCTAGTTATTAGGTGCTCTACACGGGCTCCTTATTCGCTCGCTTCAGACTCGAGTTTAACATGCATCGTGTGCTGGGCGCAACCCGCAGACTAGCCTGCCGAACTCATATTCACATAAACGCCGTTAATTCCCTAGCTCACACTTTTGATATACTTCACATTTTTTTTTCCGGTATTCAAAGATATGTATCTAGGTTTTTGCCAACACGAAATTTTTTCATTTTCCATTTGAAGAATTTGAAAAATTACAAAATTTTTGTTCAAAATTCCGTAAATGCGGTAACCTCTGTTTTTCAATTATTAACAGAACACAAACACAATCATATTGATATCTCAAAATATTACGGCCGTGAGAGTTCGCGGCGTGAAATACAAGCGCCTGCGGCCTCTCAAGAGTCCACGGGAGTCGATTTAGCGAAATATTACTTTTTTGGTGATAACTTTTGAACGGTATGAGATATCGAAATTCTAATATGTGAGAAACACAGATAATTATAATAGCTTTAAGATGATATAAGTTATAACTATTCAAGTCACTGAAGCGTATACGGCTAAGGAATGTGTTTTTTCAGCTGTATACGCTTGACAGTTATGCGAAATGACTTGAATAGTTGAAACTTATATCATCTTGAAGCTATTACAATTATATGCGTTTCTCGCGTATTAGAATTTCGATATCTCATACCGTTCAAAAATTATCTCAAAAAAAGTAATATGATGTAAATCGACTCCCGTGGACTCTTAAATACTTGCCGCATGAGCAAAGCAGACTCAATTCACTAAAAACCTGTTCTAAAAACCAGCAGTACTAGAAAGTAAAATCTGACTGTCCTAATATTGAACATACCTAAACGTCAATTTCTTAGGAGATCTGTACCAGAATAAAAGTGGAGGGTTTGCCCTCACCTTCACAAATTGTTACCACTCACTGAATGTTTTATAGGTATTTTAGTGATGGTTAAGGTAAGGTGAGTAAAGGTTTCTGTTGAATGAATTTTTTAAGGGGAGGAGCCAAACCTCCCACTTCAACTTCTGTACAGGTTGCGCAAGAAGAACAAGTTTAGTTCAGTTGGTTTTCAGTGCAGTTGGCGAATATAACTCTCTCGATGGGGTTGCAGAGAAATGCGATCTACGTCTACCCGAACCTGGCTAACTTCCACATAACGATAACCGTGATGAACGTTGCGACGACCATCTTGGAAATGGTCGTGTACCTAACGGAGACGAAGAAAACCACCGGATTATTTTGCTACGAGATGATCGTCGCCGGAATCAATCTAGGTAATTACGTATCATCATCTTTTGAACAAGTTAGGTACATTACATGAGTACTCGATACAAATAGCTAATTCCAATTTTACGCTGGCAAACGTCCAATATATACGTGTACATTCAACAACAACAAAAAATGCTGCAAGATGAGTGGTTGAGTGGCTAGCACATTGAACCGTTATTCAGGAGGCTGGGATTCGGTCTGGGGACCATCTTTTCTTACAAATGGCACGTATTTCAGGTACACTTCATTCATCATTGTAGAAGGTCTGTATTGCTGCAAATAGTGACAAAGAATTTGACCTCGAATGGTTTTGAACACCACAAAACATCAAGATAACACGTAAACAATTATGGTTTCAGATTTCTTTCAATTCTATCGCGCTCATGGCTAATGCTAACAATTCATGCCTCTATGTATATCAAATATAAACTAGGCAAAAGCAGAATATGTGTTGTACGATGAGCGAGATATATAAATAGATGATCAGAGTCGATAAAGTAGTTCTACCTTCTGTGTACTCTGGTATAATCGAGAACTTCACACACCTTGATTCATATAAAATATACTTCATTCGGTAAATATTGGATCTAGAAAGCAGTGAATCTTAGCAATGGTTCTGCTATTATTTCTATCTATTTGGCTGGGTGCGTACAAAATTGTAATAATGTGTATCAACATCGTGTTCACATTCAGGAAAAATATTAACTTTTATGGAGAGATTTTATTTTCAAAAATTTCTCACCCAGTCAATCTTATGGAGTTTTTAGAAACTTCGTGATAATATTTATCAGAATTGGTCCAACCGATGTTACTCAAAAACTATCTAGTTCTAAGTTGGATAAGTCTACGTGTACAGAGAAAGTTCCATGTCTCGATCAGTCAAACCGTGCGACCTGCGCAGTGCTTACAAACAGAACATGAAAAAAAAACACGCGGTCAAATCTTCATAAGAGTAGGATGGAAGTCTTTGCTAACGCTCATCCAATAACTTCTCAGAAGGTTTAAAAAGAGGTACAGTAAAACCTCGATGCATCGTACCCGGATCCATCGTTTTCCTGCTTGTATCATTTATTTTTTCTCATCCCACTCCCGTATAATCAATGTTACATTTTCCTGGATGGATCGTTTTCCTGGTCCCTTGAAAAACGATGCATAGAGGTTTCACTGGTATATTATTTGTGTTGCCCCGAAGTGATTGTGCAACTGTCCGCTAGCGATAATCTGTCACTGCGCGCTGTTCATCTTCCACCAACACCACAACGGGTGGTCGTGCAAGCGGCGGGTCGAGGGGGAGGAGAGCGACACGTTTGTCCCGGGCAGCGGACCAATGGCCATCGGGGAGAGCAACAGGGGACCAATCAGGACAACTGTCGACGAAAGCTTCTACGAGTTCAACGTCATATAGTCAGCTGTTTGCCATTTCCAGCCGACAACTTCTGTTGCATACAAATCTATTGTTACTAGCCTGACCCCTCATGTTTCAAACATGAACACGTCAATTCACTTCTAACCTGCACTTCTATTCGTGATCATTTTCACACTTGGCCAGTCTGCCGTGTTAACGCAATGAAGTACTATCACTCCAACAAATAGCCAAGTTGGTAACTATAATACTCCTAGTTGCTACTTGCGGTCAGTAAAGGTTGATGGGTACATACCACGGTAGCTGTGTCAATAATGTTAATAATAGAGGAAAGCAACCAACAGCACGTAATTTCAACCTCCTTTCTTCTCCTCTCCCCCCTCCTTCCTTCATTTCTTCCTTCTTTCCCCCATTCTACTCTCCTCATAATCCCCCCAGCCGACCCGCGCCAGCCCTCCACCCCCCCTCCCCGTGTTACGAACGCTTACACGCACGCACAGATCTAGAAGACTCTATGTATAATTACACACCATTTTAATCTCCAGCCTTTCATTTGATGGAAATCTCAATTTGAATTGTTATTAGTTGCCGTACACACCCAACCTCCTACTTATATACAAATACAAATAACGTACTACAATGCGTTATTGTTGAAGGCCATTTTACATTACGTGTAGGCCCATTATTTTCACAACTGTTATTTTTTTGGTATTTTAATTCTATTGAAGTGTGACTGACGTTTCTTATCATGAGATCAATTAAGAACTAATGAATATATTATTATTATTATCATTATCATTTTGTTTTGTTCTGACCTTGAATATGCTTTTCTATATTCTAAATTATTCTCTTAGTATCACTTCAAATCTAAACACCCTACTTCTTAGCACTAAACATATTCCTTTCTTACATCTTAGTCTGAACTTTACATATAATATTCTCTGTTATTTTTAACCCACAGATAAGCCTTCCCAGGCTTTGTGGAAAAGAGTTTCATTTTATTTAATGAATTGTTGTCATTATTCTCATTTTTTCTTTCTAAGGTAGGCCTATTCTGCTATTTCTCTTTTGGTGCTATTTCAAAACCTTTTTTTATAGGAAATTGATTTGATCGAATCATTTTGTTATACAATATTTGTAAAAATGAGTATGATTTTGTTTATGTGTGTTAAAAAATAAAAAATAAAAAAATATTAATAAAAAAATTTAAAAAATAATAATTATTATTATTAATTATGTGAAAGTAGGGTTAAGGATGATACGCACATGGGTGAAAGTGGTGTGGCAGGGAAAGAGAGAGAAAAGAAGGACACACAAGAGGAAGAGAGTGCAAAATGGAAGGAGATACAGTAGTTGAGAAGTTGATGAAGGAGGTAGAGGAGCTGAAAGCAGGAAGTAAGAAAACTGAGAGTGTTAACAGAGATGTGGGAAAGGAAAATGCAGTGGTTGACCGAGATCGAGAAGGAAGTCAAGGACCTGAAGAACTTATGGAGAGAGGTGGAATTGAAAGGAATGGAGAAAGAGGTGCTAAATAATGAGGTAAAGAGAATAGACAAGAGGGTAGAAGAGGAAAGAAGTATGGAATTGTTTATGACAGTAGGCCCAATGGAGAGTAATAATAATAGGCAAGAAAAGCAAATAGACCTAGGCCTAGGAACTGAGATGAATGAGAAGAGTAGATTTCCCTACAGTAAGGAAAGGCCTAGTCATGAAATTGACGAGGAGAAGAGTGAGGACTTTAACACAGACACGGAAGAAAAAGAAGAAGAAGGTCATTCCAGAAGAAGAAGGACGGAGTGAGGGACAAGTCGATGAAGAAAAATTGCACGTAGGAACAGTACCAGTACGGAAAGACGGTAGAATAGATTATCGGTTACAAGGCAATGAGCCCGAATATAATGTAAGGCAGGAGGGTAGAAAATATTCAAGAGGGTACGAACAAGGTGGAAACAGGGAAAGAAAGGTAGTGGGCGAGAGAAAATTATTGATAGGCGATATAGGAGGGAGAATGGCAGCAGAATTTTGTTTGGATGGTTATAATAGAGCGAGAGTACTCACGGGAATCAGAGTAAGACTTCTGAATGGACAGATACGAGAGATGTACGGTAACAGTAGCACGGAGAAATACACAAATGTGGTACTTTGTGCCGGAAATATAGAAGTTCGAGAGGGAAAAAACAGGAAAGAGATGATGGATGAAATGGAGAAATTGTTCAAGGGAACAAAATTAGCCTTTGAGCCAGGCGTTCAAATAAGTGTATGCGGGCTACAGAGCATGACAGAAAAGCTACTGAACACAGAGCTAATGAATGTAGCTAGAAGATTGGGGGTTCTGTTCATCAACATGGACAACATTCCTTGGTATGGTGTCGAAAGAGGAAAGAGAGATGCGATGATTGGGCAAAAATTGAGAACGGCCTTACATGGCAGGAAAATTAATCATGAAAGAGACATACGGAAAAAATTTTGGGCCACACAGAGGTGGAAAGTGAAGCGATGAACTATTGTATGCAGGGAAGCGATCAGAGGGAGGGGAAGGAAGAGGAAGAGGGAGAGAAGAAAGAAAAGAGCAATAAAGCAGAGAATAAAGCAAAGAGGAAGAGTAGGCCTAGAGGAGAAGAATATAGAAGGCAGAAGCTAAAAACATCAAGAGAGAAAGAGACCCGAGTGGGTACACTCAACATTATGACGCTAAATGGAAAAATAGAGGAATTAATCGACATGATGAAAGATCAGAAACTGGAGGTTTTAGGTCTAAGTGAGACTAAGTGGAAGGGAAAAGGGACGAAAGAGCTCAGAGAAGGATATAAACTTTGGTGGTCAGGAGGAACAGAAGGAAGAAGTGGAGTAGGAATTATTGTGAGTGAGAAGATGAAAGAAGAAGTAATCAGCGTGGAAAACACAAACGATAGGATAATGAAGATGACGGTGCAGATGGAAAAGAAGACAACTGAGATTATCCAAGTGTAGGAAAGAAAGAAAGTGAAGGAAGGAAGTGGGAGTGGAAAGGTTATCATTTAAATTGGAAAGGGAGAGACTTAGGTGGTACGGGCATATGCGGAGAATGGAAAAGGAGAGAATACCGAGAGCAATGTTTGAGATAGCAGAAAACAATGGAGCTAAGAGAAGAGTTGGAAGACCAAGAGAAAGGTGGCAAGAGGGAGTCAAGTTTGGGGTAGTCCGAGGAGAAAAATGGGAAGAAGTGGAAGACGAGAGATGGTGGGAGAATAGAGAACGATGGAGGGAACTCGTAGGAAGAGAAGAAATAGAGGATAGGCCTAGCAGTAGTGAAGAAGAGGAGGAAGAAGTCGGAACTGGCAGTAACCGATTGATATGAGAAGTCTGCCCTAGAAAAACTGGTGAACCCAAATTAATTGGTTATCTGGGTTTGAGATATATATATTATTATCATTTGGTTCTCATTGCATTTATGTATTATTGTACTTGATATGCAAAACAGTACATTCTCTGGGGATTGCTCTCATACACCGAAAAAATCGTACACCGAAAAATTCGTACACAGAAAAAATCGTACACCGAAAAACTTGTACACCGAAAAACTCGTACACCGAAAAATGTGTACACCAAAAAAACCTCACACCGAAAAGAACGATCTTTTCATACTTGATAGTATATTATTCTGGCGTAAGGGGAATAGTACCCCTCTATTTTAAAACAATACAGTAGCTCCACCCTGAATCGTCCTTCTACTCGGATCGTGCCTCCGAGTACAGTCACTCTGTAAAATAAAATTTTCGGTGAACGAGATTTTCGGTGTACGATTTTTTCGGTGTACGAATTTTTCGGTGTACGAGTTTTTCGGTGTACGATTTTTTCGATGTACGATTTTTTCGGTGTACGATTTTTTCGGTGTATCAGAGGCTATTCCATTCTCTGATACTGGTATCTCTGTTATTTAGCATTCACAGGCTTGTCAATTTGACACATATAGCTTAGAACGAGGATCTGGAATAACAGCTGACTGTATTATATCATTTACAATACATTAGCGTAGATTATCAGCAAAAAAAACTCACCAATTTCACAATCTATCTCCTACATGTATGTCAGTACGAGTCCCACGTTAACACGACGTAATGCTCTCGAGATATTGGATGCAACGTATTGGAAAGTGTAAGGACGCACATACCTATCCACGGCCGTCAAGTGGTTAGATCGTGACTTGTTGATATTATCATTGAGAAAATAAATATCCTTATGGGATAGAGTGGCAGAGTCCTGGTTAAACAGTCTACAGACCCTGGTAGTGTTACGCCTGGTAATCCTGCTAGAAGCGCTGTGATCACCACGAAAATACCGTCTGCTAGAGCCCTCTTGTGAGTGAATGCTGTTGGAGCGCTGTGATCAGTCAACTTTTTCACTGTTGGTGAGCAATTGGTGAGCATAGGCGCCGTCATACAACGTTGCCTATCTCGAGACTAGTTTATCAATGATATACAGTGGAATCTCTTTAGTACGTTTTTCAGGGGACCATACAAAAAAACTTACCAAAGTGAAAAACTTATTAAAGAAACTATTCAGCATGTTTGAGCATAGGAATGGGATCAAAAAATAAAACTTACCAAGGTAAAAAATGTACTCAAGAGAAACTTTCCAAAGAGGTTCGACTGTAATATGTTATCAAGTAGAAGGTAGCTCTAGTCAACATAGACCAATTGAATTCCTTGCTTCTTGGTGCTAGCTCGCCCTAGAGAGCTAGACCTAGAGCTGGCTCTAGTGACTTACCCGTGACATGGTGTCAGCCACGGAGGGTAGCGGCAGGCGGGGCAAGGAGCCCTGGAAGCTGTACAGCTGGGGCTTGGTGACGCTGGAGAGGAACTTGACGAGGACCACCCAGAGCTTGGTGCGCACGGATATCGTCCTGCCCTTCCCCCTCGCCTCGTACATCCAGCCCTTGTAGATGAGCAGCAGGCGCAGTGTGTAGCGGATGGACATGATCACCGCCAGCCAGAAGATCAGCCCTGTCGCCACCAGGGCCACCGCCTGCCACCGCACAGACGAGCTGAAACACAACAATAACAATACAATACAATAGAATATCGTCGCCTAAAACCCACCATACACGAACAACATTTACCCGTCAACATGTTGACAGCTAATAGATAACCCGTATTTCTGATCTTGCCCATACACGACGGCAATATGTTGATGGCTACCGTCAACATATCAATTGCTGAGAATTGAACATGCTCTATTTATCATCAATATTGACAGCTTTTGACCAATGACGGCACGGTTACAAGTTGCGTGGTATATTATCATTGAATTATTATTATTATTTAACTCTTGCAAATGCACATAAATGCGCGGTGGCAAGTTCCCTAAGTACCCCTATCCCACCATCTCCTTAACCCTCTGACGGAATAACTTTAACCTGATGTCATCCCCTTCAAAAACATTTCTACTAAGCCCATTCCAGTCCCTACCTGTCCTATTTAAGAAAGAGAATGAATACGTAGTTTCTACCAACAACTATCGTTGAGTAGGCTATACACAGTTGCAGGTTATCAACTGCTCATTTTCTCAACAAGTACCTTTTTCACAAAAATTTAGCAAAGCTCTTTGGAAACTAAATCACGCGTATACCTAGGCAATGACCTACTTCAATACTTTTAGGTTATGTCTCATGTTTATCATTAGGAATTAATGAAAGTTTTTATTAAAGAATTAATCGAGAATTAAGAAAGTTGAATCTGTTTCTTAAATTGTCCACAAAAGTCTGATGTCGGAGGCTAGTCGATACTTGTCACCAACAGACAGCAGGAAGCACGCCAACAAATGTTTTCGGAGCCTAAACACGTCGTCAAGCTTGTTGAGGTATCCGACATTTTTTCGAAAAATCACTTTATGATTGATTTGTGTTCTGTGGTGTCATTGGCTTCATTTTGTAACGCGGGAAACTCACGGGAACCAATCAAAACACTCTAAGAACTAAAAACGAAAGCGCATATATCCAGATGGCCATGACAATACCGCGCACCAGCCAGCTTCCGTGGCTAACTTGATCTCCACGTGTTTGACTTACGCGGTTTTAAGGGCTCTAACACCACCTAAGTGGCACATAAATCGGCACCGCATTTCTGCGTAAGTGATCAATAATGTCAGGATCAAGCAAACGAGGGAAATTTGGAACAGAATCGCGTTCCTGGGTATCAAATTACTAAATACACATTCATAGGATGTTCCTAAAGTCAGTTCTGAAGTTCTGAAACACATTTTGTTGTCTCCTGAACGATTAGCAAATTGTGAGATTCGCGGTATTGCTCTCAAGCGACGATATGCTTTATTGGTCTCATAAAGATATTAGACGTGTCTATATAGTATAAGGTAATGACAATTAATGATGAACAATTTTAGAAACAAATATAAAAACACATTAGAACATTATGAAAACAGTGAACAGCAATAAATCAATCAATCATCTAGAAACTATCTTAGGCCTACGAATAATAACATTTATCAATTAGGTGTTTTTCAAGTCTTAATTTGAATGAATTCGTTCTATTAGTTTTGAGTGCAAGAAGTAGTGAATTATAGAAGTGAATGCCAGCTTGTATGGGTCCAGTTTTTATAATAGATAGATTGCACTTCATTACCGGTACTTTTATATTATTTTTCCTGGTGTTATGGTTACCAGTATGTTTTTCACCGAAATCGTGCATAAGATATTTATTTTCCAAAACATATAAAATTGTATTAAAAATGTATATGCACAGCAAAGTAAAAAGTGAGAATATTAAATGATTTGAA
The DNA here is from genome assembly GCA_964007535.1 of Brachyptera risi. Lineage (NCBI taxonomy): Eukaryota > Metazoa > Arthropoda > Insecta > Plecoptera > Taeniopterygidae > Brachyptera > Brachyptera risi. The sequence continues at coordinate 45,590,069 of OZ023330.1, read as the reverse complement.
GAATGGTTTACATGAGTCCTTGTAGAATACTTCTAATGTAGGATCAAATAGCTAGGCAGATGCAGTGTATGTGTTGTGAGATGAGCAAGATGTCTGAATAAGGTAAGAGTCGATAAAGTAGCAATTGTAGAACTACTCAAAATAAAGTCTTGAAGTTAAAGTAGTTCTACGTTTGCTACTTCATCGACTCTGGTATAATCAAAAACTCTACACACCTTTACGCATATAAAATAGACTTCATTGTTGGGCATATATCGAATCTAGAAAGCTGTTATAACCGCTCGACCACTTGTCTAAGTCTTCAGACATCTGTAGATTATATGAAACTGAATGTAAAATGAATGTATATTGATTATTGACTATTGATTACAAATTCTTGTAAGAAATCTAAGAAAATGAAAATCAATACAGTACAGTAAGCCCTCACCGGTACTAATCCAAAATACAAAGGATCCCAAAAAACTTATTTCAATTTAAAAAATTCGGATTATCCCAAAAAAACTCGTTTTCCACGAAAATTATCACACTTCCCGGTTGCAATTGAAGCAATTTCGTATTGCAAGCAAGAGAAAACTATGCCACATGTGCGAGACAAACCGCTTTAGTGTGTATCGTGTGATCGTGTATACTCGGCTAACCAACACGCACAATCGTTATAGAGCCCGCTTCCATGGGCGCTCAGCCGTCCCGAGTGTTATTGACGAACGAGTGTTCCGAGCTCACCATTGACGAACGAGTGTTCCGAGCTCACCATAAAACTCGTACTCATCGCACTTAGTCAAGGTCAGACGCTCAGAGAGCATTCAGATGACACACTCAAAGCAGCAAACAGCTGAGCTGGCTTCGGCTTATTGTGAAGCGTCAAATAAAAAGTACGGGAATTGGGAAAATGATGATCAATTCAAGGAATTCACTTGAAATATTTCGAGTTATCCAATCTGAAATCAGTGGTAAAGAAATTGAAGGGTCGAAATATTAGTTCGAATAACGGATTAGCTGGAATTCGAATTAACCATATTGATTAACATTGAAATGCCTATACCATGAGCCGGGGACCGGCCTTGAGTTAGAAATACCGGTATGTCAAATTTTGGATTACCCAAGTTAAGATTAACGAGGGTTTACTGTAGGCATAAGGCACTACAGTGAAACATCTATTCATTGTTTTTCAAGGGACCAGGAAAACAAAACCATTCATGCAGGAAAATTTAATATTGGTTATGTGGGAGTGGGGTGAGAAAAAATAAAAGATAAAAGAAGGAAAACGATGGATCCAGGAACGATTCACTGTACTCATAAACCATTCTGGAAACATCCTTAGCATACCGTATTGTTCCGAATATAAGCCAACCCCTCAAACTTTTAGGCCAATAATTGAAAAAAGGAATTCTCTCCTTTTCTACGTAAATCATCACTCTTCCGGGGTAGAATTTATAGAATTTCGTACTGCGCAAGAGAAAGCTATGCCACTGGCCAAAACTAGAGCCGAAACTACTTGCGACTTGTGAGAAACCGGTGAGAGGAGCCTCACGCTATTGTCAATTGGGGCTCGGCCGTCTCGAGTCGGACAAACGAGTGTTTTATCACGCTACACAGCTGTCTACGAGTTCTCGTCAAGGTCAGACCACGTTGGACCACACACACAGTAGGGCAGCTAACAGCTCGACGTGCTCATGTTCATTACGGCGCGTCAAATAAAAATGATAGAAATCGGGAATATCCGTCTTCATGATGAAACATTTATTAAACGTGTTTCTAGTAGAATGTCTCGCGGTTTCAAGTTGATTCCTCTGATATGAGTGTATGGGTGTAATACGCCCAACTAAAATGAGAAAAAACCTATTTTCAACTGATTTCAGGCCGAGATTCGCAAATGAACCGAGGGTGACTTTTGAGCTCGAAATTTCGAGAAAAACCCTTGGCTTATATTCGAGACAATACGGTATTTCAAAATGATTCAACGGATTTGATTTGCTCATCGACCCGACCGCCAGCTATCAGATCTGTGAATGCGACTCACTCAGGCAGCTGGTCGAGGATGCCGCTGACGATCCGGTGCGTGAGTCCAAGGCCGGAGTAGTGGATGGCCGACAGCACCGCTATCGTTGCCCACAGGCTGAACAACGGAGCTGGGTACACGCCGTTCTTCAAGCTGTTCTGAAACACACGAAACAAAACGTACGATACAAAACACAGAAACATCGCAGGAAACTATAACTAGGCCTACAGACCAATATGTGGGATACAAAACTTGGTCCAATTAAGGTCTAACCTCCATTACCTCATGGCCACGGAAAAATCATGAGTTTTTGTCAGTCGATTCGTTTTGATGTGCTCGATAATAATATCAAAACAGATGATAGGCTAACCGGGATAAATTTTGAGATATATCAATTTAAATACTGAATGTTTCCCTATCATTTAACACGCAACTTTCAAATTTCATGCATTTTTATTATTCAACAGATCATTAAAATACACTAAAATTAATGACATTCAATCAAAAAAATTGTTTCATTGTGCATAAAGATATTATGAATAGAATTATGCAAAAATAAATATAAGTACCCGTTCTCATTTGAGAATCACACTCATTTTAACAGGAAAAATAGTTGATTTTTCACCAAAATGAAGTCAAAACAGCAACTTAATATTTAATTCTAGTGTTGAACTTCGACAAAAAAATATGACAGTGTTTCTGATGCAATTTTGATTCAAGAATACACATGTTCAATGAAGCTTGACTCAAAGTTCCCCAATTTAGAATTAATTTTGAAAATACTTTTCGGCTCTGCTGACCAAACGGCTGTTAGACTTCGGGCAGAAAAAAGTCTGTAAGACAGATGGCCCATTCCTTGTTTTGAAATAGAAATAGCAAAGCATTGATAAGGAAATCACAGGTGCTAGAGAATTTCAAACAGCATTAAAAAGATACTTGATAGAAGGAGTGTACTATAGTTTAGACAAATTTTTGCAAATATAAAGTCATTAGAGTGAAACCTCTATCCATTGTTTTCCAAGGGGCCAGGAAAATAAAACCATCCATGCAGGAAAACGATCCATCCAGGGGAATTTAACATTGATTAAATGGGACTGGGGTGAAAAAGAATAAATGATACAAGCAGAAAAACGATGGATCCGGGAACGATGCACAGAGGTTTCACTGTATAATAGGTTTAAAATGTGATTAAATATTTCCATAGTTTGGACAAACTATTCAACAAATATGACTTATCAATATTAAGTATGAGTATACTGTATCACTATTATGCAGTTTGGACATATTTTATCATAAAATGTGTATTGATGAAACCTAGATTTGAGATCAAACTTTGTATTATGTAATGAATCAATAAACTTACTTACTTACTATATTACTATTCAAAAAATAAAATTATAACATTACAAAATGAATCAACTGACAAAGCTTCACAATTTTTTCATCTCCTTGAGATTATGGTGGAGACTTGAAGATGTTTCGCAGCAAATGGAAATCATATCTAAAACGGTCTTGTAAATCTCATGGAGTTGTTGGAATTCATTGCAATTTGCTCGTTATCGGTGCGCAAGCAGACTGTGCTGTAAGCTTACCTTGAAGTGCACCAAACGTTTCTTCCACGTGAGGCACAAGCTTACCTTGAAGTGCACTGAACGTTGAACGTTCTTCCACGTGAGCCACAAGCTTACCTCGAAACGCACTGAACGTTTCTTCCACGTGAGACACAAGCTTACCTTGAAGTGCATTGAACGTTTCTTACACGTGAGGCACAAGCTTACCTTGAAGCGCGCTGAACGTATCTTCCACATCAGCAACAAGCTTACCTTGAAATGCACTAAACGATTCTTCCACGTGAGCCACAAGCTTACCTTGAAGCGCACTGAACGTTTCTTCCATGCGAGCCACAAGCGTACCTTGAAACGCACAGAACGTTTCTTCCACATGAGCAACAAGCTTACCTTGAAGCGAGCTAAACGTTTCTTCCACATGAGCAACAAGCTTACCTTGAAGCGAGCTAAACGTTTCTTCCACATGAGCAACAAGCTTACCTTGAAGCGAGCTAAACATTTCTTTCACATGAGCCACAAGCTTACCTTGAAACGCACTGAACGTTTCTTCCACATGAGCAACAAGCTTACCTTGAAACGCACTGAACGTTTCTTCCACATGAGCAACAAGCTTACCTTGAAACGCACTGAACGTTTCTTCCACATGAGCAACAAGCTTACCTTGAAACGCACTGAACGTTTCTTCCACATGAGCAACAAGCTTACCTTGAAACGCACTGAACGTTCCTTCCACATGAGCAACAAGCTTATCTTGAAGCGAGCTAAACATTTCTTCCACATAAGACACAAGCTTACCTTGAAACGCACTGAACGTTTCTTCCACATGAGCAACAAGCTTACCTTGAAGCGCGCTGAACGTTTCTTCCACATGAGCAACAAGCTTACCTTGAAACGAGCTAAATGTTTCTGTGAGCCACAAGCTTACCTTGAAGCGAGCTAAACGTTTCTTCCACGATCGCACTCCCGACTGCCATACCAAGTGCAGAACCTCGCGGTCAAAGTTGACGTCCCAGCCCTCATGGGTGATGGAGAAGGAGAAGGCGACGGCCGAGTGGGCTTCTGCCATCCTCGGTTATCTGCAGACAACAAATAGTCAAGTTGAAGCAATCAAGACTACACATAGTAATTTAACTACACAGAATGTTACCAGTATACTGTATTGAAGTGATTTTACGTTGTTTCACAAGGTCATACCGCGGGCCATTTGAAAAGGTCCCCTCTGGATTAACGTACATCAGTTTACATTTATTTTTTAGTTCAGTTTAGTTCAGTTTAGCTTTTATTTGCCTTTTACTTCACCAGTGTACATTATGTAGAAGCTATGAAACAAAACTTGCATAAAAGTTTTAAAAGATGTCATTATTCATTATTAGTATTAGTATTATCAGTATTATTATTATTAGTACTGGTGATGATAATAATAAACAACTACTAATAAACAACTACTACTAATGGTACATCTATTGAAACTTCAAAACTTATGTTCTGTCAAAAAAGAGATCAAGTACTGGCTTTTAGACTCCTTGAATGGTACTCTGTAATTATTTGCAAATTGATTTTTTTGTCACTTAATGTGTATTATTCGTATCCACCATTATCCTATTTTTTCCCCATTATTCTATCTTTCTAATTTAATTAAGCGCAATTTTATTTTTCATATACAAATGTAGTGTTTTCTTTCTTCGTTTTATTATTCTCTGTATAATCCACAGATAAGCCTTGTGCTAGGCTTTGTGGACAAGTGAACCTTATGTTTTATGTAAATGAATGATGATAATAATAAACAACCTATAATAAGGATATCTTCCACTTCAATGAAATTTCAAATAATTATTAATTAATAATTCTATACTCATTCTTCTCGACATACTTCACCAATATGTACATGTCTAATGATCCTCAACCACTGGATTTTTGATCCAAAGTTGTTGTAATTAATAAAATAAATAAATAATCATCACTTTTCATGTTACAGTATCATTCATCATTACACTTTCATTTCAATTGTATATAATTTCACTACCGAGTTGTTAGATGAGCGTAGCGAAGATTCCATTTCACAAACCGAAAAAAAATGGGCTTCGTTTTTATGTTTCTGTGTTTTTCGAATGTTGTGCACGGTATACAGGTCAGGAAGAAATACTTTCGACTTGAAACTTCTTCTAAATATTTCTGTCATACCAGAATAGGTTGGGATTGTTTTTCAGAAACATTTGTCGGAAGGTTTTTCCGGGAAAAATTCAAAAGGTTTGGAAAATCACCATAAGAATAACACAAATGGAAAATACTTGAAATGTGCAAATTTTTCAAAAGCTTTAAAATTTGCACTGAATATGAAAAACACCATCATACATATTTTTATTTTCAGTTACTTTCACAACAATCGGATGAGAAATAATAAAGAAAACGCAATAAAAGTATACATTCTATTGAAGGTTGGGATCAATTGGTTTTGCTAAGTGTATATGCGACAGGTTGCAGCACTATAAATATCAACAAGTTGCAGGTGAGGTTTCTGAACGTTTCAAGTAATCCAAGGTCCGTCCGTATATGTGGATTGATCTGATGAAATATTTTTCATTCTAGATTTCCATACTTCTAAGCTCATCTCACAACGCAAATCTCGCGTTTTTCCAGTTTAATCATGTTATATGCTATTTGTTCAATGTATTTTATATTGATTTTTATCCTATTCAGTTTAGGAGTCAGGGGCTAACCATGGTGTACATATATTACACCAGCGCACATTGAGATTGCGAGTCAAGTCAACACTGCTGTTGGTGACCCCACTCGTGACAAAGCAGTCAGTTAGTACCCAGCCTTCCACGGCATCTAGGTCAATATTTACACACATCAACAGAGCAACCACTGTCAATTCCAACACCTTCATTGGCTGAGGTCATTTGTCACAACATGCTTTACCAAATTAATTAGATAAATAACTATTTTCACCCCTTTCCAGTACCATATATTACTATACCATATACTGTACTACAAATGTAATCGAATCTACCACGTAATTAAATATATAGGCCTACTTCTAAATATCACTATGCTATGTTAGATACTTTAATCCAGACAAATCCATTTCTCCACAATAACTTAGTGTTGGTAATTTATAATTAATTTTTGTTCTCTTTGTCCTTCTCTCAAATATAAAATATTATTTATTCATTCCATCTCTGCTAAGAGCTATAATATTTATAAATGTATTTCTTTTGATAGCCCGCACTCAAGAACTTGTGTTCTTACACGCGGGCTTCTGTTAATTTTGTAATCCTTACTTATATTATGTATTAGCTATTATATTGTGCAGAATAAAATGAAAATGAAATGAATGAAAAAAGTTATCCAATACATGATATCTGGCTCTTTATTGGTCAATAACTGGTCAATGGTATAACCACAATGTAGTGATACAGGTCTAATGTAGGTCTAATATAAAGAAGATGTACCGACTCCCGTACTGAAAACATGGACGGTATTTGTGGTTTCTTCCGGTCAGTTCAGAGCCAAAGGTCCTGATTGCCTGTCACGATTTAGCGGATTCCCTTGTGAACTAGATGTAAATGAGAGTGGCTACGGTACCGGTGGCATTGTATAGCATTGTGGTTCCATAAGCGATAGTTGTGCACTACGAGCAATCGGGACCCTGGACTCGGGAACTGACCCCGGAAATATTCAACTTTTAAGCTGTGAGTTGCTACACCTTCTTTACGCTAGGAAAACGCGGGATGCGCGTTGTGAGATGAGCTTAGAAGTATGGAAATCTGGAATGAAAAATATTCTGTGAGCTCAATTTACATTTACGGACCTTGGATTAATTAAAACGTTCAAAAACCTTACCTGCAATATGTTGATATTTATAGTACTGCAACCTGTCGCACATACATTTTGCAAATCCAATTGATCCAAATATTCAATAAAATGTACACTTTTATTGCGTTTTCTTTGTTATTTCTCATCCGATTTTTGCAAAAATCACTGAAAAGTTGTATAATATTATTGTTCATATTCGGTGAAAATTTGAGAGCATTTAAAAAATTCTTGTTTTCAAGTATTTTTCCTCCAGGTTGTTCTTACGAGGATTTTTCAAACTTTCTGATTATTTTCCGGAAAAACCTTCCGACCGATTTCTCTGAATAACAATCCCAGTCTATTCTGGTATGACAGAAATATGTAGAAAAAGTTTCAAGTCGATAGGTATTTTTTCCTGACCTGTATGCCGCGTACAAAATTACAAAAAAAAAAAAAAAAAAAAAAAAACAGCATAAAAACCAAGCCCATTTTTTTTCGGTATGTGAAATGGAATCTTCGCTACGCTCATCTAATTATGATAAAGTATGTTGGTATCATTACATCGTGCAATGATTATGAAACATTACTCAATCCGAGGTGAAGATTAAAGGACATCACAACACTGAAAGTAGACTCTAGTGAATAATGACGATATTCATTTCCATAATTTTAGAAAGAACTAGAAATCATCATCTCAATCGCAGAAATTACAATCAAATTTGACGTCCAGGGCCCATGGCCTTATTCTGCTTTGTAACGTGGGCATTACTAGAGCAGGGCCGTCGTTAGGGGGGTCTCAGGGGGGGCGCGCTTCCCCCCAATCGACATTTGCGCCCCCCCCTCCCCCAATAACTTATCCTCCTTCAAAAATATATAATGTTGACCTACGAATAAACACACAATAAAATATGATTACTTATTAATATGAATTGCATCAGTATACACTCTACTACTTGACACTTTCTTTTTTCTTTTCGATAATGATTCAATTATTAGATTCCGACACTGCTCGTGAATTGCAAAAATCACTTGAAAAATGACCATATTTCAAAAAAATCACTGCTGGCAATTTTGCTGGGAGAATCGCAAAAATAGCTTTGAAAATGTCCATGTAATGATTATACTATTAAAAATAACTTTGGTAATGTCCATTGTGATTCAATCATTGGACTCTAAAACCGCTTGTAAATATCAAAAATCACTTGAAAAATGACATGGGTCCATTTCAAAAAATTCAAAAAAAAAAAATCAAAAAAATTCTTTGCTGTGAGAAATAAAGTATAACTTCGAAAATATCCATGATGATGCAATTATTAACCACTCATGAATCGCAAAAATCTCTTGAAAAATGTCCATATTTTCAAAATTTTCCTGTGGGGCTCTGCTAAGGGGCTTTCGCCTCCCAGACCCCCTTTTCGCGCGTGGCTGGTGTCCAGCTACGTGGTCATTTTATTCATGTAACCTGTCGGCCCCCCCCCAATACACAAATCCTAACGACGTCCCTGTACTAGAGTCTGTTTATGTTTCTATACAGAATTGATAATGTCCGCGTCATGACTCATGGTCTCCAGACCCCTTTTCTCGACATTTATTAAATGTGAAATGAGTAAAATTTGGATAAGATTTGAATATTTCCACTGAAAATGACTGATTTAAATTCCTGAAATTATTATTTTAATTAGATGAGCGTAGCGAAGCTTTCCATTTCACACCCTGAAAAAAAATGGGCTTCGTTTTTATGTTTTTTTTTTTTTTGTAATTATGTACGCGGCATACAGGTCAGAGAAATGAATCAATCAACTTGAAACTTTTTCTGGACGTTGGTGTCATACCAGAATAGGTTGGGATTGTTATTCAGAGGAATCGGTCAGAAGGTTTTTCCGGAAAATAATCGGAAAGTTTGGAAAATCCTCGTAAGAATAACCAGGAGGAAAAATACTTGAAAAATAAGAATTTTTCAAAAGCTCTCAAATTTTCACCGAATATGAACAATACTATTATACACCTTTCCAGAGATTTTTGCAACAATCGAATGATGAATAACAAAGAAAACGCATTAAAGGTGTACATTTTATTGAATATTTGGATCAATTGGATTTGCAAAGTGTTTATGCGACAGGTTGCAGATTACTATAAATATCAACAAGTTTCAGGTGAGGTTTTTGAACGTTTGAAGTAAGTCAAGGTTTGTAGATGTAAATTGAGCTGACAAGTTATTTTTCATTCTAGATTGCCATACTTCTAAGCTCATCTCACAACGCGCATCCCGCGTTTTCCTAGTATCATTCATATCTTTCCACATTACACTTGAAAATCTCACCACCTATTGGGTTAGTGAAATGTCGGAGTGAGTTGTAAAATATTGTGCATAGCACTTGAGATCATTGTGCATCACTGCCACTAGGATAATCAACTAGCGAAGGCAGTGACTCCTATTTGTTTACATTTTCACAGGTTGCCATTGGTTAGAAACTGTTCTAGCCTTGTGAAGGGTATCTCACATATAATTAGATGAGCGTAGCAAAGACTCCATCCCACTCTTATACAGCTTTGTCTGTGTGTTTTTTGTTTGTTTGTTTGTTTGTTTGTTTGTTTGTAAGCACTGCACAGGTCACATGAGTGAACTGATCAAAATGAAACTTTTTTTTGTACAGGCAAACTTTTACAACTTAGAACTGTATAGTTTTTGGAATGAATCGGTTGGATAGATTTGGAGAAGTATCATGTCAAAGTTTTTGAAAACCCCATAAGATTGGCTAGGTGAGAAAATTTGAAAACATGAAATCTCTCCGAAAAAAATAAAATTTTCTCCGAGTGTTCAAACATGAACGATACACATAACCACCATTTTGTAAGCAATTCGAATCAGTCGTTTTGAAGAAAAAAAATTCAAATAACTGTTTTTATACAACAAATGTATGGAAATGAGCCAAGATTCACTGCTTCCTAGATTCAATATATTTTGCCAAAGAATTAACTATCCTTTATATTCGTCAAGGTGTGTAGATAAAGTATCAAATGTAGGACTGGTTATTATACCTTATCCAGATATCTCGCTCATCTTACAACGCATATTTCGCATTTGCCTAGTACAAATAATTGCATTTCATACTTCACGATTTTTCAACTCGGGAATAGCAAAACGACCGAAAATGAGATGGAATGATAGAGAAAGTCATCTCATCTTATTTCATAAATCTCGCGTAGGCCTATAGGGGTCCAGGGTCACAATCATCAATGTCGATGTCTTATTTATGCGTGTTGAAGATGCTTGTCATTGTCATACTCATATCAACAACAGCTGAAGGTTCCGCCCTTCCGGCGTGTTTACTCAACAAGAGGTTGTGCCTATTCAAGGAAACGGTCATAAACTGACCCAAAAACTCCTCTGTGCTCTTACCAATTCAGCTACGGAATTATGACACGCCGAGATCTTCTTCACTCTTGGTGATGAAAGAGCCCCCCCCCCCCCATTGCAACCACGAGAGATGACGATTACAGTACTGTGACTACTAGAACTCGTTTATTTGAATTTTTACATGTTTGGTATTTTTTTCTCGTACTTTATAAGCAAAAACAATTCAAGATGGTAAATTAAAAATCACACATCACACGGATTGCAATTATCCTTCATACTAACATGCTCTTGTAATCAAGGAATTTAACACACAAAAATAGCTTTCTATCTCAATACTGAATAGGCCTACATAAATCATTGTTACAAGTTCATAAAAGCACGGTAAATCAAACTTCTTATATAAGCAGGCGTGAAATTGAGGCTACTTTGAAATAATATGAAATTCCTCACATGTAGAGTAATGGAATTGGCCATCAAAACCTCCAGCAAAGCTATTACCAAGCAATACACGTTACATATTCACAAAAAAACTATATATCATATTGAAAAAAGGTTTGCATGTTTAAATATAACAGATAAAACAAATGAATAAATAATTTTAAAAAATGTCATTTTGAAGGTATACAAGTACCTGAATGAGTGATATTTTAATGTGTTTATTCGTACATCAACATGATATACATTATTGGAGGGGCGCAAATGTCGGTTGGTGCCCCCCCCCCCCCCTGGACCCACCCACGACGTCCCCGACTGAAGAACGGGGATAACAACACGGGCGCTGACTAACTGCGCCTCTACGGAGCATGACGACCGCAGTAATCCACCACACGGCAAATTAAAGATGTTTTGATGAATGCATGACCTCACTGCCAAGGTCAACAAGACGAAGGTCATCGCGGTGCTGGAGGAAGGTCGAGACGAGACATCAAGATCTTATTCTCTACAACCATCTCTTCAATCAACTTTCAATATAATTTCGAAGCTATTAAGATGCCAATTAAATCCAAGCAACAAGTGTCACCAGTTGGAAACGATTAAAACAAGGCCTTCTCTATTATTATAGAAATTGATCAGGAAATAGAAGGGCAGTGACGTAATTGTTTGGATCTCAAAAGTGATATATTATATAACCAATCCAAAGATATGTTGATATGTTCTAGCTCATCCATCAACGCGGAAACACATAACGCGTTTTCCTAGTTTAGATATTATTTGCGGTAAATTATCATCACTATTGTACCTGTGAATCTCATGGCATCATTGTTGATTTGTATCTGCAATTACGTGTATGTATCTTTTTGGTCGTATGTACTGACTAAATTATTTCAAATGTATTGTATGGTATGGTATTGATGATTATTGCTTGCTTAACGACCCCACCAACAGCTAGGTTATACGGGGGTACGAAGATGTGATGATAAGTGAAAGAACGTTCACAAAAATCCATGCGGGACTCGAAGCCACGCCCAACGGTGACTTCAGTTTCTATAAAGCAGTGCCTCAGCTAACCGAGCTAGGTTAGGTTAGGTTCGATCCCCGCCACCGTCCATCTTTACAGGAGTTTTTTGTGGTTTCCCTCTGTAGTCTAGGGTAATGCCGGGATGGTTCCCACAATATAGGCCACGACCGCTTCCTTCCCACTATCCTTCCCACCAACCATAAAAACCTTCATCTCTTCATCCCATCATCTCATTAATCATTCATCCGACGCCAATGGATTTTAGTAATCATTACAGTGCGTCGTTAAAACCCAATAAAAAAAAGGGATGGCAATAAAATTATTATTAGTGTTTTAAATTATTAGTATTATTATCATCATTATTAGTTTCAGCAATAATAATGCCAAATGTCTAATATAAGCTGGAACTAAATGCTCAAGAACAGACATGATTTTCTCTCCCAGACGGAATGAGAATGTTCTTGACGCTCCCATTCTTATATTTCAGATGTAATTATGTATTTTGTTGGAAGGAAATTTCAGTAGATTCACGTGATCAAGTTGAAATCTGATCATAATCACAGAACTAGGTATTATAAACGCCAGTCGAATGAAACAATCAAGACTCGAAATGTGTGCTAAGGCCCTACATCTGTTTCCCCCTCAGTCAGGAGGTGTAGCCGACAGTCCGACACACACATAGCAACGCTTGCTAATCAGTCCTCAAGCTGGATTCACAATGCGAACTAATGATTAGTGATTAATGATTAACTAAAGTTGGCAGATACGGAATCAGTGTTGACGTTCACATTGTGTTTAATATTAGTGACTGACCTTGAAAGTTAACCAACTTTCAACTTTAGTATTAATCATTAGTTTCAATCATTAGTCTGACCAATCAGAAGTCGTGAATTCGAAACGACAGAAAGTCAATGCAAAAGGAAGCTATCCCGCTCGATGAACCGCTCGTTTACAGCCTTCTAACATGTAGATTTCAAATAAATCTGTCATCTTAAGAAAGCTACGACTCATGAAAATTAATTCTCATTGTGAATGCTCAGTTTCTTAATTTTAGTATCTAGTATTAGTCACTAATCATTAGTTCGCATTGTGAATCCAGCTTTACAAAGCATGTTTATAGGTTTGTTCGATTGGCCTGCACCCGGGGCGGCTGGTGTAGGCTCAGTGCACCATGGAAATGACGTCATGCCAGTTTGGTTGCACCCCAAATCGAACACGTCCGAATTCGTTACGCGGCATTTGAGTTGATTTATAAATGTAAAAATGGCTGGCAAAAATGCTGCATCTTTTTTTTTGTATATTGGGTTTTAACGACGCACTATACTGATGGCTACGATCTATTGGCGTCGGTGGATGATGAATGAGATGATATGATGATGAGATGAAAGGCTATTTTATTAGGTGTTTTGGGTGGTGGGAAGGAGTCGGTCGTGGCCTGTTGTTAAGGAACCATCCCAGTATCAACCTGAACAACAGAGGGAAATCACGAAAAAACCCTGTCAGGATGGTCGACCATGGCGGGAATCGAACCCCGGTCTCCCGAATGACGGTTCAGTGTCTTACCACTCGGCCACGCGTCTCGGTTGCATCTTTTTATAAGGCCTGCTGCATCTTCTTACTGTTGACATGATCGTAGATTTTCTATATTATTATGAACATGGGCTACACATAAGTCACCGTCAGAAAAAAAACTTGATGCCAGTCTTGGACAACTGGATTGTTGTTGATGATAATTATGTTCATGATTTTCATAAAATGCGCCCAAACAATCTGCACTACACCAGCACACCACCTCCAGAGCTGGTGCGCTAAAAAGCTGCCCCAAGTTACACCAGCGCCAAATCGAACGCGCACGGTTCTGCACTAGAGCCGGCAAAGTAGTCTGCACCAGACATATGGAACGTGCTGGTGCAGTGGTGTAGCTTGGTGCTGACAAATCGAACAGACCTTATGTAAACAACAGACTGCGCAGTGGCGAGGAGCCCGAACATTAATGAGGGGTCAGCTTCATAAAGTTGTCACGTCATAGATGTTGACGTGATTTCAAGAGTGGTTACGGGAATAAGGGGATAGGGGAGCCGAATTGATCGATAATTGCAAGTGTCAGATATTCGATTTATATAATAATATGAATCATGTTGCAAATATGATGGACAGCACATTATTATTGCTGTAGACACAATATTATGTCGTCATGGTAGGTATATAGCTTTTCAATAGTAAACATTAACCAATCCAAGTCCTATAGCCTCCTGGAGCAAGCCGCCCTGGCGCGTTATTCCAAGTGGTTTATTGGGTGAGGCGCCTGCGCTACACGTGTTGTTGTTATTGTTGTTGTTGGGTGGGTGACTTGCTATAAATGAACGGGAAACTGCACTCGTGAAAGCGTTGAGGGATGTACGTAGACTATAGGCGCATGCAGTGATTTTATAATCAAAATTTATAATCAAACTTATTTCGCACTAATGGCAGTTCTTCTTTATTCGTCTTATTTTACCGTTATATTCGTATTGAATTTATTTGTTATTATCCCCATGTGTTTGTTATTCTATTTCATATTTGTCATGTGATTGTTTAATGTGAATAAAAAACATGTTGAAATTGAAATTGAAGAACATCACATCATTTTTTAACAATATTTTTTCTCATTCTAGTGGTTGGACCTATATTATTATCAAAGCATGCATATCGCATACGCCGAGGGGTTAACAAAGCTCCTCCGCTTCAGAAAGTGAAGTCACCGTTGGGCGTGGGTTCGAATCCCGCATAAGGCACGGGTTTTTGTAAACGTCCTTTCACTTATCATCACTTCATAATTTCATTACCATCTGTTCATTCGTACCCCCGTATAACCTAGCTGTTGGTGGGGTCGTTAAGAGGCCGCAGGCGCTCGTATTTCACGCCGCAAACTCTCACGGCCGTAATTTTTGTGATATCAATATGATTGTTTTTGCATTCTGTTAATAATTGAAAAACGGAGGTTATCGCATTCACAGAATTTTGAACAAAAAATTTGTGATTTTTCAAATTCTTCAAATGGAAAATGAAAAAATTTCTAGTTTACGGAAACCTAGATATATATTTTTGAATACCGAAAAAAAAATATGGACTGTGAAATATATCAAAAGTGTGAGTAAGGGAATTAACGGCGTTTACGAGAATATGAGTTCGGCGGGCTAGTCTATGGGCTGCGCCTAGCACACGATGCATGTTAAACTCGAGTCTGAAGCGAGCGAACAACGAGCGCGTGTAGAGCGCCTGCGGCCTCTTAAGCAAACAATAATCATCAATCATCAACAAAGCTTCTGAGATCTGATTGTCATGGGATCGTCTTGGAAACCATTGAAATCTCCCTGAAATTCCTTGGAATCTGAAATCAGGTGTACACCAAATTCACTATAGTTGTTCACCCCTCGGCACACGTCTATTAAGCCTGTATATTATTATATCATTAAGCCTGTAATATGATTTGAATTGATTAATAATTAATTCGTTATCCGGTGTATAATACAGGTACTTTACAAGCAGACGTGAACAAAAAGCGGAAACGGTTATTTAGAGCAGCGAGTGGACGACTGAACGTTCGTCAGGACACCATGGCATAACGCGAACAAACTAACACCATAGTGCTACCACGATGAAGTGATACCAACCTATTTCATCATAATATACACGAGGTGATCCTACTCGGGTCTTGGAACTGAAATATTTCTGGGGTCAGGACCCTTATTCTCGAGATTATGAGATTATGAGATTATGAGATGAGATTATTATGCTATGGTATTTTCATGTAGCATTTTTAGTGAGATTACCAGAATCATCTCATTCCACTTTTTTATCTCATTTCTCACCGTTTTGCTATTCACAAGCTGAGTAATCGTGTAATATGAAATGGAAATATTTGTATTATATGAGAGATACCCTCTAGGAGGCTAGCACATTATAGCCAATAGCGGCCAGTGAAAATGTAAACAAACAGAACACACTGCCTTCCCTAGTTAATTATCCTAGTGGCAGGGATTCGTCCGAATCAAGACCACGAGCTGGACATTCTACTAATAGTTACGCTCATCTGTGCATCTGTGCATCTGTGATGGGAAACGCTGTTTCTCGAACGTGATTGGTTCTTGTAAGAGTGAGGGTTGAGGGGGTGGGAGGGGGAGGGGGAGGGAGTTGGCGTGGCCGGGGTCGACTGGATTGGGTGGGGGGAAGAGAGAGGAAGGGAAGCAGACTGGGTGGCGCGGTGTGAAGACAATGACGCATGATGCAGTGAGCTGGTTCTAACTTCTAGAACATTCTTGACCGTTCTCGAATGTCCTCATGTTGTTCGTGAATGTGCTGTGAATGTGTGTTAGTGTGTGAGTGTGTGAGTGAGTGTGTGAATGCGTGAGTGTGTTGAGTGAGTGAGTGAGTGTGAGTGTGTGAGTGTGTGTGTGTGTGAATGTGTTGAGTGTGTGAGTGAGTGTGTTGAGTGTGTAAGTGAGTGTGTGTGTGAGTGAATGTGTTGAGTGTGTAAGTGAGTGTGTGTGTGAGTGAATGTGTTGAGTGTGTGAGTGAGTGTGTTGAGTGTGTGAGTGAGTAAGTGAGAGAGAGAGAGAGAGAGAGAGAGAGAGAGAGAGAGAGAGAAAGAGAGGGAGAGAGAGGGGGGGGGCGGTGAGGGGGAAAGGAAGGAGAATGACCCGAGAGGGTTTGAGAGGAGAGGAAGGAAGGGGTGGGGTGGGGTGTTTGGAGGGGGAGGAGTGACAGTACGTAATTGCGTTCACGCGGCAGAGCGGCTGGTGAGGTGTAAAAATGATCTCGCGTAGAAGTGGAGGGCATAACGGTGATTTGGCCCTCATGTTTGAAACATGAGGGGTCTTGCTAGTATAAAATAATCAAGCAAGTACCGGTACTGTATATTGTTAGGCCCAAGTGGGAAAAAACAGGAAAACTTGCGACTGTCAATGTTTTCAAAGTTAAAAAATGGGGAGTAATTGTTCTAGTTGATCTATTTTCATCATATCTTAAAATCTAAACGGGCATTTTTAGTAAAATAATTTATGTTAAAAAATCCATGAACGTCGATTTAGTGAAATATCAGTTTTTGGTGATGGCTTTCAAATGGTATGATATAAAAATTCTAAAACGGTGGATAAACAGCCATTTTCAATACCTTTAAGATGGTATAATTCATAACTATAGATAACTCATAATATCGTATAATTGTCAAGAATATAAAACTGTATTTATACTCTTGTTATGACTTATGAGATATGAGTTATATATAGCTGCATGTATTATAATACAATCTTGCAGGTATTAAAAATAGCTGTGCTTCCTCTTCATTGGAATTTCGATATCTCATACCGTTCGAAAGCTATCACAATAAAACTGATATTCTACTATACCGACTCGCATGGACTTCAACGTATATCTGGAATGTACTCTGAAAATGCGTCGATTCCATTACTGATGTAGAATGTAGACGAGGCATGCCACGCGCTGCGTACGAGATCCGTAGCATTGCGTGAACACACGGCATGCTCTCCTTGCGCTCATGTGATGTGAAGGAGTGAAAGCGGCCAACTCTTGCTTGACCGAGTGACGAGCTGGTCAACCGAGGGGTCAACAACTCCTCAAATCTGGTGTACACTTGTCATGAAATCCCGTGAAATTTGAAATTAGGTGTAAACCAAATGTACTAGTTGTTTACCACTCGGTTCGAACGCGAATCTTCCATAGTGCCAGTGGCGGAAACATTCCCCAGGGAATATTATTCGGATACTACCAAGAGTGAAGGCCCATTCACGATTAAACTTAACCGTAAACTTGGGAACTTACAAATTGTTTGTCATACGGTATTTCTCGTTACTGTTCACGACAACATTAAACTTAGTCCTTAACAGTAGCAGTAACGTAGAAGTTTGCAAACTCCAAACTTGGTTTCTCAAGTTTACGTCGAACTTAGGAATTGACCAATCAGCGCTGCTCCAAATCTATGACGCGTTATAGACACATCGATTTCAGACCTGCAGCCGTCCGCCATTTTCAGAAGATTCCACGAAAGTTCGTCTTAATTTCTAGCAATTCTTGGCCAACACCAATCGTCATTGTCATCTGTATAATTTGAAGCAATAAAAACTCCACGGTAGCTCGATCCATTTGATTACAGCAATAATTAACAATGGCATTGAGTAAATAATATGGCAATGGTAATAGGTATAATTATAGGTTAGGTTATGTTGGACTGTCAACAAACAAATCAGCTGTGTATTTCAGCTCTATCGATCTTTCATGACGTCATTATCGAAATAAAAAGTCGCAATCCTATTGGCTAAACTTGGAACGTGGAAGTGTGTCGTGAATGAGCATATAAAATCGTAAGTTTACAGCCATAAGTTGAAGGAATAAGTTTAAGGTCAAGTTTAATTGTGAATTGGCCTTGAATGTGGGCTTGGCGTGTAATGATGCCTGAGAGCTACTATTTTTAATACCTTTAAGACGGTATAATGCATAACTAGATAACTCATATCGTGTAATTGTCAATTTTTTATTTGGGAACTGAATCTAAATGTTCAAAAGTGCAAAGTGATGACATTCACAAATAAAAGGAAAAACGTTATTCATTTTCAATATACCATAAACAATACAAAGCTTGAACGAGTTAATGCAATGAGAGACCTGGACCCCTATTCCTGAGATAAATGAGACATGAGAAAAATAAAAGTGAGTGAGAAAACGATTATCTCACTTAAAATGGCCGATTTACCATCAACAATCGGCCATTTCAAGTGAGATAATCGTTTTCTCACTCATTTTTATTTTTCTCACATCTCATTCATCTCAGGAATAGGGGTCCCTTATGCTTAGTTGTGACCACTCATACAGAAAGCATGTGGAAGCCTAGGGCGTTCAAACTTCTTGGGGTAATATAAGACGAAATTGTGCAAAATATTTGTCTAAATCAACAAGCAGTCTGCTGTATATTGCATTAGTGAGACCGCAGATCGAGTATGCTGGTGTGGTGTGGAATCCGTATCACATTGGAAACATCGATGCCATAGAGAGAGTCCAACAAAGATTCGTCCATCAACAATGCGCGAAATCGGGCATTGTTTATCACAGAAAAGATTATTTGGATCACTGCACTACCAATAGGATAATGACACTCGCAAACAGACGCTTGGTAACTGATCTAATATTTCTGTACAAAGTTGTAAATAGTTATATAGATTCATCTTCAATTGATAGTCAATTAAACTTCCATGTACCACCTCGTGTAACCCGAAAACAGTTTAAATTCCACCCAAATAATAGCAGAATAGATATTAGTAAATATTCATGTATAAACCGGCTACAGAATTCATATAACTCCATTTCCCATCTAAACACTAGTTTAGACTTGCATTTCAATAATCTTTCACAATTTAAATGAATTTCAGGATATATAGCAGATAGGCTAACTTAGTGTGCTTTCATGATTCACTGTTCAATTATTCAACTATTGTAGGCCTACCTAAAATTTACCTGTGTTAATGTTCTTGTTTGTGTTATGTTCATTATATATTTTTATTGTTTGTTTTCATGTATGTGTTGTCCTTTTATTAAATAAGCACGAGTGGAAATATATATTTCTGTTGCTGATAAAGACTAGATCAATCAATCAATCAATCTATTTCGGGGAATTGGTTAGAGCCAGCTGTGGTTAGGGTCATTGGGTCAGGTTTTGATCGTTTTCTCGCCCCATCAAATTGGTGGTGAAAAAAGAAATCAAGATGTCTACAAATTTTCCATTACAAAATTCCCTGACTTTTCCAGGTTTTCCAGATGGAAAATTATATTTTTCCAGTCTACAAATTTGGCTTTCCCGCCGATTAGAATATATGAAAAATTGTTCACAAATTCAATTTCGGTTTTACAGTCGGTTTCAAGTCAGGTATAGTCGGTTTCAAGTCAGGTACAGTCGGTTTCAAGTCAGGTATAGTCGGTTTCAAGTCAGGTATAGTCGGTTTCAAGTCAGGTATAGTCGGTTTCAAGTCAGGTATAGTCGGTTTCAAGTCAGGTATAGTCGGTTGTAAGTCAGGTATAGTCGGTTTCAAGTCAGGTATAGTCGGTTGTAAGTCAGGTATAGTCGGTTTCAAGTCAGGTATAGTCGGTTTCAAGTCAGGTATAGTCGGTTTCAAGTCAGGTATAGTCGGTTTCAAGTCAGGTACAGTCGGTTTCAAGTCAGGTATAGTCGGTTTCAAGTCAGGTATAGTCGGTTTCAAGTCAGGTATAGTCGGTTTCAAGTCAGGTATAGTCGGTTTCAAGTCAGGTATAGTCGGTTTCAAGTCAGGTATAGTCGGTTTCAAGTCAGGTATAGTCGGTTTCAAGTCAGGTATAGTCGGTTTCAAGTCAGGTATAGTCGGTTTCAAGTCAGGTATAGTCGGTTTCAAGTCAGGTATAGTCGGTTTCAAGTCAGGTATAGTCGGTTGTAAGTCAGGTATAGTCGGTTTCAAGTCAGGTATAGTCGGTTTCAAGTCAGGTATAGTCGGTTTCAAGTCAGGTATAGTCGGTTTCAAGTCAGGTACAGTCGGTTTCAAGTCAGGTATAGTCGGTTTCAAGTCAGGTACAGTCGGTTTCAAGTCAGGTATAGTCGGTTTCAAGTCAGGTATAGTCGGTTTCAAGTCAGGTATAGTCGGTTTCAAGTCAGGTGTAGTCGGTTTCAAGTCAGGTATAGTCGGTTTCAAGTCAGGTATAGTCGGTTTCAAGTCAGGTATAGTCGGTTTCAAGTCAGGTATAGTCGGGAATTGTGGACTTGTATTTGCAACGACTAAAAATGGTATTCAATTGATGAAATTTTATTTTTTTACATTTTGAGTAGGATTCCAGAAAAAATACAAAATTCCCTGACTTTTCCAGATTTATTAAATTCCCTGACTTTTCCCAATTTTCCAGGTTTTCCAGTGTTGTAGACACCCCGAGAAATATGCCGACAGACTGCTCCGACCACTGAGCTACTGGCACACCGGCTGGACGGACGATACGTGGTTTAGCTGGAACTTGTTTGCTTGTATTTGTTTGTCAACAAGTGATCTGATTCCGTCCCGAGATTACGTGGTGGCCGGTCGACCTTCGGCTCGCCACTCGACTCCCAGTGCCACAGCTAGGTTATACGGGGGTACGAATGAGCAGGTGATTATGGAACTATGGAGTGATGATAAGTGAAAGGAGCCTGCACTATCGCCATCGGTTAGGGGGATGAAGTAATTGCGACATTTTCTCCGAGAGGTGGTGGTATATGGTATAATCCCCCCCCCCCTCCTCTCTAGGTCAGTCCGAATGTAGAGCACTGATTGGATCAAGTGTGTCAAGTGTGAAGATAAGACTAGATTCAAGTGCGGATTCTTACGACAGGCCTATACTGGTTATTGTTATTCACGATCACAACACGAGAATCAAAACACGTAGATTAGATAAGTAGAGAAATACTCTACATTCTACAACATGGGCTCAATACAATCAACAAAACGCGCTCAACACATTTTTAATTGATAATTGTTTGTATTCTGTCGACGATTTCCTGTAAGAGTCCACGGGAGTCAATTCACCGAAATATCAGTTTTTTGGTGATAACTTTTGAAAGGTATGAGATATAAAAATTCAAATACTCGAAAAACACAGATAATTATAATAGCTTCAAAACGAACTATTCAAGCCATGTCGCATAACTGTCAAGCGTATTCAGCTGAAAAAAAAACATAACTTTTAGCTGTATCCGCTTGACTGTTATGCGGTCCATGATTTAAATAGTTATAATTTATATCACCTTGAAGTTATTTTAATTATCTGTTTTTCTCGCGGATTAGAATTTTGATATCTCATACCGTTCAAAAGTTATTACCAAAAAACTGATACTTCGCTGAATCGACTCCCGTGGACTCTTACAGGAGTAAACCCTTAAAAGGTCAATGATAACTTCAAGATGATGATTATTGTTTGCTTAACGACCCCACCAACAGCTAGGTTATAAGGGGGTACGAATGAGCAGGTGATTATGAAACGATGAAAAGTGATGATAAGTGAAAGGACGTTTACAAAAACCCATTATGCGGGACTCGAACCCACGCCAAAGGGTGACTTCAGTTTCTGAAAAGGTGCCTCAGCTGACCGAGCTACCGTGGGCGGCAATGATAACTTTATTTGTGTTATTCAACTGTCCATATATATGTTTGCAATATGCCGTTTCTAATGTGTATGTTATTTATTCTCTCATTTCCATTGCCAATGTGTTTTCATGTATTTAAGATGCTCAATATTGTATGTAGTGATGGGCAGCGAAACTTTCAATTTTGAAAGTTTCGTCAATTTCCGAAACTTTTCATGACAAGTCATGAATTTCTGAATTTTTTGAAAGTTTTGAATAAAATGCTTACTTCCTTTTAGGTGGACTGAGCTAATGCCACTATAGGTCAATCAATTGTTTCTCTGTTTTACCACTAGATACTGTATGGGGATGGCATTGAGTAATTTCTTTAATATTTAGAGCGCAGATAATTTTTGTCTTCCTCAACCTTGAAACTATTCACACCATATTGCAAACATGGTGAAGAAGAAAGGACAAATATGGGAATACTATGAATGTACGGGCCCGATAATGAAACAAATGGAATGTGAATTCTGCAAATTGAAATTTCGTTTCAATGCAACAGCATACATTAAAACATACAAATCCCATCTTTTTCTTGTATTTTTCAAAAATTTCTGTAAATTTCATAAGTTTTGATATGAAATTTTCAACGAAAGTTCCATCGAACATAAATTTCTGAAATTTTATAAAATTTCCAAAACCATTGATATTATTTTTGTCATCATCTCTGGAGCAATACGAGGTGGTGCGTGCAATAACGGCCTACGGGCCGTGACGTCAGCACAACACTGCCGGTCGTCGCGGGGCGAGGCTCGACCATTGTTCCCACCAACAGCCCAAGCTTTGAGCATGATGTAGTGATAACAAACTATTTCATCATAACATAAAGAAGGTGACCCAACTCGGGTATTGAAAGTGAAATATTTCCGGGGTCAGTTCCCGAGTCCAGGGTCCCGATTGCCCGTAGCGCAACTGCTGCTTTTATATCGAATTATATCAAACATCAATACTCAAAGCTGCTATACACGGCTCAGTAGAATTATAATGTTAGTAGTTGCATTTGTTCTTTACGAAAATTACAGATTTGTGAGTTCAAACAATGCCACCGGTACCGTAGACACTCTTATCTACATCTCGTTCACGAAGGAATCCGCTGAATCATGATAGGCAATCGGGATCTCTGGCTCTGAACTGACAGCAAGAAACCACAAATACCGTCCATGTTATCAGTATGTGAGTTGGGTCACCTTCTTCATATTATGATGAAATAGATTGGTATCACTATACATCGTGGTTTGGTATTCGGCACAAAAAGTTGCAGTCATGCGCTCTATCGGCGACTACCGTAAATAGAGTTTGGAGGACAGAATTCTGCACGTGGCTATGTTACAACGTTGTTTGTGACTACTTTCTCGCCCCAAAAATGTGTTTCACGACGAAATTGTTGCGTACCACAGGGTAATTCTGGGGCAGGAAAGAACCGCGAATGTTCCTTTCATTTATTCCCGAAATGCGGCAATTTATTTCAATTGATGAAACATTTTAGGTTGATTGCAAATGATATGCCTATCTGTAACTTTTTAGATCAATTATTGCAAATAGCATAATTGTAATTGATTATTTGTCATCATCGATTTTAATTGATGATAAATTTTAGGTTTTAAAAGTGCTATACTATATGCCTGTAACATTTAGGGTAATTGTAAATACTATTTTTGTAAATAACATTCGACTGTAAATAACATTTAACTGGAAATAATTATTTGACGTTGTCCATAACAACTGATGATATGTTCTGGGTTGATTGCAAATAGGGCCTATCATATGAAAACTATGGAAAACTGTTTTGTATACTTCATTATACAAAACAAAAACCGTATAATTAAATAAATTACTCTTAAAGCATAACACATTTTTGATGTTTTCCTTGCAATTGATTTCCTTGGAGTGCTCAGGACCTAGGTATAGTCATACATAGACCTAGATTAGATAACAAGTAATGAAAATGTTTAGAAAAAATAAAAATCCCATACGTTTTACCAATACCTACCGGACATTTTAAACTTGCTTCAAATGGTGTTTTGAACTAATATCAATAAACGAATACAAATGTTACATGGGTAAATTAATTGGTTAATGTAGGCCCTAGGCTATATAAGTTTTTGATAGGTTACTAAAGGAGTGAAATAATATAATAATCTAAATTCTCACACAACATTTACGAGGTAATAATAATTAATACCTAACTCACAACAATTGTTTAAACAAATGTGGTGGGGCATATTATTAAAATAATCCGATCTGAGTTTCAATAACATTTTTTCTACAAATGAAACATCCAAATCCACTTGAATAAGTTGGACAGATTTGTCAAAAGATGAATATAAAACAATATCGCACGTATGAACGTTTAGCATGGCCATTCCAAGCTGCATTACAAGCAAAGTAGCCATAGTAAACACTACGGAGAGATTACTCTGTCCTCCAAACTTCCGCCATGTTGGATTTTTGACAGCTGCCGCTAGCGCATTCTATAGGTACTTTTTGTGCCGAATTACGAATGGGCAAAGCTGTATCACAAACCGTACGGTAGGGGCGGAGCTAATACAGACCCGAAGTCGAGTCACGTGTACTCCCGAACGTACCCGACCTCTCCACTCTAAGATGCATTGAGGGTTGCGTTTGCCCGTTAACTGTAACTTCGGCCAAAAAAATATGACAGTGTTTCTGATGTAATTTCAATTCAAGAATACACATGTTCAATAAAGCTTTACTCAAATTTCCCCAATGTAGAATTAATTTCAAAATTACTTTTTGACTCTGCTGACCAAACGGCTGTTAGACTTTAAAGAACTATCGATCGTGCATAGATAAGTAGTGATAAAATGAACTAACTTCATGTTCACGTCGCCCCAGTTAATAACAGCTGCCATCAAGTTTTACGTTCGCGTCGCCTCAGCTAATAACAGCTGTCATCAAGTTTGTCAGTCTGTCAGCCGTTTCTACATTTGAAACAACACTGGATAGAGCAGCGATCAATGGTTCTCAGAAAAGTACTCAGGAAGTGGAATGTGTTTTCGAATTAGTGAAGTCACCATCTCCAACCGGCAGACCAACGCAACCCTCAATGCATCTTGCTCCACTCCAACCGTAGAGAGAACCTTATCTGTGTCACCTCGTGGCGCATTGGATAAGACATCTGTCCACAATGCGAGGAAGGCTCGGCTCAAATACGGCCAGTGCTAGTATTTTTTTTTTATTCTTTTAAAAGATTTTAGCTATAGGTCATGGGTCAGTTAATTTTTTTTCACCCTCGAACGTTTCAACTAACATTACAAAGTTGATAATTTCTGAGGAAATATTCATTTCCACTTCGACTCTGCCCTATACCATTACTCTGGTGACAACAGGCGCACCCACAACGACTGAGTAGAAGTGAGATGAGTTGACGATATATGAGCGGACGATGAATGAGCGGGAGATAGACGAATGATGTTCACGAGTTCACCGGCCAAGAAAACCTGTTTGTTGACCCGATTGCTCGTACAGGTAGGCTCTCCTCAAATGATGCCACTCGTTGTCGGGAAGTCCGAACAGAAAAGAGGTAATTCCTCTGCATGAGACGTCAACTAGTTAGAGGGATAGCCGAGGGGTCAACAAATCATGAAATCCGGGATACACTTGCCATGAAATCCCCTTGAAATCCCTGAAATCTCTTGAAATTCCTGAAATCTCTTGGAATCCCTGAAATCTCTTGAAATCCCTGAAATCTCTTGAAATCCCTGAAATCTTTTGGAACCCTTGAAAACCCTGAAATTTCTCGAAATCCCTGAAATCCCCTTGAAATCCCTGAAATCTATTGGAACCCTTGAAAACCCTGAAATCTCTTGAAATCCCTGAAATCCCCTTGAAATCCCCGAAATCTCTTGGAACCCTTGAAAACCCTGAAATCTCTTGAAATCCCTGAAATCCCTGAAATCTCTTGGAACCCTTGAAAACCCTGAAATCTCTTGAAATCCCCGAAATCAATTGAAATCTCTTGGAATCCATGAACATGAAATCAATTGAAATCCCTGAAATCTCTTGAACTGACCTGAAATCTGAAATCGAGTGTCCACGGGATATTTGCGAGTTGTTAACCCCTCGGGGATAGCAGCGTTTTCTTTTGCATACCGGTAGGCTTTTATTGGATGAGCGAAGCGAAGACTCAATTACACTATACCGAAAAAAAAGTGCTTGTTTTTTTTTTTTTTTTTTTTTTTCGCGCTCCACAGGTCAGACAAAAATTCAAAATCAGTTGAAACTTGGCACACACATGAACCCCTATCTGACTTGATGCTGTATAGTTTTGAGGCGCGATCGGTTTGACAACTTCTGAGAAAACTCATTCCAAAGTTTTCAAAAATCCCATTAGAATGAGCCAGAGGAAAACATTCGTGAAAAATATTTCATCTGAGAGGATTCCAATTCTTAGAGAATTTCAATCTGATAATGATACACATTATTCCGAACTTTTACTCAAATTGGATCAGCCGTTTCGATGTAAAAAGAATATATAATGTTATTTGTGTCAATTATTCAAAGCTATTAAGATACCTATCAAATCAAAGCAACAAGTGTCACCACTTGATTGTAAACGATTAAAACAAAGCCTTCTTCATTATTATATGAATTATTAATGTAAAATAAGATGGCAGTGATGTAATGGTTTGGATCTCAAGGTGTATATATATATAATAACCAATCCAAAGATAAGTTGATATGTTCCAGCTCATCCATCAACGCGGAAACACATAACGCGTTTGCCTAGTAACTTACATTTAGCACTTTTCTCTCAATCTCGGTTTGTAGGCCTATAGGCCGATCATGCACTCAGCGCAAACTAGATTCATTCATGTTTTCAAATAGTAAATCAATCTAGTATTCTAGTATTACTTCACTGTGCCTCATTAATATAAATCACGTCTCCAATGCTATTAACCTCCTACAGCGCAGTTATAGTTTCATTAATATTCATGACGAAATTATTCATTATTCTTATGTAAAACAGTTTACCCTACCGGTAGTGAACCTATCACAAATATTACGATAAAAATGTATTTATTTCTATTAATTTCATTATTCTTATGTAAAACAGTTTACCCTACCGGTAGTGAACCTATCACAAATATTACGATAAAAATGTATTTATTTCTATTAATTTCATTATTCTTATGTAAAACAGTTTACCCTACCGATAGTGAACCTATCACAAATATTACGATAAAAATGTATTCATTTCTATTAATTTTATGTGAGTAACTTTCTTTTGAATTCTCTGCGATAACGCATGTTGGGCTATTGTTAGACAGTTTACTACGTAATTCATAATCAGATGTTCTATTCTATTGAATTAGGTCATTATTGTTCAAGTAGGGTGTGCCTAATTCATATGTCCAATATATGTTTCAATAATACCTCAGACTATACTTTCAAGTTACCATTAGGATCTCATCTCATATTTTATTTTGTTTTCCTTTTTGAGTGACTGCCTGTAGTAAAATGGTTAGCATTGAGGATAAGGTTAGGTGTAAGAGCGGTTGTGAGACCGAACCTCGCCCTTATTGACTGTATTTGACATGCATGAATAAAGACTTGAATCTAACTATCTAATAAGATGAGAGCATGTTGCTATGGCAACCAGACTGATGCTCGAGCTGCGATTGGAGCACACATTGTTGTCTACTCATCCCAACAGTGTGTGCTATGAAGCGAGAAACCCATTGGAAGCTAGCGGCACGTGGTTAAGGCCTGGTTGTTCTGCCCAAGCTCTTATTACACGATCACATCTATTCTCAGATGAGCGTAGGGAAGATTTCCATTACATAAGCCTATACCGACAAGAATTGAGCTTCGTTTTTATGTTTTTTTTCTCTCATTTTTTCATTTTTTTTGTAATTTTACAGGTGAAGAAAAGAAAAACAATCAACTTGAAACTTTTTCTGCATATTAGTGTCACACCAGAATGGGTTGGGATTATTTTTGAAAAAAATCGGTAGAACGTTTTTTCCGGAAAAAATCGGAGCTTGGAAAATCCCCATAAGAATAAACCGGAGGGAAAAATACTTGAAAAAAAGAAATTTTTCAAAAGCTCTAAAATTTTTACTGAATATGAGTAAAAATTTTGTACACATTTTCCGTGAATTTTCACAACAATTGGATGAGAAATAACTAAGAAAACGCATTCATAAAGCAATTAATGCAAAGCTATTAAGAAACCTATTAAGATAAAGCAATAAGTGACACCAATTAATTATGCGATTGAACTTTGAAGTGATCCAAGGTCTGTATACATGTAGATAAAGCTGACAGTGTATTCCTCATTCTAGATTTATACTTCCAAGGCCCAGTATTACCAAGTCCAGTTAGCCTTTATCTGACAGTTCAAACTTGTCATCACCATGGTTACCTGTGGTATTTGTTTTCACTAACTCTCAGATAAATACTAACTGGACTTGGTAATAATGTGCCTACGCTTATCTCACAACGCATATCCCGCGTTTTCCTAGTTGGACACATTTCAAACAAAACGTGTGAAAACGGTCTTCTTGATTGTAATATGTCATTGTAATTCACATTGTTGAGTTAATAAATCCATATGGCTCTGGTATGTGACGTCACACGTGGCTAATCGCTGTTAACGAGCAATTACAATAAGCTATTAAACTCTCGAATAACTTATTTGTTATACCACAGTTCAAGCAAGGCCGCAGGCAAAGATGGGTTATCCATCGGCAACGTCAGTTTTTTGGCGATAACTTTTGAACGGTATGAGCTATCGAAATTCTAATTCTAATTCTAAATTATTATAGCTTCAAGATGGTATAAGTTATAACTATTCATGTCATGTCACATAACTGGCAAGCGTATACAGCTAAAAAATGTTTTTGTTTAGCTGTATATATAGGCCTATACGCTTACCAGTTATGCGACATTGTAAGCCCCATCCCTTCCATGTTGAAAAAAAACTTTATGTACCTTTATCTCGGAAACTACTTCACCTAGGATACTCTTTTTATATCCATGCACCTTGAAAGTGTTTGTACATAGGCCTACTGACAGGATTTTATAACGATATTGCAACAATGCTGACAACAATAAAATTTCAAACAATACTTCAAAATTTGCTACATTTTTCAACTTGTTCCAATTTTTTCAATGCCATATTATATTTATTGCAGAGTTGTAAACTTCAATCCTCATATGTATAGTACATATTATGTATAAATATACTGCAGACATTACGGACTATCTCTATAGCTTCAACGGTTTTTAAGAAAATGGCACATTAGTAAGAAAATTTTAAATCCAAGATGAATACACTTGAAAATGTTCCGTGGATCCATTTCAAAACAATCAATATAATTCCACATGCGATGATATTGAGATATTTTCATGCATTATACTAAAAATTCAATTGTAAGTTGTAACCAAACTGTAGGCCTATGCGTTTCTAAAACAAATCTTTCGATGATCAATCAAGCTGGATTTCCATGAGAGCATTATTTGCTGAGCGAATTGGCGAACAAAGATGTTCTCCTACACCCATGGCTGCGATTAATCATCCCAAGTGGTTGATTGATGAATCGGCTAAGATTTTTCGTAAACATGTTTGATCAAAACCTCCAATAGATCCAATTGAAACAGTAAGGGCAATAATGAAAGAGATAAATGTATTTATTGTGAGATTATACGATAATCAATGGAGCAATTTTTTGTCAAGTTAAAAGCATTAGTATAATGATTCAATTTAATCCTTCCATGACTCTAGTCTATTCCTGAACAATTAGTTTTATCTAGATAAACCTAGTCCAAGTTAATACCGTGTTAATAGAGTGTTCGCACGTAACAAACGACAAACAATCGTAACTATAGCAATACAGCGAACTGGTGGACTACCAAACATTCTGATTGGTCAATTCCAACAGGTGCACATTGTTGTCTGTCTCTTTCAACAATAGGTGGCTTCACTTGAGAATACCCTATACCGGTTTTAGAGAGGTTTAACTTCGTATTCCTGTACGAGTTTTATAGTAGGTTCAAGGGAAGCGTAGGTTAGTACGTTGGTAAAACAGTTTTTTGACCAATGTTGTTACAACTTACAAATGAGCTAAAATGTACCTAAATCTCATCCAATTTCAACGAAACTTGAACTAAATCAAATCTCAGCCTAATGCACTATTTTCAATGAAATTAAATAAAAAACAAAAAGTTGACCCAAGTGGAATCGAACTCCACCCGCCTTTCGCTGCAAGCAGCCGCGCGAACGATGTAACCAAACTGCCGAATTGAATTTCTGCTCTCAGAACAACATAAGTATACAAGCTTCGAAAATAATTCTGGCAAATATATTATTAATAATAAAACCAATAGTGAAATCATTTCAATACATTCATATTTCGTTGCCTCCAGTTCATATTCTAGCGCATTCCCGGAACGATATTCAAGTTAATATTTGAAATCTTGAAGTGGATCTTAAAACACGCTAAACCCAATTTGGCAGGTTCAAGTTAATCCTACTTTTCTGGTATTAATTCCGGGTCTATCTTCTTAGAAATATCAAGTTAATACCAACATCACTAAAACCGGATTAAATCGTACAGGAATGCACCCCCTGGGATTCAAAAATGGAAGGGGGCTGCCCCTATTTTCAATGAAAGAGATGAAGTGATTAGTATAGTAATGGAGTAGAAGTCATCAATAATGAACTTCCTGTGATGAAACTATGAATAAATAGATGAATTCGCTAAGCTGTTTTTCAAGCCGCCATGTTGATAAAGCGATCAGTCAGTGACGAGAGTTACATGATTTCTGATTGTTGAGCTCTCGCCTCAATTCCACGGGGGGAATGTCCCCTCCTCTCAGACCTCATGCTTTCCATGCAGACTGGCAAGATGGAAACAATCCCAGACAAATACTTCAGGAATGAAAGTTTCATTGTGCATTTTTAATATCTGCTTTTATTAGTTCTAATCAACCCATACATACAAGAATAATTATAGCACGCTCGTAAAGACGCTCTATACTGATGGCTACGATCTATTGGCGTCGGTGAATGATATATGAGATTTTTTATATTGGGTTTCAACAACGCAGTAGGCCCTATACTGATGGCTACGATCTATTGGCGTCGGTGAATGATATATGAGATTTTTTATATTGGGTTTCAACAACGCACTATACTGATGGCTACGATCTATTGGCGTCGGTGAATGATATATGAGATTTTTTATATTGGGTTTCAACAACGCACTATACTGATGGCTACGATCTATTGGCGTCGGTGAATGATATATGAGATTTTTTATATTGGGTTTCAACAACGCACTATACTGATGGCTACGATCTATTGGCGTCGGTGGACGATGAATGAGATGATGGGATGATGTGATGAAAGGTTATTTTATTATGTGTTTTGGATGGTGGGAAGGAGTCGGTCGTGGCCTGTTGTTAAGGAACCATCGCAGTATTGACCTGAACGACAGAGGGAAACCACGAAGCACCCCTGTCAGGATGGTCGACCATGGCGGGAATCGAACCCTGGTTTTCTGAATGACAGTTCAGTGTATTAACCACTCGGCCACGCGTCTCAGTTGTGATGTCCTCTATAATTACTTCTAATCAAGTCATAAGATTCGTTTCAGAGACAAGAAATGGATATAATTAATGAATTGTTTTGGCAGCCGGCCAAGACCTATTACACAACACACGCAGCTGAGCGCAGACTCGATTCGATTGAATACAATAAAACGCTGATATAAAATGTCAAAACTTTTCTCTGTAATGCGGATGTTGTACCATAGACCCAGTGTTGCACCGGGGTTGGGGTTGGGGGGGGGGGGGTGCTACGTCATCGCTCTAGAGTCCGTCGCGTCGAGAGCAAGGGTCAAACTACCACGCATCACGAGCTCTGGCATTTGTTTCACCTCCATCGAATGTTTATTTCATTATCTGATTTCGATACAACCTTTCGGCCACATGAATTAATTAGAAGAGCGTAGCGAAGATTTCCATTCCATGAACCGAGAAAAATTGAGCTTCGTTTTTATGCTTTTTTTTTGTAATTTACATATTTTCAGTGACTTTCAAAACAATCGGATGAGAAATAACAAAGAAGACGCAATAAAGTAAATATTTTATTGAATATCAGGATCAATAGACCATTTTCGAAAAGAATGAGCCATCTAGCGGCGATCGTTTGAACTAGAACGTGATGTTAGTATGCGCGTTCGAAATTCCTATGCTGCCAATGCTATTTAGCACTATTGATTTTTATTATTGTGCGTTACAGTGAACGTATTTACTTATAATATGATAGCAGTTTCAACATTCATATGTTCACTATATTACAAGAGATTTACACACTGTCAGAGTGCGTGAAATGAGAGATAATGCAAGTTATATATCTTGGTGTTTCGCATTTAAACTTGTGGATAAGCGGGCCGAATTTTTGAGCAGTACATATGTTGTACTGCACTCCCAGAATGCAGTACCAGCGATCTGGGCTGCTAGGAGGCGTCCGCGCCTGCGCATTGAATAATGAAAATGGTCTATTGGTTTTGCAAAGTACATAACCGGTATGCGACAGGTTGCACTACAAATATCAACAAGTTGCAGGTAGGGTTTTTGAACGTTTGAAGTACCGGTAATCCAACCTTCAATGCATCTTGCTGTAAATGTAGATCGAGCTGACAAAATATTTCACATTCTAGATTTCCCCGTTCTAGTGAATATCCCGCGTTTTCCTGGTTTAATACAAAAAAGAAATTCATTTGTATTGGGTCTATAGGCCATTAAAATATATTTCGAATAATATTTTACAGCCGATGTTTTGATATTTCAACATTCACGGGCTCGTTGTTCGCTCGCTTCAGACTCGAGTTTAACATGCATCGTGTGCTACGCGCAACCCGTAGACTAGCCCGCCGAACTCATATTCACGTAAACGCCGTTAATTCCCTAGCTCACAATTTTGATATATTTCACATTTTTTTTCTCGGTATTCAAAAATATGTATCTAGATTTTTGCATTTTTGAAATTTTTTCATTTTCCATTTGAAGAATTTGAAAAGTTACAAATGTTTGGTTCAAAATGCTGTAAATGCGATAACCTCCGTTTTTCAATTATCAACAGAATGCAAAAACAATCATATTGATATCTAAAAAATTACGGCCGTGAGAGTTTGCGGCGTGAAATACGAGCGCCTGCGGCCTCTTAATGCGATCGCGATGAACGTTGTATAGTATCAATCAAAAGTAATAAATTGATACCGGCGGTAATAATAAAAAAACATATAATGAATACAAAATGATGAATAGTACAAATTAATAAAAGGGTAAAAAATACTGGGTCAATACATTTTCTTCAGAACAAATAGGCCTATATTTCCGAACCACGTATTTTTTGTATTTTTTTACATTTTCAGTATAGTAATGGTATTTTTTTATAGTATTACTAGAACCATTTTGTTGAGAATAAATTATTGTTGTTGTTATTATTATTATGGTTGGCGTGCTTATGGTCCGGGGGGTGAGGGGGGGGGGGTGGAGCCGAAGCGCTCCATGGCCCAGTTCATCACTGGCTATCTGGGATTATAAGGACACAAGTTATAGGCCTAGAGAGGCACACAGAAAATGATCCTATCTGTGACACACGGTTCATTTCGAACACAAAAGTGCATCGGCACTAGGAAAACGCAACACATGCGTTGCTGGGTGAGCGATATAGGCGTATGAGACGTAATGGAAAGCTATAGGTCTATATGCACCCCGAGTTCAAAGCAATTATGACACTGCCTTCCTGTTTTACTGATTACTCATTTTGATCGTTTCACAATTTAATTGCATGTTAGACCTGTTGCTCGAATTGTCAATACCGGTACATTATTTTTTCCCCATCAAAACGGCCTATCTGACTACATGCTAAACTTCGGAATAATATGTATCAGCAGGAAAACGCGTTATGTGTTGCCGCGTTGATGGATGAGCTAGAACATATCAACATATCTTTGATTTGGTTATTATATATATCCACCTTGAGATCCAAACAATTACGTCCAATTAATTGGTGACACCTGTTGCTTGGATTTAAAAGGTTTTTTAATAGCTTTGAGTGATTTAAAAAAAATAGAATGAATATATATTTTTTCACATCAAAACGGCTGATCTGATTTGACTGAAAGTTCGGAATAATGTGTATAATTATTATATTGAAATTCCCTGAGAGTTTGAATTCTATCGAAGAAAATATTTTTGACGAATTTTTTCCTCTGGGTTATTCTCGTGGGATTTTTGAAAACTTTGAAATGAGTTTTCACAGAAGTGTTTCAACCAATTGCGCCTCAAAACTATACAGTATCGAATCAGACAAGGAGACTTGTGTATGCCAAGTTTCAACTGACTTTGTACTTTCGTACGACCTGTGGAGTGCGAACAAAAACATGTTTCTTTTCGTGTAGGCTTACAGCGCAATTAAGACTATACGCTTCGCTCGTCCAGTTATAATTGGTGAGTCAATGATTTTTCATGACGAGCTTTACTCTACAGAAACACAACTACATATTACAAAATCGTTAAGAGGGTGCATGCACGTTGCTTGATGCAAATAGAGAAATTCATCTTGACCATTTCTTTCCATGTTCACGAACCAGTGTCATCGAATTAAAAGTATGTACATACGTATATCACCACCAAGATAATTCTATGCTCTTTAATTAATATGGCATTCTTTTGTCGTGAATTTAATCAGTTGTAAGATAGGCTCATAGGTCTACGTGAATGAATAACAAGAATGTGATGAAATTCATTGACGTATTATATTACAACTGATTGAATTCACAAGAATAAAATATGTCATAGTAATTCAAAAGCATGAAGTTAAATTAGGCCTACTCTTCATTTAATGACACTGTTTCGTGTACATATCGAGAATAACAGTAAAGCTGAACTTCTCCATTTTCATAAGCACCTTGTTTGCACCTTATTAAGGTTGTTTCATACCCCTAAAGCTGTAAGGATTGAAATTGAAGGGTCCACGGGAATCGATTCAGCGAAATAACAGTTTTTTGGTGATAACTTTTGAACGGTATGAGTTATCAAAATTCCAATACGGAGGAAATAGCTGATCATTATAATAGCTTCAGGATGATATAAGTTATGACTATTCAAGTCATGTCGCATAACAGCTGTCAAGCGTATATACAGCTGAAACACATTTTTCAGCTGTATTACGCCAAGACAATTATGTGACATGACTCGAATAGTTACAACTTATATATCATATTGAAGCTATTATGATTACCAGTATCTGTGTTTCTCGTGTATTATAATTTCGATATCACATAGGGCCTACCGTTCAAAAGTTATCACCACAGAACTGATATTTCGCTGTATCGTCTCCCACGTACTCTTCCAATCCTACAGCAGCTGCCGAGAGTTCCCATCACTCCAGACGTTTTATTCCTTGCTTGACCGACACTCCCGAGCGTGCACATTGTCGGATAAGAGAAACGGTCGCTCGTGCCCGCCTCGTATCGCGGTGTTATGCAGTACTTCTTGTGGTGCAAGAAGGAAAGTTCGAGAGATATTCAGTGCCTACATAACACTCGCTCACTGTGTTTACAATAATCAAACCTGATATCAAGTAACGGGTAATACATGCAAGGAGGACGTTGCCAAATAACAGACCGTGCTCTGCTACCTAGTACAAACCTAATTTGTACAATTATAGATATGTAAATTGACAGTTTACAATGTAAATTCATGTAATTGTGATAACAGGAGACCTTATACAT
The DNA here is from genome assembly GCA_964007535.1 of Brachyptera risi. NCBI lineage: Eukaryota > Metazoa > Arthropoda > Insecta > Plecoptera > Taeniopterygidae > Brachyptera > Brachyptera risi. The sequence continues at coordinate 45,553,947 of OZ023330.1, read as the reverse complement.
AATTATAAATTATTATTATGTGAAGGATAAGGCCTGATAAATACTAATAAGATGGAAGTCAATACTGGATCAAGCTGGTATCAAAATGGTATTTCTCCCATAAAGCATCTTGTGGCTTCTCTGAATAGAGTCAATTAGAAAAAGAGAAAACTGAAAATAATAATACTGATTTAAACAGGTCAATGTTTTGAAAAATGACTTTCTAGAAATCAACCCTTCAATGTTTGTTCATAGACAAACCAACATAATCAAGGATGTATTTTTTTTTATTCAGACCTATATTGGGTTTACCGTTTAACAACGCACTGTACTGATGGCAACGATTTATTTGCGTAGGTAAATGATATTTGAGATGATGGGAATAGGATGATGAGATGAAGGGTTATTTTAATAGGTGTTTTGGATGGTGGGAAGGAGTCGGTCGTGGCCAGTTGTTAGGGAACCATCCCAGTATTAACCTAATCGACAGATGGAAATTACAAAAAATCCCTGTGAGGATGGTCGACCATGGCAAGAATCGAACCCCAGTCTCCTGAATGACGGTTTGTTGTGCTAGCCATTCGACCGCTGGTCTCAGTTTCATTGCTTGTTCATCACCAGTTACTCACGACATGGCATTATAATCGGGGTGTGACCGACTAATAGGTATCAATGGATTGATCGAGATATGTACATCCGGCTTTAGTCTCAATTGGACACTTTCCTGTTGAGAACATTCTGCAAGTCCGAGCGTTTCCGAGCCTGCGTGATGTCTTGGGCCACTGGTTGAGTGGGACTGACTCAACGATTTGTTATTCACAGCGAGTTCAAATAGACGCCATTTACGGTCACCACCTGATGTCCAGAGTGATTCACTTGGAACACAAACACCCCCTACCCTGACTGAGACAACTTAGTGAGTAATCTGATAACCACCTACCCACTTCTTGATCTACCACTGTCATCTGACCAGAAGAGGTTGGTCAACGCCAGTAGCGAAGCACCAAGGTAAACATTGGGATAAGATCTACCAAACGAAAAAAAAAGGAAAAATTGTATGTCTCTTTTTATCTTTAAATTGATTTATTTCATGTTTCTCCAGGAGACGATATCTTGCCTTATACACCATCACACGCGGTGTGTGTGTGTGTGTGTGTGTGTGCGTGGTTGTCCATGCACAAGGCTGTCTCCAATGCTTTCTATACAGTGTCTCTTTTTCGAGCCTCTCACACTTTATTGAGTCATGCGCATGCTCAGGTTTGTGGCCACATACAACTTATCTAGAACAATGAGACATGTCTCCTAGCAATGGCAAGCACGGGCTGGATCTGATTCTACATGTGTTTTTGACGTTCGCTTGCTTACTGCTGTGAGAGGCAGCGAGCTTTCTTTTATTACGTAAATACGATTACGTTATTATGTCAATAATTATAATAGTGTCTAACAATTATTTCCAAATAGGCCTATGCTATTCTGTACTTGATCATATCATAAGAACTATGAAAAAACACATTAAAATTTTGTTTTCCTCGAGGGTTATCTTTTGGGGGGAGCTATGCCCCCCAACCCCCCATATGTCCCCCATATTTACCCCTTACTCTTTCTTGTCTCCCCTATCGGATTGCCATGCTTTGCTACTGGTCAACATGCCACTAGTGATACAGCAAAATTACTTTGATTCATGAAACTCGCAGATCATTTCGAAGTTGACAAATTCTTGTTTGCTCAATTGTAATACTGGGGTTGCTATCAAGTAGGCCAACTGGGCGCATATTACAAGCCATAGACATAGGGCCAGAGGGTTCAATTTCAATCATTCAAGGTAGCAGCATGCCCAGAGACCCTATCTAGGACCGAGAGTAAAACGTAAATAAATCTAGGTCATGGACCGAGGACGACTAGATAGGGCTGAAGACCAGTCATTCTCATTTGACAGGTTTTACCAAGGCTAGACCTAGACCCAGACCTAGGCCTAGAAGGTCCAATGGCCTAGGCCTAGCCCTATGCCTGACCATCCCTCTAGCAGGCCTGGGTCTAGGGTAGAGCTTAACCCTAGAATAGGCCTACGTCAGTAGGGAATAGACCCCAATGATATTATGAACTTACATGAATCAGTGGATGCGCAGCAAATAAGTAATCAAGGACTGTTGGGCCAAAGTGCTGATCTTGCAGTCCTGGAGTTTGAATGCCCGGAGCACTGAATCCTGAATAGGGTTTGTCAAATAAATATCCTAGCGTATAACACGTATAATGTTCAATTAAAGCACTAATTACTGAATACTTTTTCTCTACAATTCTTCGGCTCACCGTGCAGCACTGTAACTGATTACGACTGTTGACGACTATGCTAACATTGGTTCACGAGCATAAAAGTAAACAAAAATATCAATAGGCCCCTACCACGATTTCTACGTGCGACCTACAGCTGAAAACGAAAAATGGCACAGTCGGTAACCATTTTGAAATATGAGTGACAAGTAATGCGACTGGTGGAGATACGATGGACTAAGTCTACTGCTACACATTGGTTTGAAGAACGACCTTGGGTTGGTGGCAGCAGTCTTCCTTGCTTTACTGATCCTCAAATATGTGGCCCTTGAATTGATGTTTAGCCAAATTGTAATAATGTAACTAGAAAATATCCGATATTTTTTGTATTTTGTTTAGGCCTTATATTTTTAACACACAGTATGTTCATCAAGTTCCCAAAAATACAAAATAGAGTAGTGGTGTGCAGGTGTGTGGGTGGCAGGAGTGGCAGCAGACACTTTTATACACAGCCTTTGTAATTACAATTAATCTAGGTTTACACAGTGCATAAAGGCTGTGACTGACTGACAGCACTGCAGCCATTATTACTTTTCTGTTGATTGACATTTTGATAGTTTTTATTGAATCATTAGCCAAAATTGGAAATTTCAGACCTTATATTCTACTAAGATCACCTTTATTATGGCAGCAGTAGGAGAGCCCCTCACGTTGGCTCGAGGTATGCTCATTTATGAAAGCAGTTCAGTAATAGCGAGTTGCACACAATATTTATTAATGTAAATGGGCGTGGCATAGGTTTGCTTACATAATAATGTTAGGTTAGAAAATAATATAAGTATGCCCTGTTCCCATCACTGCTTATACGTCAGAAGCCTAGCGTACTTGAGTCACTAATTAAAGACAGTTTACTGGTTGAGTAGGCTCATAGTAGATACAAATTTCAAGTAACGAGGTTTCGATTTGATGCTCACCGTTGGCATTGACATTAAGTTTATAGTATTATACCCCGTTCACACCGAAAATGTTGATCACGATCAACGACTTAATCTCGATTACCGTGCAGTGTGAACGCAACTCCATTAACGTTAACAGCGATTAACGTCTCAATCTCGTTCAGCAAACCATGTTAACGCGTTAACGCCATTAGTTCATTACCAACAATTCCATGCGTACATTTAATCTCAATTAGCTTGATCAAGATTAACTTTTCGGTGTGAACAGGGTATAACACTATAAACTCAATGGCATTGACTAGAAACTCAATGCCGTTGATGGCCAATGGCCATAGGTACCAAAATCAATTGGCGTACCAATTGCCATAGACCTACTACCATTGAGTGAAGAAATATCCTATGGCAATCCTAGGACCTACTCCCAATGCTACTAGGGCCTACTCACTGTGGTTTTTCATGGTTTCCCTGTGTTGGTCGCTGAAGCAAATATTGAAAAGGCTCCTTAAAAACAGGCAATATTTCTGTGCAGCTGTCCAAATCACCCAGTATAATAAAATTTCAGGTAATTTTACTGATTAACGTACCATGACCAGGGGCGGTTCTACAGGGCGGGCCAGGCGGGCCCGGGCCCCCCTGACTTTTTACTCCCTCCATCATAAAAAAACGCGGGAGCTAATTTTTCAAATTTCCAATATTGTTAATTGCGTCAGAAGTTGTCAGTGAGAGTTGAGTCTGACGTCAGAGCTTTTTTCCGAAATACGGTACGTTACTCCTACTGACTTTTTTGGGGTGAGAGGTCCAAAGCTCTGACGGGATAGTAGCTAGAATGGTCTATTACCTGCGCCGGAAGGAACAATAGAAGTTGAAGAATCATTATAGAGATGAACTAAAATCGCCGTCGAAGAATTAGGATCATAATATTCTGGACATATGCACTGGAAATGAAAATCCAAGCAGTTTACTTTTTTATTGAAAGAAACTCACTCATATGCGGCCGATATACGTCGATATGTTTGTGGGAGTGATTTTTATTCATCTGCTCGAATAAACGTGTCTCGGCCGCATATGAGTGAATTGTTTCCAATAAGAAAGAAAATTGCTCAGAGTTTAGTGGTTAAAAATTGAGATGCCAATTATTCAAAAACTATAACCAACATAAACTCTGGAAAGACATATCTGAGTAGCCTATCTGAATTAAAACTCTACAATACTTGACTGTTAAATGATGAACCTCTTGATCTGATCTAGGATGAAAGTTAGAATTGTTCTCAGAATTAGACAATATAGACTCTGAGACATTGTTGCAGGTAGTGTGACAGACAGGTTATGATTTATGTCGACATCCGAGTGTCTGAGATAGGCCTACAAGAATACATGTGTTTGGGAAAACCAACATTTACCTTTTCCAAAACCGTGAAATTATGCGCATGGGACTGTGAGTGCTATAATAATGATAATAAAAATCGCATTTTAGCACAAGAATCATCAGTCAGTGTGTATGAGTTTATGGAACAGTTCGCTTGTCTATTGGAGTATTTTGTGAACTCAGTGCTCGTTGCTAAGTGTAGAGTGTAACTGCATGATTGTGTAGAAATTGATGTTTCAAAGTGTTTTTACGGCTTTTTTCGATAACTATACTGAGTGTGGCATGAAGGGGAAGGATGAAGAATGAGGGATGAGGGTTGATGAAGGAGCGGCGCACGCAATTCATGCTAAAAGTCTGTGAGTAGTGAAACATAGCATTCGTACAACATACAGTTAGGCTCTACAAATATTCTATTTGGATCCTGTTAGCATGAAAAAACGAACACTGCCTCCCATTCCTTCCCACAATAAAAAAGTGATTATATAATATTGCAAACTTGGATGGGCCCTCCTAACTTTTTTGGTCTAAAACCGCCCCTGACCATGGCCAATTTTTGTTCGATTTTCGCGTTTTTGGTGTTTTCTGATGGATCTTGTTTATATCTATGGTGTGTAATTTGGACATTTTGAATTTTGTTTGTAAAAATATGTTTTTTTACTCACTTGAATTTGATGCTTTGTGATCTGACAAAGGTGACAAAGGTGGACAGTCCGTTAGGTTTTGGTCAAGTTAGTGTCCAAACCTCGCGTATACCGCCGGCAGGCAGAACGGAGCTTATATGTTTAAAAAAAATGAAAAATGAAAAAAAAATGTCTTAGTTAAACAGTAAATTTACCAAATTTCAAAAGTATCATCTCATCTTTCCGTAATCTCATCATTCGCCGACGTCAGTAGATTGATTCAAATACCTTATGTAATTAAATGGCATTAGTAGATCTTGGGTATCATTAGCCTAGATTATTAGACGCTCCAACAAGTCGCTCAGTTGAAATTTTAAAAATCCATTGCTACTGATAATGGTCCTTGTAAATTTATAGGTAGTCATACCGAGCTGGCTTTGTAGGATTATATTAGGCCGTGGTTAGAGTTGGGATAAGGTTTAAACCTCAAATTACAATCTAGATGTCAATTTATTACAAATCTTAGGGCCTACCATACCGACACATTCAATGTACCGGTACCGTATTTCATAATGTGTTTCATTATATTAAGGCCTACGCCTATAGTTAATTAATTATTCAATGATTCGCCATATATAATTGCATTCTTGTAATTGCCAATTTCTGTGGATTAATAAAGCATACATGTCTATGTAGGCCTAGTTACAGTGCTAACACCTTTGATTCACAAACACCAGGAGGTGAGGGTGGATCAGGCCTCGCTTCGATCTCCGCTACCTTCCAGCCTTACTGAGATTTTTCGTGGTTTTCCTCTCTAGCCTCCAAGGAAAATATTGGCATGTTTCTCACAATATAGGCCACATCTGCTTCCTTCCCGCTATCCTTCCCATTAAATACAAGGAATCTTATTCTCATCATCCCATCATTTCATTAATCATTCGTCTGACACCAATAGGCCATTACGGTGCGTCGTTGATCCCTATATAAATACAATTAATACCTTACCCAACCTAACCCTAACCACCACTGAAAAAAAAAAGTTAACCGAACACAACCCTAAAAGAGATTAGGATGACTTAGGCGGTTAGGCCTACTGTAAATGTACAATGATAATTTTTTGTTGAGCCTATTGTTTTAATTGTTATGGATTGATTTTTTTTATTCTATTTCAGATGTGAAGCGATCAATTGAGTTGCTGGAAAAACTTCAAAAAAGTAAGTTCTCGATAGCCTGACAGGTCTACCAATGGTGGGTTTCAAAAGAATTATATTAAACACAAAAAATAATAGGTATATGCATTCTCTTTGGTAATACAACCGGTTCCATCAAATTCTTGTTTAGGGCCTACGTCAAGTTGAAAAGGTGTGATTATATAACTTTGAAATCGTTTAATCACCTAATTTCAGAGAAAACTAGTAATCATCATCTCAATTTCAGAAATTACAATTAATTTCTCTGTAGGCTTACTTCGGAGACATGAGTCATGACGTAGGCATTTCTGATTCTGTATAGAAACATGAACAGAGTCAAGAAATGTCTACGTCACGACTCAGAACAAGGGCCTGGTCCTGGAGGACAAATCAATTGAATGAATTTGTGAAATTGATGATTTTTGGTTTGTGTAAACTCTAAAATTGGGGAAATAAATACTGTCATTAGGCCTACGTATTCTTTAAAATATAGTTTCTGGGTTGTGATGTCCTCTGATAATCTACTGTTACTTGGTGTGTTCAGGAAAATGGCCTGAGGCTGGATCAGTGAATTATTATTATTTATTATTATTAACTCTTGCAGTTGCACATAAATGCGCGGTGGCAAGTTCCCTATCGATCCTTTCCTATCGCCTCCCTAACCTTCTGACGGAATAGCTTCAACCCTATTTCATCCTCCTCAAATATACTTCCACTAAGCCCATTCCAATCCCTACCTGTCTTATTCAAGAAAGAGAACTTACCGACATCTAATCTAGCCCCCTTTATAACTACTGCTCTATCATGACTTCGCCTACCCCCATACCCTGACTGATTCCTTTCAATCAACCTATTCAACTCTCCCCAGCCCCCTTCTCCTTCCATTACCCTGAAGAAATGACAGATCCGATCCTCCTTTCTCCGTATTTCCAATTCCCGCCATCCCAAGTCTCGGATCATCTCAGATGGACTCTCCAATATTCTCACCCTCTCCCCCCTTTCATTCTCCCCCCATTTCCACCTCCTAACCCTACCTGTAACCCTTCTAACTGTAATCCTTTGCACCCTTTCCACATCCCTTATCTCACCTAATGTATAAGGATCCCAAACTGAACTAGCATATTCCACCATGGGACGCACTAACGAGAAATAAGCCTTTACCTTTATCTCCATACTTGTCCCCCTAAGCTGCCTCATTACAAAGTTTAGTCCATTTATACTCTTTTTTACTATTCTCTCAATCTGACTCCCCCACCCTAGACGTCTATCAACTACCACCCCTAAGTACTTGTAATTTTCCACTGACTCAAGTGACTTCCCTCCTACATCATACACTATATCAGCCCTCACTCTCCTCCTACCAAAGATGACTAACTTACACTTCCCTGCATTTAACCCCATCTTATTCAACTGAACCCAACAATTAAGTGCCGTCAAATCTGCCTGAATAGCTACTACATCCTCCTCTGTATTGATTTCCCTATACCACACAATCATCTGCAAATAACCTTATTCTCGAATTGACAACCCTAGTCAGATCATCTATATATAAATCAAATAATAACGGATCTAACACACTACCCTGTGGAACTCCTGACGTAACCTTAACCTCGCTTGAAACCTCCGAACCTACTCGAACTGTTTGAACTCTATCCTGAAGAAAGTTTCCAATCCAATTAACTAACCCAGCATTCCCAATGGACAGTTTCAACTTCCCTAATAATATAGTGTGATCTACCTTGTCGAAAGCCTTTTCAAAATCTAAAAACACTGCATCAATACAGCCCCCCTTGTCTACTACCCCTGCCAGCTCTTCTGCAAAACCTAACAACTGTGTCTCACATGAATACCCCTTCCTAAACCCATGCTGCACTTCCGAAATACCCCTATGTTCATCTACTTTCTCCATTATTCTCTTTATAACTACCCTTTCCATTATCTTACATACATGTGACGTTAAACTGATTCCCCTGTAGTTGTCTACCCTGCCCCTTTGCCCTCCCTTTGAAATTGGAACTACCTCCGCTTTTTTCCAATCTTGCGGCTGTGAGTGAGGCTTGGAACAACCTTAGCAAATAACCTACAACCCCCCTACCCGCTAATTTCAGGAGATCGCTTTGCACCCCATCTATGCCTGGTGACTTCCCACTTTTTAGTTTCCTTAATACATTCCACACTTCCCCCTCTGTAAGCAGGACTTCTTCCCCCCCCCCTCCAGTGTTGTTTCTCCCTCCCCTATAATTCCAGTCACATTGAACACTTCCCCGTAGAATCTATTTAATGCTGCTGCCTTCTCCTTATCCATTTTCCACTCATTCCCTCCCTGATCAACTAAGGTGGGCAACTCCTTACTACTACCCTTCTGACTAGAAACAAACCTGTACATTCTATTCCAGCTACCCTGTACATCACGTTCATTAAACATATCACCCATGAAGTTTTCTTTCGCCTCCCTCTTAGCCTTGTTTAAGTCCCGCCTTAGGTCCCTGATCGCTTCCTTTCCCTCCCCTGACTCCCTCAATTTCCTACTCATCTTTCTACCCTTTCTCTAAAGCCTCCTAACCGTACTATTATAGTAGGCAGGATCTGCATTTGCCTGCAACACCTTATAGGGAACCAACATATCTCTAACCTCCTCATATACTTTCCGAAAATTGAACCACAGACCTTCAACATCACGCTCGTCTGTCTCACACCACTTCTCAAACCTATCCTCAAAAGCTTTTTGAACCTCTCTTGCCTGCACCCTTTTGTACCCCCAAACTTTCTTCCCAACGTTATCGGTTTGAACTGGAGCTAAAGCTAAGCTGACTATAGGTACCCGATGATCGCTAATGCCATCAACAATCACTGTTTTTGCCCACAACTCACTCGGCCTGACTAACACTACGTCTAGAATATTTGTACCCCCTAACCTTCTACTCCTGGTTCCCTCCTCCACAACCTGATGAAAACCTTCGTTTAATATGCCCGTAACGATATTTTGCATTACTCCCCTCCCTTGTTCTCTACCTCCTACCTCCCACCTTACGTTAGGCATGTTCAAATCTCCCGCTATAATTAAACTCTCTACATTATCCCTAGCACTAAGCCTATCCTCTAAACAATGAAGCAGTCCTAAATCCCCCTCCGGAGGCCTATATGCTGCGATTACCTCAAGAGACTGTTTGCCTACTGTTATCTTCATTCCCATCATCTCTACCTCCTCTTCCTTCCAGAGCACTGTCCCCTGAATACCTCTTTTAACTGCTACCATTACCCCCCCTCCATGCCTATCCCTATCTCTTCTATGCAATGTGTAACGATCTATAGTTAATTCACTTTCTGTAAATCCCCCTCCCAACCATGTCTCTACTGCCACCACCACTTCTGGCTGGTACAATTGTAATAGCGTTCTAAATAACCTAACAAAACAACCAGCATAGCTAGCTATAACATCCCGGCTTACTGAACCTAGCTTCGTTGGACAAAATGACCATAACCTAAAGATAAATCTACCAAGATATAACACCAACGTAGGTCTCCAATCTTTTCTTGGTAGATCCATTCGCCTCTGGAATGATCTTCCTCAAGAAAAAATGGAAACCTTACCTAAATCCTCTGCTTTTAATACTATTTTATCAAATCTATAGTGTTATATTCCAATATGACACCTTCTACTCTTTTGTTTTACACCTTTTAGTTTACTCAGATTTTTTTATAAACTGTATTTAATTGTATATTGACATTGTTCAAATTAAGGACCATAGTATTTAAATCAACTGCCACTGGACCAATGGTCCAAAGCTGTAATCTATAATAAATAAATAAAATAAATAAATAGTAAATAAATTCATCCACCTTATTTGCTAAACTCCTACAATTTGGGTTGAAACTTAGAAGGAAAGAAAGAACAGCAGCTTACCGCGCCTACTTATAGTATATTATAGTACTTTTTTGTTTGCTTAGCTACCTCACCAACGGCTAGGTTATACGGGGTACGAATGAGCAGGTGATTATGGAACTATGAAATAATGATGAGTGAAAGGACGTTTTCAAAAATGCATGCTTTGTGCGGTAGGCCTACTCGAACCCACGCCCAACGGTGACTTCAGTTTCTGAAGTGGTGGCTCAGCTGACCAAGGGCGGCACTTATATTCTTATACTTAATTCTGTAGGACTTATACTTACCATACAGTCCATACTCATAATTATACTTTCTCATACTTATTTTCATAATCTCATACAGTAGAACCTCTGCTATAAGTTTCTCGTTTATACATTTTACATTAATTTTATTACATTCAGAAGATTTATTTTTTGATCCAACCCATATGCTCCACATGTTGAATAGTTTCATTAATAAGTTCTCATACTTGAAAAGTGTTGTCAGTATGGCAAAAGTAGAGCTAGAAGTGAATAAGAGAAGAGCAAAGGCAGACGAGCTATTTTAAAAAGTAAGGAAGCTGATTTAGAATCAAGATTTTCCGAGGAGTGAGAATTCACGGTACTTATTTATAATGGTTACTACTTGCTAATCTTGACATATAGAGCAGTTGCACGGTCAATGAACTGGAGAGAAGAAATAAAATGGACGCAGCAGAAATGAAGTTCGTGAGGAGTGTAGCAGGAGTGTCGAAGTTGGAGAAAAAGAGGAGCAGTAATATAAGGAATGAAGTGGGAGTAGAAAGGTTCTCATTTAAATTGGAAAGGGAGAGACTCAGATGGTACGGGCATATCCGCAGAATGGAAAAGGAGAGAATACCGAGAGCGATGTTTGAGATAGCAGAAAACAATGGAGCTAAGAGAAGAGTTGGAAGACCAAGAAAAAGGTGACAGGAGGGAGTCAAGTTTGGGGTAGTCAACCGAGGAGAAAAATGGGAAGAAGTGGAAGACAAGAGATGGTGGGAGTATAGAGATTGGTGGAGCACACTCGTAGAAAGAGAAGAAGAAACAAAAGGATAGGCCAAGCAGTAGTGAAGAAGAGGAGGAAGAAGTCGGAACTGGCAGAAACCGATCGATATGAGAAGTCTGCCCCAAAAAAGTGGTGGAAACACCCCCTGGCCCAATTTAATTGGTTATCTGGGTTTGAGATACATAGGCCTATATAATAAGTTTTTCATGCTGATACATTTTTTTAGTCTGGTCCCCTGAAAAACGTATGAAAGAGGTTCCACTGTAGGCCCTATTACTCAGAGTCCATCTACTCTACTGTGACCAAGGCAATAGGCGAAATGTCAGAATCTCTTGTGTTTGTATTTATTTATTCATTATTTATGTAACAACAGGACCAAGATCCCAGAAGTGCAATGTAATAAAGCAGTCTGTATACAAATAACATATAAAAAATAAAAGTACATTACAGATGGAAAAATATAGCCAATTCACAGCCGCAACCGTTACACATTCTCTGGTGTTCCATCACCGGGTTCTCCACCATGAGTAGGCGTATCTCTACTCATAAACCTTGGTAAGCCGCCGTTCTTTCTTTCCTTTTCACCCAATTGATATAACTTAGGCTGATTATCTATTGTAGGTGGTGAAGTGCCTGCGACTAAACTGGCCGCCCTGCAGAAAGTCCTGCAGAGCGACTTCCTGAATGCGGTGCGAGAAGTGTATGAGCACGTCTACGAGACAGTAGACATCCAGGGCTCCCAGGACATCCGAGCGTCCGCGACGGCCAAGGCCACGGTCGCTGCGTTTGCCGCCAGCGAAGGTCACGCCCACCCCCGCGTCGTCGAGCTGCCCAAGACGGAGGAGGGTCTCGGTTTCAACGTGATGGGTGGCAAGGAACAGAACTCTCCCATATATATATCCCGGATTATTCCCGGAGGAGTGGCGGATCGACACGGCGGGCTGAAGAGAGGAGACCAGCTTCTGTCGGTCAACGGAGTCGTAAGTTTATCGTTGTGTATTTGTCATTTCTAGGCTTGTATATTATTTATTGCCGCCCCCGTGGCTCAGTCAACTATCAGGCGAAGAGTCGGGTTGGGCGTGGGTTCGCGTCCTGCATAAGGCATGGCTCATAACCGACACATGCAGCCCAGTGGTTAACGCACCAGCTTCATGTGATCCAGGAGGTGAGGGGAATATCGGACCATCCCCGCCACCGTCCATCTTTACAGGAGTTTTTCATGATTTCCCTCTGTAGTCTAGGCTAATGCTGGGATGGTTTGCACAGTATAGGCCACGACCGCTTCCTTCATTACCTAAGAAACCTTCATCTCACCATCCCATTATCTCATCATCTCATTAATCATAAATCTGAAGCCAATAGATCCTTATCATCATTATAATGCGTCGATAAGCCTAATAAAAAAAAGAATAATAAAATGAAAGAATGCAATAGAGGAGGAGAAAAGTGACAAAAAAAGAAATGAAATGAGATACAAATACTAGGTTCAGTACTCTCCCTTTACTCCTGACCTTATCGCCATGGGTGACTCTATTGACAATCCTGCCTGTTGTGTTTCCAGTCCGTGGAGGGTGAGAACCACGAGAAGGCTGTGGAGCTGTTGAAGCAGGCGCTGGGGTCCGTCAAGCTGGTGGTGCGCTACACCCCGAAGGTGCTGGAGGAAATGGAGATGAGATTCGACAAGCAACGCGCCGCGCGCAGGAGGCAGTTCCAGTAGAATCAGTCTTCGTTGCGGTAGCAAAGTCTACCAAATTTTCACTGTCTGAATATATCTAGTTTCGCGTTAAGAATGCTTAGGAGCCGATTTAGAACTTTCGAACTGTATGTGATATCATAATTCTGATACATGGAGGAAACACAGATATTTTCAATACCTTCAAGATGGTTTAAGTTATATCTATTCAATTCACATAATTGTCAAGCATAAACAGCTAAAAAGAAACATTTTTAGCTGTATATGTTTGACAATTATGTGGTATGAGTTGAATTGTTTCTTATCATACCATCTTTAAAACTTGAACTGAATCAGAATTTTGATATACAGTTTGGAAGTTATCACCAAGAAACGACATTTTGCTGAATTGACTCCCAGGCACTGTTAATCATGAAGTAGTTGACTGCTGGCACTCATCCAACAGGCTTGAGAAGTTGGTTCACAGTCCTGACACTCGATGATCGCTACGGTCCCAAACACATCGTTCCCGGATCCATCGTGTTCCTGCTTGTACCATTCATTTCTTCTCACCCCGCTCTCATATAACCACTGTTGATCTTCCTCCTGCATGGATAGTTTAGTTTCCCTGGTCCCTTGAAATGCGATGGATGGACATTTCACTGTATAGGCCTTGGGTTTATTTCAACAACAATCAGGATGAATAAATACTTGCATCAAGATGTATCGAGCTTGCCTGGTGGTTTCACTCGGCTGTCAATCTTGTTCTATTTCAGAAGTACTGTCCTTGAACCTACCGATCGCTGCTCTACCTAGAGTGTACAATATGAAACTATACTTCGTGCTCTCTATATACCCCAAATATCGGCATTTCATGTGACTGTTGCTACAGCTGAGCCAACGTGAACGTAAATTCAGTTCCTTGTATCACTAGTAGTTAACTCACGATCATAGATCTGGATGGTAAATTGGTACATATTTTCAGCGTCGGTGGGATAGGTAGTTGAGCCACCACAACAGACCGGCAAGCCAACGCAACCCTCGGCACATCTTGAAACAAACCAACGCAACCCTCGACACATATTGACTTGCAGCCTTGAAAGACGGTCATCCCAACATAACAAACACAAATACCACTGCTGTATTTGTGTGGCTGTGTCATTGTTAGCGTAACGACGAGATTTATTATTACAAACAACAATTACTTTCAAAACAGTTGAATATTTGTTGCTGCGTTTGTTGAAGTTCTTACAATTATTCAGTTGGTAGACGACCCTCGTTTCCATGGATACGTGTATCAGTAAATTTATTGGAAATTCAGTCAATAGTGTGATGAGAACATGCTAAACAAATAGGCCTACAGATAAATACATTTGCAGACACACAAAATATGTTTTCCAAAATGAACTTTTAATTTATATCAAATGATACACATTTTAGTGCTCATTTTTGACACGCATGTTACCTGCTAGGTTCAGTGCGTAGAAACAGTGCATGCAATATCAGTACATTTCAGTGTGGCTTGATCGACCGCAAGAGTCCAGCAGTCAAACATCATTTACCCTCATAACCCCAAATGACCCAGCCGTTAGTGGCAATGATCATCGCCAATCCCCCGCTTCATTCATAGAGCTGTTCATTCATAGCAGGTCGTCTGTAGATAATCATAAGTACTATTGTTATGCACATAATTGAGTGAGAACTGCAATTTATCAAACTGTCGTCATGATATATTGATTCTGAAGCTTTGTGTTCGTGGCAGCTCGGTTGTTTCACCGTAACCGGCCCGCATCATTCTTCTAACACTTCATCAACTTCATTTATTTATTTTGTATACATTTTCATCACCATTAGGGCATTACGTACTCCACCTGGCCCGTGTAAGGTCTTGGCTCATTTCAATCGCTGATCTTGGCTTTTCAACTTGAAAAACTTCTCACAACTGATGTCAGTAATTGTTATCGTCCAATGTTGTCAAGTACCTAATTTGCAATACCCGCCCAAACTGACGTATTTACGAGGCATTTCACCATTTTCTTTGGCTGCTATGATGACAACAATTTCAAGGACAATGTGACGTTGGCCCATGGAACGTTTCACTGCTCGTGCTAGTGGGCAGCATTTGGACATGATCAGCCTACAGCAGACTGGTAACAGGCATGCATTAGGCACATCAACTTTGGTAGCAATAACTGCATCATAATCACTTGTAGCTACTGATCGTACTGGTATCATTTGTACTGTTACCTTTCCTACATAATAATGTTGGATGGGGTTATTTCACAACACGTGCACGGATATAATTACACTTGAAGTCATTTATTATTATAAAGTCACTAACCTAACGGATACAACGGAAAGAAATACGGATACGGACAACTTGGTACTCTAGTCTCTACTCTTCCTACTCTGCCTCTCTTCTCACCTCTCTGGCTGCCAACCTCATAAAAACCCGCTAATATAAAATACAAATCGCTAACATTCGGGCATCCTGTCATTTAGGTCGTCCTCGATCTAATAAAATACTAAACTTAGCTCTTAACAAATAATAGTTATGAATTTACCTTGACGATTGAACAAACTGATTATTATGTATTACTTATGATCCTATCTACTAATACTAAGTCAAGTTATACAATTCAAGTTATGTAATCAATGAGATGAGCTGGAAGACGACGAGTTCGCCTGTTTTGAACTTCTTGAACAGGTTCTTGGTCCTCTTCTCTTACTTGATCTTCTACATTTTCTTCCTCCGACTCATCTGATTCTCCTTCCTGTTCCATTTCCTCTTCTTGTAACTTCCACGATTTTAATTGTGAAACATGGGCAGTTGTGGCATAGTAGCGTTGGTCAGACTGCGCTTTTAGTTGTGCTACTTGATATGTATCGTTTGGGTAACATCGCGTAACGACTAGTGGACCTTTATAGAGTGGCTGAGTCTTTGTAGGTTCCCCGGTATGTATCTTAGCTGCTTTCATCACAACTATTTCTCCTATCGCGTATTGTACTCCCTGATATCGTTTTGAATCAAAGGCACGTTTGGCTATCTCTTGTTCTTGTATGATCTTCGCTCGAACTGAATCCTGTAGTGCTGTTGGCGTTTCCCATTCAGTTTCGTCAAAATCTGTCAAGAATCGTAATTTCCCATCATGGTAACGGGGTTGGTAACCATGAAGTACTTCAAACGGTGTCTTTCCGGTTGTTTTATTAATGGCGGAGTTCAAGTCTCTGGCGATTTCTGGTAAATGACGGTCCCAGTCGCTGGAATCGGGGTCACTTAGTGCTATGGCGATGACTGGAAGAATGGTTCGGTTTGCACGCTCAACTTGACCATTCGCCTGAGGATGTCGCGAACTATTTAGAGTGTGTCGTACACCATTGCTCTCGAAGTAATCGGCAATCTTTTTAGCTGTAAAACAACTACCACGATCGGTGATCACATGATCGGGAAGCCCTCTTTCAACGACGAACTGGTGAATTGCTTTGAGGACGCTGTCTGTAGTTGTACTTTTGGTAGGGTACAAACAAACAAATTTCGTTAGGTTATCGATAAGGACGAGTAGGTGTTGGTTTCCTCGGGAGGACTTTACGAATGGTCCCAAGTGGTCCAAATGAATTCGGGAGAAAGGACGAAGTCCAGGTGGAATCGGATGCAGATAACCAGCTTTTCTTCCTCCTGGCGACTTATGCATTAAACAATCTAAACACATGTGAATATGCTGTCGGACATAGCGACGCATGTATGCGAACCAATAATGTTTCTGTATGCTGGCCAAGGTTCGGTCCAAAGAGAAATGTCCCCTTAGATCATGATACCTAACACAAATGCTTTTCCGCATAGATTTTGGTAACACAAACCTATGAGTTACCACATCATTCTTGACAATTATTCTGCAGATGCGACCGTTGATCAATTCAAATTTTTGGGAACGTTGTTCTTCTTGACAAGTTCGATCTTCAGGTAGTTTTTGTAGAATCTCGGCAAGTTCTCTCAGTTCACGATCACCATGCTGGTACATCAGAATCTGGTCTTCTGGTGTGATAACAGTGAACACATCTAGGCGTCGTTCTATCATCTCCTCATGTGTATCTGATTTGTCTGGTTCTACTGGTGCTCTACTCAGTGCGTCAATATGAGCCATTTTTGCTCCACTCCGATGCTTTATCTCAAATGAATATTCCTGAATCATATCGTACCATCTCGCGATTTGTGGTTTCAACGTTCGCTGAGCGTTGAGATATACCAATGCCTGACAATCAGTCACTATTACGAAACTAATTCCTAGAAGGTAAGAGCGCATTCGATCGATAGACCATACAATAGCCATAAGTTCTAACTTTGATGAGTGGTAATTTCTTTCAACATCGGTAGTTCTTTTACTGACACAGTAAACTAGCCTTAGTTTTCCGGCATTGTCTCTCTGAAGTAGCATGCCGGCCAATCCGTCTGCAGATGCGTCAGTGTGTAATTCGGTGGGTGCTTGCGGATCGTACAGCTGCAAGACAGGATCGCTACTCAGCGAAGTCTTCAGATCGTCAAAAGATTGTTGTTGCTTTTCGTTCCACATAAACTTGCTATCTTTCTTTGTTAACTGGGTGAGCGGTGTGGCTCGTTCGGCATATTTCTTTATGAAACGTCTAAAATATCCGGTGAGACCCAAGAATCTTCGTACCTCGTGTACATTCTTCGGCTCTGGGAAAGACGAAATTGCTTCCATCTTCATTCTTCCTGGTCGTATTCCTTCAGCTGATATCACGAATCCAAGGTACTCAATTTGCTTCTTTCCAAATTCACATTTAGTTAATTTCAGTGTGAGATTAGCTGTGCGTAATGCTTCTAGCACAAGCCGAAGTCGCGTCAGCATGTCTTGCCAATCTGTAGCGGCGATCAACAAATCATCTAGATAACACTGTGTGATCGTATTACGTAATGGTCCAAGCGTTTGGTTCATTAGGCGCTGGAACTCTGACGGTGCGTTGGTCAAGCCAAAAACCATTCTTTCAAATTTTCCTTTGTCGTCCGGGGTTACGAAGGTGGTCTTCTCCTTTGCTTCTTCGCTAAGAGGGATCTGGAGATATCCATTCGCGAGGTCAAGAGTTGTGAACAATTTACCATTAACAAGTCCTTGTAGCTGTTCGTCAATGTTTGGTATCGGGTAATTTTCTTTCACGGTCTGAGAATTCAATTTGCGGAAATCTACAACTAACCTCTTCTCACCATTTTTCTTTGCCACTAGCAAAACTGGACTGGAGTAAGCTGATCGAGAATCAGTTACGATACCATTCGCCCTCCATTCGTTGACGATGTGTGCTATGTCCTTTCGCTCAGATGCTGTGGTTTTATATGGTTTGCTGTGAACAGGCTGACTTCCGGGAACTTCGATTATGTTCATTTTGGTCACGGTTGTACACCCCAGCTCTTCGATACTAAGAGCAAAACAAGTGCGAAATTCGTTCAAAAGATCGAGTAGTTTTTGGATATCTTCTTTGCTTGTTTCCTCGTTAACTCGAATGTCTTCACGGGTTATCTCTCGCCTCTTTCCTTGCGTAGGAACTGCCGAAATTTTCTGGATTACACTTACTACTTCGCCCCGAGCAACACATGTACCCTTGGGAATCAACTTTTCCTTGCTTGAATCATTATACACAGGGAGATGCAACCTTCCCTCGTGAGGTTTCAACAATGCTCCATTTATCATCATACATTCTCGTATGTCCGAATAAGTTTGGATAAAAGTCATGGTGTTTCCCTTAATAACACTGTCTTGAGTAGCTTTCAACTTTATGTTGTCGGTCTGGACAATTTCCTGTAGATCCATATGACGGAACGGATCCTCGTTTCGATTACCAATTATCAATTTATTGCCTACCTTGACGAAAGCAACATTTGGTCGTTCAGTCCAACTCCTACCTATAATTAGTTCAGTCGACTGAGCCTGATCGGGTACGACTAGAACTTTAACAATTTCTTGGATCTTGTCAATTTCAACAGACAGCTCGGAACAGCCTAACGGGGCAATTGCTTCTTGGTTAACGTTTCCAAACCCAAACAAAGTCTCCTGGGTTGTTATTATGTTTAGTCGGCATTTAATAGCAGCTGATGCGGTTATTGTGCAACACGAACTTCCTGTATCTACTAGCGCGCTACACTGGAAAATATCATTGACTACAGCATTCTTTAGATACTTCGAAATGTCTTCAGCATTCGAAATCTTCTCATTCACAAACTGAACCTGTTGAGATACATTCTTTGAATCTTCACGGTTTGAACTAGCACCGACTGTGCAGTTCGCTTTTGTGTGCCCGTCTCTACGACAGTTTTGGCATCTTAGTGGTTTTCTGGGTTCTGGACAGTCCCTGGAAATATGCCCAAATAAGTTGCAGTTGAAACAACGCATTTCTCCTTTTTCGTTCCTGTTTACAACACTTGGTTTTGGTGTTTGTTGTCTCGGTTGATAATTCGATTCTTTCTTTATACCGGAAGTGGTTACTTCGTTCCCTTGATCAATGTTGTTCACTGTAGACGATTGTGATGCTTTTGGTTTCTGGTTGTCGGGTGGTTTTTCTTTTCGCATACTTGTAATTCGTTCGTAACGCTCCCTATTTAGTTCTTCAAAGAGCCGTATGTCTGCAAGTAATTCGTCGGCGTCGTTTTGAACTTTGGAGGCGACATTATTGCACAGTTCTTTCGACCACAATCCCAATATTACTTGCTTTTTAATATCTTCGAATGGCAGGTGTAAATCCTGACATAAACGTATTTTAGCATGAAAATATGCGTATGTGTTCTCATGACGTGATTGAACTCGGTTTGTCATCTTTGTCCACTTGTCACTTACTGAAGGTGCATACATGAAAGAGCGACGAAATTGTGCTTCAAAATCAGCCCATGTTGTTATCGTACTTAACCTGGGTGAAAGCCAGTCTGCTGCTGCACCCTTCAAATGGCTCCTAGCAGCTTCTAACTTGAAACCATCTGGCCATCGATGAAGGTTTGCAGTCACGTTGATCGCGTGAAGCCACTCACTTGCCTGTCCTTGATCACTTTCACCGAAGAAAACACTAATGTTCTTCGACAAATCGGGCATAATTTGGTATGAATTCTCGTTTGACGGTTTGGTTACTGCAGCTACCAGATTTATCATCATTTGATCTCGTTTTCGATTATCCTCCATCATTAACTTAAGTAAGTCTTCTACACTTAGGTCGGGAGGACGTGCTGACCGTACATTTGACGAGTCATTATTACTCAATTGTTCCTGCATGTTAGCTATGTTAGCCAACAATTCTAGATCGTCCTGTGATAAAGTATCTTCACTCATCTTCAGCCAGTATCACGTAGCTGTAAGTCGATAAGGTAGTTTCTACGGTAGTACAAACTTTACAAAGCGTTCGCGGTCAATAATGTAGGCTTTTTACAGAAGTACCAACTTTACAAGATGGATAGATCACGATCGATTTTGGCGGTCTATTGCGCGCATTTTTCTTATAAATGGCGGACGTGAATCAAGAATTTGTAAATTAATGATGTAATCAGGCGTATAAACTACACGCTACTCTTGATTTTTTACGGAGACCGGCGGGTCGGACAATACTGAATTTTCGCCAGTATGACAAAAGTTTCCAATTAAGGTTTCTTACGATTTTCTCGCTTGACTAGGCGAATCGAGCACAATTTACGCGGCGGTATCAAGATTCTCTATTGCAGCGGCATCAAGATTCTCTATTGCGGCGGCATCAAGATTCTCTATTCCACTTCTGAACTGTTGGATGGGGTTATTTCACAACACGTGCACGGATATAATTACACTTGAAGTCATTTATTATTATAAAGTCACTAACCTAACGGATACAACGGAAAGAAATACGGATACGGACAACTTGGTACTCTAGTCTCTACTCTTCCTACTCTGCCTCTCTTCTCACCTCTCTGGCTGCCAACCTCATAAAAACCCGCTAATATAAAATACAAATCGCTAACAATAATAATACAATATCTTTATTACTGTGGCAAAGTTGAGCAGTGGCTTCTTTTATATTCAGCCGCTGACAGCACTTCCGATGCGTTGAACGATTGTTGACGTCAGGACAAGAATCATAGCATTCATGTCATGATCATGATGTTGAATCTCGGTAAGCTAGATTGGGGCGTATTGCGTGCAGACTGAAGTCAGCAACACTACAGTACAATTATATTATTTATATACTAATACAACTTACTCACCAGTACTATTTTAAACTGTGTTTTGTAACGTTAAGAAAGAAAATGTAATTCAAGAATTGTTCCTCTCTTACTATTTTATAATTTTATATTAAACTAAGGATTGTATCTGCGATGAATGAGTGGGGACAATCAAGTCGTAGTCAAGACTTTCTAGATTCTTCACATCTGCAGTTGAAATACTACTACATTGATGAGTGACAGTTCTCAAGTCATTCATAGAATCATAGATAATACATACGGTAGTTATTACGACTTGGAAATGGAAAATAGGTTTATATGATAATTATTAGAGCTAATTGACCATTGTAGATGGGCGTGACTTATACAAAGCAGGTGAAATTTCAGATTCCTTGATTGGTTATTTCCCTATTTCCCCTGCTTCACTGTCCACTTGATGGTTTTTATATTTCGTGACATCACGAGGGCGGACGATCTACAATGGTCAATTGAGAAGGAAACAGTTGAATCGTAATTCTTACGTACAGTATACAGCACTTGCTGATTAGAAGTACAGCATAAAACTACCGGTAATTGAGGTCAAATTCTCAATCTTAACAACCACTGAAATTGCTTAAATTCATTTCCAAGTGTGTATAACCTCCTATTAGTAGTATGTACTTGCAGACAAGAAATTGGCTGTGCCATTTCAACGTTCGCAGTGAAACTTCGATGCATCGTTTCCCTGCTTCTATCATTTATTTTGTTTGACCCCCATTGTTGAATTGGATGTTTTTCCCCAGGTGTGTTGAAACAATAGTTAGAGGTTTCACTATTATGTAAGCCTAGATCATTTTGAGTGTAATTGAATAATATGGTTGAAATATCATGTCAATATGTAGTATGTACAGTTAAATCTCTATGTATACTGTACTGTTTTACAAGTGACCAGGTAAATAAAATCTTCCGTGCAAGAAAAAAATCCATCTGATGAAATTCAACTTTGGTTATATGAGAGTAGGCCTACAAAATAAATAATAGAAGTGAGAAAATGAAATATCCAGGAAGAGGTTTCACTGTACAGTATAATGAACATACCTCAGCATTATGCTTTCTGCTTGAAATTCTGAAGTGTTGGTATGTTATGTGATCAAGTTAGTTTACACACAAGTGAAGTACTGGTCCCTTCTCGTTCGTCATGGATCACATCGTGTATTTCTGTGCGGTAAATAACTACATAATGATCAGACATCCTGTTACAGACTTACTGCTGTTTTGTTTATTCCTGCTATACTTGTACCAGATCCGTGCTTGTACCCATGACAGAAGAAGTCTGTCTACCAATTAGTTGATTGTAAAAACCATGGTGCCAGTACTTACGTGATCTAACTGCCACTTTCAAGTATTCTACGCATTTGAAAGATGTAGATGTGTTCCTACTTTTTAACCTCGTATTGAAAAAGAATTACATGGAAAGAATACGAGATACAGATGTGCAAATATAACGGTGATATCTGTTTGTTTTGTTGGTAGACAACCTTCTTTTGTGGATACACGTAGGCCTATATACTGATATTACTTGTAAAATATGTTTCAATGAATAAAGTGTGATTCAAGTATTCGTAAGGAAGTATTATTTACTCTACCGTCAACTGACGCTAATTAATTTCAATCGTGAAAGTCAACGTGGTTTTGAAAAAAGTTACGAGCAAGTCTCCCGAGAAATAAAATATGACTATTCTTCAGTAACGTGCACAGATAAGCTTCGACATTAATCTGCTAAGAAATCTTACATTCACGTTTGTGTAGTAGTTGAGTATTACCGTATTAGTCACAAGAATGCTCTAGATTTTATTCATCCACAGTGAAAGCTCTACCAATCATCTTTCAAGGGACCAGGAAAATAAAACCATCCATTCAGAAACAGCATTGGTTTTCTAGGAGTGGTCAGTGGGGCGAGAAAACATGAATGATACATGCAGGAAACGATGGATCTGGGAACGATGCAGAGGGTTCACTGTACACCTGTAGGCGTCGGTGAATCGTGAATGAAAGTTTTACCCTATCAGGTGTTTTTGGATAGTGCAAATTGGAAGCGGTCACACCAGTTGTTGGACAACAATCCCAGTATTCACTTGGACAACAATGGTCTAACATCCCATCAGGATGCTCGTCCGTTGCAGGAACCAAGCCCCAGTCTCCCGAACTGGTGCTTTGGAGATGAAAGTTGAATTGGCATCAGCTCGAGTCCCAAACCAGAAAGTAATCAGTCCTCTACTTGAAGCCAGAAATGTTCATTTTTTGGTTGCTAAGGGTCCTTGAAATAATTTTCACATCAAATAAATTCTAGTTGACACAAATATGAAGGCTTTACGCATCAACATATACGAAATAGATCACAAAAATGGCACATTTCAATTGAAATACAGCATTTAAAATAAATAATGTTTACCTCGCTCAACTTTATAGCAAAAGTTCCCATAGAAAATATAGGCCAAATACGAATCGATTTTTGTGCATCTAAATACGGTAATAAAACAAAATATTTCCAGTCTTACATTTTGCATCATCATGCAGTTCCTTCCATGTTAGCTTTGCTTACCTAGATAGGTAACGGCACACGTCTGGAATCAAGTTGAGCAATCTCATCTCACATGTTCAGTAATCTATGTAGGTCAGGATGGAGGTATGGTACCACTTAATAGCCGAGTGATAACTACACTTCAAGGACAAGAGGCTCAAGGTTCAATGCACAAAAACAACCACGTATAGTGTAGTACACTTCAATTTACTATGTTCAATCAAAATGCACAATACATTTTTTAAATACTTATTTCAGAACAATCAAGGAGATAACATTGTGGTGCATGTCTAGAGCCTATTTATTATTGTATACATAAAGCCATTGACTGTACATTTCTTAGTGTCACACCATTCGAGTTTTTGGAATGAGTCGGTGATGGTATGCCCGACAGAATAAAGTGAATACTACACGTGAAATTGTCCTAGATTTACATAAGTGCCTTGAGTTCGTCGTAAAGGACGAGCACCATGGCGCCACCGGTACCGCGAAGGACGTTGGAGAAGGCGCCTCGGAAGAAAGCGGCGCTGCCTTCTGTCTTGGCGATCTTGACCCAGCAATCGAGGGTGTTCTTGTACATGATGTCGGCGCCCTTGCGGCCAGACTGCATCATCATTCGTCTGCGGACGGTGTCGAAGGGGTAGGATACGATACCGGATACTGTTGTTACGCACTGGAAACAAAATACAACCATTTATTAGCATTACAGTTAGTTTACTGGGCACTTTTACCTTTGCCAATAGATCTTGATTAGGCCCATTAGAAGCTCACACACTGAAAATTGTTGATCTTTATAGGTTCAAGACTCACTTTTATAAGATGGTTTCTGGATCAACACCTGTATCTTTACCAATTGTATTGACCACATACAAGCTACTTTTTGTTTTTTTGTTTTTAAAATGGGCTGATATATAAAGGCTTTTGGTAGCGGGTTATGGGTGCAGTATATATATTTTTTGTAACCACATAGAAAGTGTTTTTGAGCATTTGCATGTTATGTTACAGTTTTGCCAAGATGGCTGACATTGTGGGGTGGTTTTGACATTGTCAAATTTGAGCGAGTTCTCAACTTATATAAATAATTTCAATTCTCGTGCCCAGGCTTTTTCCAACAGATATACTCAAAATTTATTGAAAAACATCAAATTCTTTCCAAAAGAACAAAAAGTAGCTGCGGTAAAGGTCACAGTACATTTACTCATTACAATATACGTACTCGCAACATAAGTCACTACTTGGGACAGCGTTTAAAATTGTTGAAGGTTTGAGTAACCTGCATTTAACAAAGCTTAGGTGCCAAATGGAAAAATGCCAGAGTGCTAGTAAAACCAAAATAAATATTGGCAATCAATTACATAACTTTTTTAAATACAGCTACTCACAAGAAATTCCAACTGTAATGGTAGGATACTTATCGGGCTTCAAGGAACCTGTCATAACTGATTTCATTAAACATAGACTACAATGGAATCAAACTATGAAATATTATTGTTACACTTGATAACTGTGGCAGGGATAGTACCAATCCAGTAAACCCTCTCGAATCCAATGGAAGACCCCAAAACAACAAGTTCTCAATAAAAAAAATTGGATCAATAGCTAATGTGTGAAAACCATGTAGGCCTAGAGACCACAACTATATTGTTTGAATCAACGTGGGTCTACTGCAATAGAAGGGCCTCCCAAAAGCATGAAATATTGATTACACAATTCTTTTGTCAATATGTTTGAATGGCCTTGGAAGCTAGTTTTATAGGGCTGTATCCCGTAACATGAAAGAGTTGAATATGGAGAGAACCAATAGTTATCTGTACCTGAGCAATAGCGAATGAGATGTAGAACGGTGTGTTCTTGGGGTCGGGTAACATGCCCTTGGCTGTGTCGAAGAAGCCGAAGTACGCCGCTCGGTAGATGATGATACCTTGTACGGACACACCGAAGCCGCGGTACAATCCCATGAGACCATCAGACTTGAACACTGAGGTCAAGCAGTGGCCAAGACCGGTGAACTCCCTCGCTCCAGTTTTGCCTACATCAGCAGCTAACCTGAGGGATAATTCAACATTGTCAGTCATAAATTAAATCCACCTTACACTTCTAACAAACTTGAAACAAATTTTACATGTTAACCTACGTAGTTGTCACTCAATTCCTTATCTAAAATCTCAAGATATATAAAATTGAAACACTATTTAAAAAAACAGATCAAGTGTTGGATAGGAATTGATTTTTAAAAATATTTTCTCCTTTTATAATATGCGCAGAGGCCGGCCGCAGAAAAAAAACGCATGCAAAGTGCCCCGGGTTGTCTATTTAATATTTTGCCCCTTTTTTTTCTTAATAAGTAGGCCTAATCAATTACAATATTATATTTTATAGACTATAGCTCAATATCATTATTAATTTTCATATCAAACACTATTGTACGCCTATCATCTTTTTGCTCTTTATTAATTAGCTATTATCATTGCTATATATTATGCTGCGTCTAATGGGCAACCTTTTGAAAGGCAGTCTTCATTTTTTAATAATGAAGAATTTATACATATTTTACAACTTAGCTGACATAGGCCTATTATACACAAGAATTAATTGGTTATGCCAGGGGTAGTCTAATCACAACAGGCCCTATTAAATTTCACCTATGGGAAATGAATGGGAAAGCAGCGCTGGCATTGACAAAGTACACCCTCTACTTCTGTAGGTCTCAATGGTGCTGGCAATAATAAATGATACGTAATCAGGCATCTGACCTGTTTTACAAAATGCCAGTGTTGATTTAGGCCTACAAAAGGCAAGGCCCAATGAATAATTGTCTAATTGGCCTACATCTATTTTAGGGGAACAAAATGCACCATTTCAATGTAGATTTGGCTGTGAAATGGTGCTACAAATGAGTTTACATTGGTTAGGATTTCATAAATATCTCTGTGCTCCAGCTTCTACACTAAAAATCAATAGGCCTAGCCAATAATATAACTGTTCGGAACAAACCTTGTTCGGGCGAAATCCAGTGGGTATACAAAGCATAGTGAGGTTGCACCAGCAGCACCACCGGAGGCAAGATTACCAGCAAAATAACGCCAGAACTGGGTATTCTTATCGACACCACCAAGGAACACCTGCTTGTACTTGTCCTTGAAAGCGAAGTTAAGGGCTTGTGTTGGGAAGTAACGGATGACGTTGGCCATGTTACCCCTCCAGAAACTCATGAAACCTTGTTCCTTAGGGATTCGAGTGAAGCAATCGATCATACCTGTAACATTTGAATATGAATATAAAATCACGATATTAGGAACTAGGCCTAGCCTAGGCCCTGTGCCCATTGGGGGACATTACTTTAGTTTACCACTTGGTAGGGCATGATGAAAATTTTTGTGTGAATCTACACATCTGACATTTACGCATCAATGCTGAAGACACGTCTAGCCTACATCGCTGTAACTAGGCTTTAGGCCTATTCTCAGAATTCACGCTTCTACTATCGACTCTACTGATGCAGTTCCAGCTCAAGCTCAGTACCTAATGATAACCCAAATAGGCTAGCTAGAACATAGGCCTAGGCACTCTCCTCTTTTTACCTAGGCCCTAGGCCTAGGGGGCCTAGGTCTAGCCCTAGGAAAAAATATGGAACTAGGCCTGGAATAGGATAAGGTTTGCATTACGAACGTATAACAGATGATTCACAAACAAGTAATGTAAATCATTCACAATTTCTGACAAATAACATAATCAACTCCATGTAACTGCCTTTTTTCCTAGGTAGCCTGACCCGGCCCATACAAAATGGCCACTAATAAATTTGCAGAGTGCTCGTTCTGCATGCCAGCACTTACCTTTGTATTGGTTTTCTTTCGCAATTTGCTTGGATGCATGTTGAACTTGTAGGAGTAACTTTACTCGTTCGATAGGGGCTACTACTGTTTTCGAAACTGCTGCGGAAATACCACCGGCAGCAAAATCTTTTGCAAACGAAACTGGATCGGCGAGAGACATCTTGACCGTTTCTAGGATGGCAGCCGAAAGAGGATGAACTGAAGGCGACACTGGCAACGAGAGTCAGTGCACGGCTTATAGGAATACGTCACGAAGCACCCGTCCAATAGGAAGGCGTGTAATACAGAAAATCCTGTGACGTCATTAGATTCATTGATTTTCATTGGCCGTTCTACTGTGTTTCCATCTAGAAGGCTTATACAGGTCACATGGAATCGATTGTGAAAATGGGTCACATGAACACACACATACTACCTTGCAAAAATACCGCTAGGCTGTAGCAAAATTATTTTTAGATTATAATAAAATTATACTCTGAACAGTGAAGGTATTGGTTATAGCATTATTTTTTAACACTTGCTTATGGAATAAGTTCCTAGAGTAGAGCTCAAAATTTATTATCATGCAAATCAAACTTTTTATTTGTGTGGTTTAATAATTAAAAGTGTATTATGGTAATTGTTTATTAAATAATAAATAATAAATGTAATTATAATTATTTATAGTTTGTAAGGATTTAAAAAAAAATATATTCATGGCAATAATTTTTTACAATTTTTTATAGCAATGAAAGATTGCATATAAGAGCATTAGATAATATCAGTGGCAGTGTGACAATACAAGCCCTGCACATGAAAGGGGTGGGTGGGTGTCTGGTCAGGTAGGTCCCGAGAAGACCTAGCTGACCAGACATTATTCTGTCAATTTTACCGTAGATCGTAATACTTAGTTGGAAGATTTGTTACCATTATGCCCACGTATGCTGTTTGCCTACATAATTGAGCTTAAAACGAATGCGAATGTATTGGTCAGTAATTCAATTCAATTCAATAGTCTATTTTTGTACATAATACAAAAAATATCAAAATTCAGGTTTGATTTAATTAATTTTGCCATTTCTATATAAAGATAGACTTCAAAAGGTATACAAGCAAAGTATATCATTTTTGTTATCCACCGCACCGGTATTCATGATTATGATTTTGAACGAAATTAAATAACGTTCACTCATTCTGTTGAGGTGGATGTCCAGATTTTCCATGTCTTGCAGGTGTTGAAGGTTTAAAAAAAAGGGATAAAAATTGTGAAATACGTTACTATAGTTTATCGTTTCCAACAACTTAATAATTTCTCGTGATTATGGTTACTTAAACACGTGGCCATTTGCTAAGGCTACATGAGAGGTATAACCTGTGAATTACTTCTTTCATCAAATTTAGAAGTAATTAAGTAAAAATGGGGCAATGCTACTGCATATCTTATAAAAACAATACATTTTGAGAATGGGATTAGTAGAAATTATTGAAATGATGTACTCTCTAAAAATTTTCTGCAGGGCTCCTGCTGTTTGAAGTAGGTAGTTATCAGATAAGGGTTGCATATCATACAAACCAAAAATTAGATTTTCAAAATGACTTCAAAAAACACTTTGAATACAAGATTTTGGAAAATCTGCTATTTGCAGTGGATGAAGACTAGACCAAGCCTCAGCGTACTAAAATTAAATGACAACATTATCTAAAATATGTTTAACAACAATTATTAAAAATTTAAAATACTATATTTTCAGAAAAATTCTCTGCGGGGCCCGTATTTGAACTAGGTAAAGATTAGGTAACCCTTCAGTATACCGCGTCAATGAAAAACTGCAGTATTGAAAATATGCTACACAACTATTATAATGACAATTAAAAAAATATCACATGCAGGTCTCCTAGCCTCAGTCCGGCAGATACAGTGGGGAGGTGATAAGAGCAATTGCCCCTCTTATGAATTAGAAGCGACGAAAGAAGTAGTAGCAAAGATGAAATGAAGAAGGAAGAGAGAAGGAAGGAAATAAATATTGTATTAGACTATGCTACAATCTCATATTTTGCATAGTTGCATTTAAAATAAAATTGACTTAATGTTTAAAAATGTCAGATCAAGTATGTACTTTAGTCGGCAAGAATCAACAAACAACGCCAGGTGCTTCTTTCAGGTGTGAATTATATATTATGATTTTTTTGAATAACAATAACGACGAGGGTCGTTTCTAGGGGTGGGTGAAGAGTGCGGCAGCCTGGTGGCCAAATTTAAAGGGCGCCATCGGTGCCCTTTTGTGACATTCTATTAGTAATCCTATTCTGAGATTTGAATTTAATTCTATTTACATCACTGGATGGTGTGAATTTCTTATTCAAATATCAATGATATTTGACGATGGATTGATTCAGCGTTTCATCTACTTGGAAAAGCCATTTAGCAAAATGTGATTTCTTATCAAACTGAAGAATCCATGTAACGTATTCTAGAAATTGCGTGTAGTTCCCAAATCTGTAGAGAGGTATTAAAAAAATCAAAAATTTTCCTTCTTACATTCACTTATAATGTGCACTCAGTTTTGGGGGCACACAATTGAGTGCTTGCCCGGGGCGCTAAAATGACATGAAACGACTCTGCAGCTACATATATTGGTTTTGGTACCATTTTTTAATTCATAAGAAAAATAATTTTGGCATCTAAAAACATCTGAAACACGTTAATCCATACTAAGAATGGGTGCAATTTCAAAAAATTGCATCTCAAAAAAATGCAAATCAAAAAACGCCCACGGCTTCAAAAGCATCATAAAATCTACACGCCGCTGAACCCCTGCAAGTGCGCCGAACGCAACTTCTTCTACACGTTCTGGAGCTGCGTTCGTTGGATGCTCATAGCTGGCCGAAGGATATAGGTTTAGAGGGCACGGGTGAGGGGGAAGTGCGTGACGTCAGCCTTTACTATGTGTAGGACGCTAGCTCAAACTTGTCCAAACACTGCGAGACACCGTGCACTCCTTTCTCTCGTGGCGTTCTCTCACTACTGAAGGCTAGATGTTTCGAGCCGCCGAAGGTATTGGTACACTTATCAATAGTTGGGATAGTTCCGTATTGAGCTTTCAGCGGATTGTTTTTGGTAGTGTCACGCTAAAAAATCATGGTAGAGTAATATACCTAGACTCACTAAACATGTCAATCAATTGATTTATAAACTCTTAATTTTATAAAGTCTTAGGGTGCATTGCAGAGATGGGTTTAACCCCGGCCTACCTTAGACGCCGTCCAAGTAAGAAATTACATTGTGGCTGCAATGCAATTTATTACTTAGACGGCGTCTAAGGTAGACCGGGGTTTAAACTTCGTCTCTGCAATTCACCCTTGATGTTTAAATTACACTTTCAAAATGAATACATTGAATTATTTGGGTTGGCAGCAATAAATTCAAGTTGTATTTTTTAAATTTAACACGACAAGGTCAACAGATTCTAATTGAGTTATGAAGAAAATGAATGTGGATGGTGAACGAGGAAATTGCATCTATCGTATGGGAGTAAAATATTTCGCCCTACAGGGCTACCTGCGAGGCTATAGGCACTCATTGTTATGTGGCTTCAATCCCACTTCATACCTCTTTATTTCATTTTTCTTTTGTTAACTGCGGTACTCCCTAATGTTAAAGTCACCAGCTGCCACTGAGAATCATGGAAGTAACATACCAGGGGTGGTTCTACAGGGTGAGCCCGAGCCCCCTGACTTGTTCGTTACTGTATGGTTTACATCAAGCACTAGGTAGGTCTATTATCAGAGTATATTTAGCACTTCAGTAGCGTGACTTAGGTAGCCGTCCTGTTGAATTGTTCTTACTTACGATCTGGCCTTGCGTAGGTCGTGGTGGCTCAGTGTACTGGTCAATAGTACAGCATTCAGGCAGAATGGAAAGGTTTAAACTCAAAGAACAAGAAGGACCCTGGCCATAGAATGTATGGCTCCTATTTAAAACGAGAGAGCACTTGATACCACTTTTATTACAATCATTTGTACAGCCAGTCACTTATCCTGACCACCCCCCCCCCCCAAAAAAAAACTCTCTGACTCACATGTCCTCACTCTAGCACAACTAGTCACACACAAGTTTCCAGGCTTTGCTCTCATCTGTCTCTAGCTGGGGTAACCCCCAAGGTCAACCACTTTCAGTCTACATGGGTGCAAAAAAGGACAGGGGTGTGAGGGAGGAGGGAAGAGAAATACTGTATTCAGTGGCGTAACTACTGCAGGGGTACCCGGGGCGGCTGCCCCAGAGCCCATGGCCAGTAGATACAGCGCATGCTGTATCATCAGAAATAAGTTTCAACGATTACCAAAAAATAATGGAATTAGCTAGACCTATTTATAAAGCTGAAAAAAAACTTCTTAATTTTTAATATCATCTGAAATAACTCAAAAAATAACTGAGTTATTGAGATTTTTGCCGATGAGAAAGCACGTAAGAAGATGCTAAAATAATGTGGAGTGAATTAAGCAGCACGCACAATAGTAAAACAATAATAAAAAAGCGTATCTCAATCTACTTGAATTCTCATATTTTTTTTTTTTGTATAATAATTAAGTTTTTGATCTTATCACTATATTTGTATAACTCATTTTCACTTTCGGCAATTATAATTCCAAATTCGTAGTAAGCTGGACCTTCATGGTCAGTCATCAAGAAGATGAACAGCCGTCAATAAAAATGATTTTCTCTCTATATCATATCAAGTCATCAAGTCAAAGTCATATTAAAGTGTTATTGAGTCAAATTTTGAGTATAGTGAGTCTAATTAAGTCATATCAAAGTGTAATTGAAGTCATTTCATCGTTTGGCCAAGTAAAAATGGGATTTTAAAAATAATTCTACAATGAGGAAATTCAAGTTGAACCTTATTGAATGAGTATATTCTTGAATACAAATAGTAGAAATACTGTCATATTTTTTTTGCTGAACTACAGTACTTAAGGGGGGCAAGAAAGCCCTACACTGACAATGTTAAAAAATACCAATTTTTAGGTACACTTTTCTCAGAGTTCCCTCAAGTTAGAATGATGCAACTTTTTATGTGAGTAGGCCTACAAAGATACATTTGTAACTGGTGTGTATGATTTTTTTGTTGGCCAACATTTTTCTTGGCGTTTCGATTCTTTTGAGCAACGACCAAATTTTATGACACATTCAAGCAAACAATATTTTCCATTTTCAGACGAACTAAAAAACTAAATTTCCTTCACACTAGTTATGGTGAATCTATCTATCGGTATGTTTAAGATTTCAGCTCTTCAACACAAAAATTGCAGAAAATATGTGTACCCGGACAAGAAAAAGTATAGTTTTGAGGAATTAAATGTTGAACAATTGTTAGCAAACAGTAAAAGGCAATGTACAAAAATGTGATTGTCCAAAAATGGTGACCATCTTCTGAATTAATGAATATAAGGGTTGTAAGGCACATCGACAGCGAGGTCATTTAGCGCACACCAGTCTACCAAGTCATGAAAAATGAATTCCTCAGGCTTTGCTGAATCCAAAACCACCAACACAAGAGCTGTATCATATGAAGTTCAGTTTTCATATGCCTAAAAGTTGATAAAATATGAAAATTTGGGTAATGAATAAACACTTGAGTAGAAATAAGAAAGTGAACAAAAGAATAATTATTTTCATGGACACGTATACGAGATGGTTATATTGTAATTATATTATTTTCAGTCATAAATCTACAAAAAAATCATTCATTAAATAAAAAAATGGAAAATCATTTTTGGAAAAAAAGTGTCTTGCCCCCCTCAAAATGAATGCTTGCTACATCGACTAGATTCTGGTGAAAGTCAACTATTATTCCTCTCAAGAGTGAGGGTCATTTAATCTTCATCTTCAATAGAACCGTTTTATAAAATGACATGGGCCCAATTCTGAATGTATTTTGATCATAATTTTGAGTGTATTTTAATTGGGTGTATATTTTAATAATGAATTGAAAAAAAATGTGAATATGGAGGTTGTATGTTGAATGATATCAACATTTCATCATTTGAATTGATATGTAGTTTTTTTTGGGGGGGGGGGAGAGGGGGGCCCATGTGTGTCCTTTGCCCCAGGGCCCAAAATTCCTAGTTGCGCCACTGACTGTATTATTATAAATACTGTTATAGACCTTGGAGTAAAAATATGACTGACGCTACCTTTACTTGTGTTATGTACCAGTCAACGTAAGATGATAATAAATACAATACAATACATGTCAAGTCGCTTCTGGTGTTCGTGCATCAAAACACACGTAGTTGAGCGCGCATGTTGGTTTTGCCCCTAGCAACTGCATGTTTTTTGTTTTTTTCATATTGTGTTTTAACGATGCACTATAATGATGACTGAGATCTATTGGCGTCGGATGAATGATTAATGAGATGGAATTTGAGATGAAGGTTTTTATGAGTAATGGGAAGGATAATGGGAAGGAAGCGGTCGTGGCCTATATTGTGGGAACCATCCCGGCATTAGCCTAGACTACAGAGGGAAACCATGAAAAACCCCTGTAAAGATGAACGGTGGCGGGGATTGAACCGGTTCCGATATGTCCCTTCACCTCCCGGGTCACACGAAGCAAGTGCGCTAACCACTCAGCTACTGTGCCGGTGCATGTGTCTGTAGATGTAAACAATTTTCAAGCGGTTGCAAATTAAAGGTCACAATTGAAGCATTTAATTAGGCAAATTAAAGGACTGTCGACTGCGTAATCATGTTAGCTTACCGGTGCGTTATTGTTGTCAAAGCACAGACAAAGTCTTCAGTTAGTTGAAACTTATTTCACATTTGCAGCAAATTGTTTCGTTGAGTAGGTCTAGGAGTGACGGTAGTAGTTCTCTCAATACCGTGGTAATACGCAGTTGCTAACTAGTGCCTTTGTAAGCCAGTACAGTTAGGATCGTAGACCCAAGGACTAATAGTCACCTACTTCCCAACAAGGGTCATGATTTTATTTCAATTCATAATAGAGTTCATATTTTAAGAAAATAAGAAGACAATATACCAGGAATATATGTATGTAATTTTTAGGCCCAATTAATATCTTCAACTGCATTCACATATATATATCTGTTGAAAAGAACTTCAATAAAATGCTAGCAATAGTGAAATATAGTACACGAAAATAAATAGGTGGGCCTACAAAAAACTGAGGACACTTTGGAGGTACTTTGACCTTCACCTTCAGGTTGGAGTGTACTGTACCAATAAACAAGAAGGTCCTAGAGAACCTTCAAAATATTGTTGTTTCAATATATTTATAAATCATTCTGATTTAATTCATAAAGTTAATACACTAACGTGCCGTTACATAAATATATTTTAAATATCATCAAAATTCAATTTCATATAGTGAGTCGTTAATTTCAGCAGCTCGGTAAATAGAACTAACGAGGGATGTGTGATAATTTCCACGGCCCAGCAATCTAACATCAATGGATATTGTTACATCATTTACTTTCAAGCTATAAATGATAGTGTTGTCCTTAATATTGAAGTTATGAAATTATTTTCTCTTTATTCTTCAATCATTTCACTTAGATGGACTAACTACATGAATTATCAGTACAATAAGCAATCGCCGAGTAACGTACAAATATTTAAATTATTATAATTCACTATAGAGTAAAGGTATAAACATTGGTTCAATCATGAAATGTTTACAGGAATTACAAAGGGATTTGATATAATAGTGTACTGTAGACTAATATATCCAATTAATTATACAGTGAAACCTCGATCCATCGTTCCCGGATCAATCGTTTTCCCGCATCTATCATTTGTTTTGTATGGTCTCATCCAAACCACCATACGAACAATGTTAAATTTTCCCGTATTCATCGCTTTCCCGATTCTATCGTTCGTTATTTTCACCCCTCGCCACTTAGAAATTCGAACGATCGTTTTCCTGCATCTATCGGTTTGTTGAATTTTCCCGTATTAATCTTTTCCCCGATTCTATTGTTCGTTATTTTCACCCCTCGCCACTTAGAAGCTCGAACGATCGTTTTCCCGCATCTATCAGTTTGTTGAATTTTCCCGTATTCGTCGTTTCCGCATTCATCGTTTTCCCGCTTCTATTGCTTGTTATTTATTAATAATTGTTATTTCTTGTTATTAATGGAAAAAAGTGCGTAAAAAGAGATGGTAAGTGATTACAGTACTGTATTAATCACAATAAAAGGAATAATGTTCACATTAATGTTTTTTAGTGTTTTTCAACAATTTTAATGATTTCCCGCTTTGATCGTTTTACCGCATTCATCTTTTTTTTCCCTCGGTTCCTTAAAAACCGATAGATCGAGGTTGGACTGGAGTGTTTTCTACATAAAGTATGAATACTAAATAGGCAAATAAATCTGTACAATTATATAGACATAACAAAGACTTCCAGTTATGTCTATGACTTGACCAAATAATGTATAAATATAAGATACAAAACAAGATAAGCCTAATGTACAATTTTATCAATTTCAACCATCTTATAAGTTGAAACACAATTAGTCGAATACCATTGTAGTGTACTTCAAACTAATTTTATTTGTACATACTTTCTTCCAAAACTAACCTTGCAATCGGTACATGATAGCACTCAAACAACATAACAAAAAATAATTACCAAACAAATTTCACCTTGAAACCTCTGAATAGTGTAAAACAAGTCTTTGTCTCGTATCAAGTGAAGGATATCTGTCTGCAAACGAGCGACTCAATTGAGCATGGTGTGTCGGTCGTATATGTTGCGACGTTGTTCTCGCACCTGTCGCTTCCACTTGTCCTGCTGATGTCCCACCCTGTTGAGCACGTTCCCCCGCACCCCCATCGCGTGGGACGAGCCCGCGGCCGCGGTGCTGGCGCTCTCTTCCTCCTGCTACACAACACATCGTCACAGCTACAGTAGAACGCCGTTCATACGACTTTCAGGGGACTGAGGGAATCGTATAAGTATTACAAAATGTAGGGGTGTGCAAATCCATGTTTTTTTAATCAAATACGAATCCACTTTCAGATTCGGATTCGGACCAACATAGAAGATTCGAAAATTTCGATTCCTGGCGCCAAAAACGTGGCAACATTGGATTGTCCATTCTCAAGAACAATTGCTGTAATGGTTAGACTTGTGCTGCATAAAATGATTTATGCAAGGGTAATTATGAGAATGCTGAGACAAGATTTTCACTTCCTGAATCAAGTGTAACTTGATCAGCAGTGTCGTTTGTCCTATTATTACACTTCACAATGCATGTTGAAAAGATTCGGATACGGTAATTTTGATGAAGATTCAGTTCGGATTCGGTTCGAAATAAGAAACATGGATTCGCACACGCCTACAAAAATGCATATTTCATGTTTCAACAATGTGTTAGGTTTCACTGACAACGATGCATAAATGTCATCATTGTCATGTATGTCAGTGTAATGATAAAAACAGCTATGTAACATAAACCAGGGTCAGCTAAAAGGTTACGTATATTCTTACTATGGTACTTGAAAAAGTCTACCATGACACCTTGCTATTCAACACAATTCTTTGCTTGACAAGTGAGACTGTAAACACTCAAACACTACCACTGCGGCATTGAAATGGTTGGGACCACCTAGAAAAGTTGTGTAAGTGAGAATCGTATAACAGGCCTTCTGTCTAAACTACTACGTACATACTAAAACACCGTGTCACCTAAATAATAAATTAGCATTCACTAAAGATCTGCACAGCTACAATCAGGGACTGAGACCGCAACCGTAACCACAACCATTATTATTTTGAGACCTTTATACATAAAGGTCTCAGTCCCTGGTTACAATACTCGCCAACAGAATAATTTAGTATACAACCATCACGACGAAATAACAACCTCTTCGTTCTCAATAACTGGATTCAGAATTTAAAATAATTTACCTACTAAATTCAAATCCACCAAATCACTGGGTTTGTTCAAAGGTCAATATAAAAAAAATCTCCTATTCGATCAAGAAAAGAAAATTATTCTTAAACCTAAATAGTAAATACAAACGTCCAATATCTCGTCAATGGACCTTTCTCAACTTCATCATTTTCTCGTTATAATTTATAATTCTAATCGTGAGATGCACTGGTACTAGTTGTGTCACTTTCTGTTCTATTATAATCCATATTTTAATTACCGGTATGTTGGGAATGTTTTTATTTTTATATATAGGCCTATGTCTAGTTTCTGTTCTGTACCTTTTGTTGTTTTTGAACCTGCATTGTAAAATGTTCATTTTAGTAGCGTACACGGTTAAGTGGAAGAGCGGCCAACAGACCGAACCTCGCCTTTTTACACGTATTTTATTGTTTAATATAAATAAAGGCAATTATTATTATTATTATTATTATTTACCGTATTGCCATAAAAGCGATGAAGTCTCAAAGTGCTTCAACATACGTTTTTCAACATTTCTTCATGTCCGACTCCTTTCCCCTATCCAAAAAGACGTGATAAAATAACCTTTCATCTCATTCATGATTCACCAACGCCAACAGACCGTAGTCATAAGTACAGTGCGTTATTAAGCCCAATATGTATGAAATGAATAAGATATTGAATAGTCGTCTCATAGCATAAAACTGGTAATGTCTGAATTGATTGGACAGCGTAACAATCATCTCGATGGCAGCTGCTAACCATTCCGATTTCCTCGGAAGAGGGTTAAAGGAATGATTGAATGAATAAATAAATAAATAAAGGTAAAATAAAGTGATGAAATTAAAATATTCGTTTCTTTATGTTTGCTCCTTGAGTAGTCAAACTTGATAATTATTTGATATGCATCTGCTGTTTGTTAAGGTGGGTATAAATATAAGAATTTATAAGAATGGCGCCAAATTCATAGAACAAAAAATGGTACGCCAAACAGTTGCCTTCCCCCTCCCCCCCTTGTAACACCTTGCCACAAATCTTGACAACGCCCCTCCCCCCCTAAGCTGTGACGTAATTTATGGACGTCCCCTAAGTGGTTAGCTAAGACTATGCTGACCTCCTCGTTGGTGTGCTCCTGATAGCTGCCCTTGGCTCGCTTGTTGAGCAGCGGGTCTAGACAGATGAGGAAGAGCATGTAGATGACGAGCAGCGAGATGATCCAGATCACGATGATCACCACCACCTTGATGATGGTCGTGTTGCGGCTCTCGTACTTGCACTCGCAGCGCGGGCAGAACTCCTGCTCCTTGCCCTTGATGTCGTCGCCCACCCGCGGCAGGATCACGTTGTCGCAGTCGCTGCACAACAGATACAATCGTTAACAATTTGTTTAACAATTGATCAATTTATAATTCATCAATAATTGAATAATTAATTGAATACCGGTAATTATTTATCCATTAATTAATCAATTAATTATCAATTCGATAATTAATAAATTAATTGGTTAATCAATTGGGGTTAGTTAACAATTAATCAATGGCAATCAACTGATGATTGAACAGGTCAACATTATTAGCAAATAAGTGACAATAGTTTGAATAGTAAGCATTTCTTGCCTAATGATTGCAAACACATTGACGATACTAAACTGGGATGGAGAAATGATCGCTATCCATCACACATGTATTATTCTACGTCTTTATAGCTTCGAGTTTTATTTTATTTTAAAATAAATATATGAATTTCTCAATCTATTTATTCTTTCAATTATTCTACCCATTGATCCATTATTCTGTGTCGCTATGGCAGCCATTGTTGTGAATATCAACAAAAAACTTGTAAGACCTTTTTTTCATATGGTACACATACATTCTTTTACATATATTATTTACTTACAGTGAAGCCTCTATGCATCGTTCCCGTATCCATTGTTTTCCTGCTGTAACGTAATACCATTCATTTATTCTCACCCCACTCCCATATAATTATAATCAATGTTAAATTTTCCTGCATGGATGGTTTTATTTTCCTGGTCCCTTGAAAAACGATGCATGGAGGTTTCACTGTAACACGTACGACATTCACTTGTCATTTCCACAAAGCCCCATAAGGGCTCAACTGTGGGGTTTCAACTGTTATTATAATAC
This sequence comes from Brachyptera risi, assembly GCA_964007535.1. Taxonomy (NCBI): domain Eukaryota; kingdom Metazoa; phylum Arthropoda; class Insecta; order Plecoptera; family Taeniopterygidae; genus Brachyptera; species Brachyptera risi. The sequence goes on along the minus strand of OZ023330.1, from coordinate 45,514,377 downwards.
TGCTCATAACACTGTTCACAGGTCATATTCATTTGGGTGCACTTACCATTTGTTTGGTGGTACATTTCCGATATATAATTTTCTATTTGAATGTGTCCCATTGACGACTGAAGGGTTTGGACACACACATTTACAACGTACATCTTCATACGATTGAGCCTAGAACAGAATACGAGATAATGAGATGTGCTCAGCAACCAAATGTCCATTTCACTTGACAAAAGATTTTTCTGTGCATGGCACAAGCCTATAGGCAAGATGTATTGAGGGTTGCGTTGATTTGCCGGTCTGGTATGATGGCTCAACTACTTATTCCACCGATGTTAAAAATATATAAATCATCCAATTCATCATCCTAATCTCTGACTTGACCGAGTAATCTAATAGTAATACAAGGAACTTTTGCGAACTTTGTTCGCAAAATTACGTTTACGTCGGCTCAGTCAACAGTCACCTGAAATACCAATATTTGAGGTACCGGTATATAGAAGGCCCGACGCATAGTTTCATTTTGTACACTATATAGGTAGCGCGGCAATCGGTAGATTCAAGGAGCAAATGTTTTTTTCTCGCTCCACAGATCAAATGAAAGTGTAAATCCAGTTGTAACTTGTCATACACAAGTGTCATCATCTAATTCAATACTGTATGTACGTAGTTCCAAGGCACAATCGGTTGCACCGCTAATGAGAAAAAACATCTTCAAAACGACATAAAAAAAAAGCTGAGGAGAGAATTTTGAAAAAGTATTTCCTTCGAATGAATTCAAATTTTTAAGGAATTTTAATATAATGATACACATTATTCCCAAGTTGTAATGAATTGGATCAGATATTTTGATGAAAAAAAATGATGTAGGCCCAATTTTTTGACATCAAACAAAGCTATAATTAAGAAACTCACTAAGAATTCAAGCAATAGATACGGTAGGGGCCTATCATATAACCAATTGAGTTGTAGAACGATTAAAATAAGTAATTTGAATAAAACACGAAGGCCTAATGACTGGTTAGGGTTCATCTTGTTTTGACTTCACGTCAACTAGTTAGCACCATCACGCTACCAGAGTCCTCTGTATACGATCAAGTGAATCAAGTGCAACCAACACGAGTGTCATCATTCATGAGACTGTTTGAGGAAGAGAAGTGGCCGCGCGGCTCTGCTATTTCCACGACCCGAAAGATGGTTCTTGGGAATAGAGATTACGTGTCTTCCTGGCACGAACGGTTTGAGTGAATAGTGCATGTTGGTCTTGTCGGCATGAACGGTTTGTGGGAATAGTATTTGTATGTCTTGCAGGCACGAACGGTTCGAGAGAATAGTAGGCTCTTAGTCTTGCAGGCATGAATGGTTTGTGGGAATAGTAGTTTTGGTTGCTGTTGGCACAACCTGCACGAACGTTCGTGGGAATAAGGCCAGCCTTGAATCAAGGTCTTATAGCCTAGGGCCAATGTCTGGGCCATTATAATATATCATCTCATTGATAGGCCCTAGGCATAATGCCGTTAGGATTTATGTGTTCAGTGACTAGGGCCTAGGCCTATGGCAGTAGCCTAGCATTTAATTTGGCCTAGGTCAATGCCTAGACCTACTCACCTCTACAAAATAGCACTGTGTAAAAGTTACAAAAGCCACCAACAATATAATTTTTAGCGACATTTCACAATTGGTTGTGTTTTAATACTTGAGCAGTCATGTGTAAGAGTGACAGCAAAATGACAGAAAAGTCCCAAAATCAACAGCTGAGGCCCGAGCTGGGCAAATAATGATACGCCTACTTGGCAGACAGGGTGCAAAACATGATAAACAATAACCACATATTATCCCTTGTATTTGAGTGTTATCTATTTATTCATCAGAGATTAATAGATTGTAAAAACAAGGATTACATAAAATTTGGCCATAGTACCAATATTCTCACTTCGCTCATACAATATAAGACTAACCGAGAATAATAGGGCCAACTCCATATTCACCATGGCCATTTGGCCTAGTTAACTTTGGTTTTATGCTTGGCTAGCATGGCAACTACCAGCCTTGCAAGGACAGCGAGTAGGCGAGTAGCGACGTTGTGTGGTTGACTTTGGATTTGACGTGAGTCGGTTTTGTTGAGTGATAAAAATACGAGATAGGAGCCCCACGTGTTGCTTCATTGTCTCATTATATTGAGAAATTATAATGAATTTCGATGATTTGGAGCCTCATTTGAATGCCGATGGCTATCGGAATCATCATCCCGTAAATTTAGTTGATAAGCAGATAGATTTTATCGAGTGCAGTCGAGGTAAGTAAATTGCCGACGAGGATTAGGCCTATTGTTGTCAATTTGTAATGCATCACAACTAAGACATTTGAGTTTGTCTAGATCCGAGACCTAGGCCTAGACCTACATTTTCACGCTGTGGTTATGATTACTGATCGAAATTGTCCAACTATTTCTGAAGAAGAAGAGCTTATATGCTCTTTTTAATGACAATGGACCTAGGCCATTGAGTTTAAACACTATAAACTCAATGCCTAGGCCTATTGGCAATAATTAGTGTCACTAGACCATTGACTTTATAATAACTAGCCAGACCTAGCCATTGAGTAGGACTAGGCCCACACCATTGAGTTTGTAGTGTAAAGGTATGTTTACTCTTCTGCTTTGTGCTAGGTGCAACATGCCTTGAGCAACCGGCAACATGTGCTCAGCGCATGAATATAATATGTTTACTGTTGAGCACAGTGACAACGTCGTCGTAGTTTGACTTCAAATTGTGGTTATGTTACCACGAAAAATTCTTTCAACTTTCACCAAATGTATCTAGCCGAACTATATAAGCTTTTTGATACTTTTAGACGATTAATTACCCAAATAAGAGTGCCAAAAACTGATATATCTCGTGCAGACCGGTTTATGAATAGGCCTAGGCCTAGCATCTGACAAGTTGATTCTGACAGTTCAGACAAGTTAACTAAACTTCCTGTTGCATTGTGGGTCTCAGTCTCAGCGCATGTTGCCTCTAGAAAAGATGGACAAAGTCCATCTCTTGGCGCATGTAGCAAGTGTTCATAACCAGCAGAAATTTGCTCTGTGATTGGTCAGCGTACATTGCTGGTTGCTCAAAGCACAAAGCACGAGAGTAAATGTACCATAACACTGCAAACTCAATGCCTATATACACAAGCAATTGTGCATTCAAGCGTTTGGGCCTAAAGGCCTAAGCACAGTAAAGAGAGAACCCAGCAGCGTCACTTTCATACTTATTCAATAGAATGGCTTGCTGCAACCTGTGGAGTAAGTTTTTAATATCTGAGGACCAGGCCTAGTCTGCGCTTTGACAACAATAACTCAAGAAGAGTGCTAAGTCGACAACAGCCCGGTTGTGGCTGCAGCGTCTGCTTTGTATCACGTTGAAAACCTTTGGGGCGACCACCATGACCGTCGGTGCTGGTAGTGGAGGCTAAATTGATTTGGCTAAAATGTTTCCGGACTGTGATGGCCTTGGTAGAGACTCTAACTCAACCTAATGTGTGCTCCCCCAACAATTCAACGCACAACGACCATTGTTTGCAATACTTGTACGTACGATTAGTAAATACTAAATAGCCCTCACAGCAGTTCTATAGCATAGGCTGTAGCTAAAGATACATGGAACAAGGGAAGGATTGAATGTGCAATGTAGTGACAAAATATGTTCATAAACACAGTACCGTCAACTGGGGTGACTTTGAACGCAGGGGTGACATTGAACGAAATGTCAATTTTGTTCATTTTATTTTTCTTAAAATTTGTATGTACAGTTGAACGTCAGTTTATTTTTTATGTGATTCATTATGAGTTCAAGGTGTGAGGAAATATATTTTCAACTTGATAATTTGGTCTATTCACACCGAAAAAAATTATTTTATATACACCAAAAAAGTAGTTCAAATTTTTAGGAGAAAACTTTACATCGGGCAGACATGTTCGGAGATGTCTACAGAACCCTAATTTTTTTCCTTACTACATTGATGTCCTATTTAGATAATCCAGAGATTTTCGAAATATTGCTTACCATTAATTAAATAAAAATTTATTTATAATTATATGTAATTATGTCACACCTCTGGGGTGACTTTGAACGTGTAAATCCACCTTCCCAGTTACCTGAAACGGGATGAAGGAAACGTCTTTTCGTGGCCTCTCATAGACGATATCTCCGAACTGAGAGAGGATGACATAGTGAAGAAATTGCCATATCCAGAAATAGACAGGAGGGAAAGAATGGTGTTCCTTGTTTCGTTCGACTCTTACGTCCCACTACTTTAATTTGATAAAAAATGTATCAAGTTTTCAACTTGAAAAAATAAAAATTCTACCCACTTGTGTAGAAAGAAATGAAGAATTTTTCTATTGCCTTCACTTATTTTTCTGTTGAGTGTTATCACCATAAAATCTAGCTCCAAAGTGAAGAAACAAAAGTTCAAAAGTATAAAATGATGAAAATAGACCATACAAATAATTTTTAAAGAGCCAAGACTTGGACATAAAGATAGCTTTTTGAATGCTCTATAATATTATGGGGTTACTTTGAACACAACTCATAAATGCAAAGTTTTATCAAGGAAAATAATATGGTGTTCAATGTCACCCCACTTAGGAGGTGACTTTGAACACTCTTGTTTTATTTTTTTTAATTTTGTGTGATGACAAATCTCTATTTTCATTAATAGATTCTATCAAGGAACACAAGGACTCATGATAGGTCGATATTTTGCCCTTCTATTCATTCATTTGTAAAAGTTATTCATGTTTAAGCATGAAAAGTGTTCAATGTCACCCTGGTTGACGGTAGGTCTATGTATGTTAATTTCACAACTTTGCAATTGCGTATCCAACTAATCTAAATAAAAAGAAATGTAAAAATAAAACATGAACTATTTATATATCCATGTCTAATTTTTTCGTCAAGTGTAGGCCTACGTGTATTTACGTCGTGGCCTAGTTGCCGTGTAGGGTTATGATACTCTTTTTACATGAATATTGACTGCTATTTTTGCATAATAAATATTGATTTTCTGTTCATAATGGTAGGCCCACACAGTTTTGATACTAGAAGTTATTAGCTGTGAAAATTGGAGATCCTATATCAAGGCACCTGTACAATCAAACATAAATTGTTAACTTTGTTTTACAGATGGCAACTTCTTGGTCGGATGTTCGTCCCTAACCGGGAGATTTTGGACCGGCTCGTTGTATTACTGCAAGGACGCTGAAGGTGCTCCTGACAACGCCATCGCAAGCGTTCCTAGGTGTGAGACTGGGCTCACTGACGGCAAGTTCCTTGGGGATAAAAAGGTGAGCAAATTGCATTTAATATTGTTCATGTAGGTGGAGGCCTACCAATCCATTTGACATCATTTGGATTTCCCAGTACTACAAACTAAGAAGTGAAATTTATATATTTGTACCTGTAGTTTTCTAAATAAAACTACCTATTTAACACTAAACGGCAGTAGTGCCATGCATGGGCTGCGGGGTCAGGGGTGTCAGCTGTGTTAACATGTGATACAGCCAAGTATAACCACTGACCACTCATTACAATAATTGATTAGCGTTTTTCTGTACCGGTACATACATAAAATGAAAGTATTATAAATATATATATATATATATATATATATATATATATATATATATATATATATATATATATATATATATATATATATATATATATATATATATATATATCTATATCTATATCTATATCTATATCTATATGTATATGTATATGTATATGTATATGCATATGTATATGTATATGTATATGTATATGTATATGTATATATATATATATGTATTTATATATGTATATATATATATATATATATATATGTATATATATATGTAAATATATATATGTATATGTATATATATATGTATATATATATATATATATATATATGTATATATATATATATATATATATATATATATATATATATATATATATATATATATATATATATATACATATATATATATATATATATATATATATATATATATATATATATATATATATATATATATATATATATATATATATATATATATATATATATATATATATACATATATATATATACATATACATATTTATATATATATATATATATTTATATATATATATATATATATATATATATATATATATATATATATATATATATATATATATATATATATATATATATATATATATATATATATATATATATATATATATATATATATATATATATATATATATATGTATATATATATATATATATGTATATATATATATATATATATATATATATATATATATATATATATATATATATATATATATATATATATATATATATTTATATATATATATATATATTTATATATATATATATATATTTATATATATATATATTTATATATATATTTATATATTTATATATATATTTATATATATATATATTTATATATTTTTATATATATATTTTTATATATATATATATATTTATATATTTATATATATATATATATATATATATATATATATATATATATATATATATATATATATATATATATATATATATATATATATGCTATAAATTGCACTATAGTTATATTGTTTATAGTTATATATGTATATTATATTAACTATAGTTATAGTTATATTCAATTTATAGCACATAATGAGTTGTAAAAGCTTGAAGTCAAACATATAGATAAATATATATATATATATATATATATATATATACCGTATACCACTTAGTATATAGATATATATTTGTGATGGCTTTGGGTATCAAACTAGGAACGGGGTACCTGTCGGAATTACCCGGATAATGTTGGCGTAAATTAGGTTAATTTTGAGAAAAATTCCAATTTACAAGGTCTCTCACCATTTTTGGATTCATTTTAATTCCGCTGTTTCATCAAAGTCAAAGCTTGTGTCTTTCAACTTTGGAGATAAAATACATGTCTTTATTGACTGTCAATCAGCTCATTCATAAAGATGAGCTGTTTGATAAGTCTCCAGATTGACAGACAAAAGACCGTCAGCTAGCTATTGGAACTGGAGTTATAGTTATATGGGATCTGCCGTCTAGCTCATTGAACAACGAAGGGAATCTCGTACTTTTGCTTCAATACCAGTTCTCAGCCTGATGCTAGTTTCGCTCACTAGTTTTGTTATATATAGATAATTAGATTAGTTTTTTATCATTTTAGAATTTGACTGTAATCACTCGTGCTGAACACACTTTTGTCAATAACGATTGTACATGCCTCCGTTCGAAGCTCAGTTAGCTGAGGCACCGCTTCAGAAACTGAATTCATCGTTGAGTGTGGGTTCAAGTCCCGCATAAGGCATGGGTTTTTGTAAATGTCCTTTCACTTATCGTCACTTCATAGTTTCATCAAGCTCATTCACCCTTGTATAACCTAGCCGTTGGTGAGATCGTTAAGCAGAAATAATCATCAATCATTCGTACAGAATTTTCATATTGGTTCGATACGCCGAATCTTTTCGCATCCCTCATATATATGAACAGACTTCAATAAATGTAAATTTTCTCTAAATTAAGTTGAATTTTATTATGATTAGTCGATTTCATTTCGGGTTGGCAAGATCGCCCTTGTGGGGCTTCGTCTGAACTATCGTACCTAACCATCCCTAGCCACGACTTTCGATCAAAATTTACTCGATAATGAAATCTCACCCCAGGCCATATCCAGCAGCGGGTTAAGGGGTTTGACAAATGAACCAAAATTGTAGGCAGATCGCACGTGACGTGTTGTGCTCGCTAGGCACAACATCCAGTGTTGAGGAAGTTACTTTTTATAAGTAACTTTCTAAAAGTCAAGTTACTTCAAAGTTCAAAATGATGACTTTTCAAAAGTTAAAGTTACCAGAAACTGAAAGTAACTGAAAGTTACAAAATTTACTTCAAAAATAATATTGGTTACTTTCAAAAGTTAATTAGCGGAGAGATGGGAAATCAAGGGCTTTTTATTAAAAACTTATTTATGCAATAATCAAACTACATACCGGTATGTACACAAATATATGCCGATATGCAAACTGTAGATAATGCAGTGTGAGAGAAGATGAGTATCATTATATTAATCTATAGAGCCTCGTAATCTATTCAACATTTTAATTTCGTGAAATGAATATTTTTGTGCAATGTAGTCTGATGGTAGACAAGAGAATGTATATTCAGTGGCCACACAGCAAGCTGTCACTCGAGGTGAACCCAAGTCCAAGGGCCGAGTCGAACAAGAGATTAAAAATAGTTGAACCAACTCCAAATAACACAGTCAATACATCAAAGTAACGTACAAGTAACTTTTAACTTTCAATGAACGATACTTCCAAAAGTAGCATTTAAAACGTTCGAGTTACCTATTTAATCAAGTTAACGCCATTACCTAAAAGCAACTGGAGAAGTAACGCATTACTTTTAAAAGTTACTTCCCCAACACTGACAACATCCCCTTGCCATCTTCACCCTCCTCTAGCTTCACCCTCTCCACAAACTCCCTCTATACTTCCCTATCGTCCCATCACTCTTCGTCCTCCACTCTCTTCCACGATTCTCTCTCCTGCTTTGCGTACAGCCGTTTGATGAGGTGATTGATCCAGGTGATTGTGGCGGAAGATTCCGGAGCGGTCCAGGTGCTGACGCTCCAGGCTAAGGATGAATATCCTCCGAGCAAGCAGCGGTCGATGTCCCTCACTTGCGTCTGCTCGTCGTGTGAACACGATGACACTGTCACTTCACTCTCCGTCTTCCCCGGTCTCACGCACGCTGTCACCGGCGCCATGGACAAGAAGTAAGCAGAGGTCACACAGACCCAGGGTCAAGGCTCGTTGGTATTCACTTATAACTAGGAAAACGCAGGATATGCGTTGTGAGATGAGCTTAGAAGTATGGAAATCTGGAATGAAAAATATTCCGTCAGCTCAATCTATATCTACAGAGCTTGGATTATTCCAAACGTTGAAAAACCTTACCTGCAACTTGTTGTTATTTATAGTGCTGCAACCTGTCGCATGAAATATACACTTTTCAAGACTGATTGATCTCAACATTCAATAAAATGTATACTTTTATTGCGTTTTCTTCGTTAATTCTCATCCGATTGTTGGGGAAATCACTGAAAATATGTATGATGGTGTCTTCCATATTCAGCAAGATTTTTGAGGCCTTTGAAAAAAATCTTCATATTTCAAGTATTTTCCACCCTGGTTATTCCTATGAAGATTTTCCAAACTTTCCGGTTTTTTTTTCTCGGAATAAACGTTCAATCAATTTTTCTTAAAAACAATCCCAACTTATTCTGGTGTAATAAATAACGAAGTAGTGTACCACGAGAACTGTATTAGACCCTAACTGTTGGACGTGTACGTGGTACTTGTCAATGAAATAAAAATAAAACAGACTAAAAATATTAACAATATTTCCAGAGCACTTCAGCTCTCGTCCTCAGGTTGTTGAATAATGGTGTGACGCCAATATGTAGAAAAAGTTGCAAGTTGATTTTTTTCCTGACCTGTATGCCGTGTATAAAATCCCCCCCCCCCCCCCCAAAAAATAAAAAATAAAAACGAAGCCCAATTTTCTTCGGTACATGAAATGGGAATCTTTGCTACGCTCATCTGATAGAGATGCAGGAATTCAGCATTGACGAAATGGACGATCAAAGCTCAGTGTCACAAGGATATATATTTCTGGTTCTCTTCATGTCTCATGGTATTTTGATTCATTCAACATCATACCATACGTATTCTATTTCACTATTTTCCACTTTTAAAGTCTTCCACTTTGAAAGACTTTTATCTACGGCGAAAAATTATGGTCACAGACAGCGCAGTCCTGGTGTTGAAGACCATTAGTTTTAAATAATCAAAATGGGGTGGTAAGATCGCCCTTGTGGTGCCCCGTCCAAACGATCCTATCTTTCATCCATAGCCTTAATTGGGGTGGTATAAGATCGCCCTTGTGGTGCCCCGTCCAAACGATCCTATCTTTCATCCATAGCCTTAATTGGGGAACAATGATTTTGTATCAAGTTTCGATGTTATTAAAAAAAAAAAAAAATAAACTAAACACTTCGGTAAATGTCCTTCAGAGCATTCAGATATATTTAGCTATTTTATGAGCATATGCATATCTTTGAAGACAATGAGGCGTACAATGAAACTTCTATGCATCATTCCCGCATCCATCGTTTTCCTGCTTGTATCATTCATTTTTTCTCACCCCACTCCCATATAATCAATGTTAAAATTTCCTGGATGGATCGTTTTCCTGGATGGATCGTTTTCCTGTATGGATAGTTTTATTTTCCTGGTCCCTTGAAAAACAATGGATAGAGCTATTATGGAATAGCTATTAAGAGGCCGCAGGCGCGCTACACGCGCTCGTTGTTCGCTCGCTTCAGACTCGCGTTTAACATGCATCGTGTGCTAGGCGCAGCCCATAGACTAGCCCGCCGAACTCATATTCTCGTAAACGCTGTTAATTCCCTTACTCACACTTTTGATGTATTTCACAGTCCATATTATTTTTCGGTATTCAAATATATATATCTAGGTTTCCGTAAACTAGAAATTTTTTCATTTTCCATTTGAAGAATTTGAAAAATTACAAATTTGTTGTTCAAAATTCTGTAAATGCGATAACCTCCCTCTTTCAATTATCAACAGAATGCAAAAACAATCATATTGATATCTCAAAAATTACGGCCGTGAGAGTTTGCGGCGTGAAATACGAGCGCCTGCGGCCTCTTAACACTGTAAATTGTATAAAAAATTGTTTTCGAAAAGTGTGTTCAAACTTAAAATCAACTGGAGAAACCAATGGTCAAGTTGAAAAGAGTCAGAATCCTCATCTCTTTCCTTGAATAGCTATCAACAGTAAGTGGTACAGTACAATCTCTTTAGTGCGACCTTGAGGGGAGATAAGCTAATCGTCGTTATATCACGATGGCCGTTCAACCAAATTTTTCAATAAAATTCACAATAAAACTTTGTGTGTTTGTTTTACATGGCATACATAAAATACTGTCAGTCGTCAATGTTATAGAATAGCATAGGGCGGAGTTCGATCACTGATAGCCTGCCATGTGGTACGTATACATTTATAGTAAGACAAGTTGTATAATAATGCTGTGTAATAATATTTTGACATTAAGTTCATGTTTTCAGTCTGAATTGATGCTTTAATAAAATATACCCCCCTCACACCTCCCTCCTGCAATTTACTGTGTGATTTCAAGTGTCTAAAGTGTTCAACTGTATCATATTCCTCCACCCGTCAGTTGTAGTCAAGCAGCACGCCTGACATTGAACAGACATGGTGCCAATCGTGATGTGTAGAAGTGACCTATACACTTCGCTTTATTTTGGAAGGGTATATAATTTGAAAATAATACCACCGTATACTGTCTCAAAGTATTTGTACATAAGTAAGAACATTGAAACATTAAAAGTATCATTAGACGACCGGTAGTTAATCGCGTAAAATGCACCGAGCGCGACAGGAAATGTCTACCGGAGTTGGGACCACATCGACCGCCAAACTAGCACGCAAGGCGACGGTGCAATTGCCGGCGGCTAAACAGTCTCGTGCGTGTCAATGTCAGACAAGGTCAGACTACACGCAGTCAGCACTAGGCAGTAGGATGATGCACACCATGCAGCCAACAGCTCAAAGTGGTTATGTTTATTATTGCGCGACAAATAAAAATGCTGGGAATTGGGAAAATCATCCTTGCTTATGATGAAACATTCATTAAATGTGTTTTCAGTGGAATATCTCGCAGTTTCAAGTCGATTCCGTTGTTATGAGTGTGCGGGTGTTGTACGCCCAATTAAAATGAGCAAAAACCGTATTTTGGACCGATTATAGGCCGAGATTTGCAAGTAAGCTGAGGGTGACTTTAGGGCTTGAAATTCCGAGAAAAACCCTCAGCTTATATTCAGGACAAAACGGTACAAACAATAACAATTTTTCAGTCGTTTCGTCGTAGTATTGATGGTTTTTCTTGGAAGGGAACCAAAAAAGCGTCGTATTCTCGCGATGGTCGTTAAATTAAGGGATGTATTAACAAAGAAAAAGTACACATGGTCTCATGGGAATTGGCCGGGACTATCTCGAAACGATGATATATCGCGATGATCGCTGTATTGAGGGACGTTCTAAAGAGATTCTACTGTATTCGGATAGCTTCCTGCCTCAGACTAAAAAATCGGAAAGAATGTGGAATTTCCGTTGATAATATTGTAGTTGTTGGTATGGAGTTTGCAGCTTCTGTTTTTTAGTAGTTTGCTTCAAAATGCTTCATTTCACATACATAAAGACTACCAAAGCTGTATGTGAATGTTATATTCTTACAACTCGCTTTAAAATAGTTGGGCCTTTAAACATGTTCATTTATACTTGTGAACTAATCTGTAATATCTGCTACGAAGTCATAAAAAACACTGCTTCAAAACAGTCACTGATTCGTCTTTGAAAGCCAAGGATGAACAATAAGGTATCAACCACTACATGGTTCCTGTTTTTTTTTCAATTTATATCGATGCTAAGAGACATTTTTCTCGTTTTGGTGGCTCATTTAACTAAGGCTCTGCTTCAGACTCAGGTCCTCCATAAGGTTTTTGTTAACATTCCTCTATCATTCTCTCATTCGTAAGTCGCAAATAACCTGGCTGTTGGTGAAGTGGTTAAGTGATCAATAGAGAATATTTATAGCATTAATTATTTTTGTTTTTTAATATTCATTACAGTAAATCCTCGTTTTTCCAAATTTGGTTGATCTGAAATTTGACATATTTCGAACTTGAAGTCAGTCCCCGGCTGATGATATAGACGTTTCAATGTTAGTTAGTATGGTTAATCCGAATGCCAGCTAAACTATAATTCAAACTAATATTTCGACCCTTCAATTGCTTTTTATATTTCGAGTAAATTCCTCGCGTTAATTATTATTTTCCCAATTTCCATACTTTTTATTTGACACGTGAACCGAAGCGAGCTGAGCTGTTCAAGTGCGCTCTGACCTTGACGAGCACAGAGTACGAGATTTATGGTAGGTTTGAAAGTTTGTCAGTAAGACTTGAGCTGTATAACGATCGTGTATTGTCAAAGCTAGCCAAGTAGGGCGTACACACGATTCGTAAAGCGTCTTCTTACAAGTGTGGCATAGCTTTCTCTCGCGCACAATACGATATTGCTTCAATTCTCACCGGGAATTACGATGATTTTCGTGCAAAATTAGTTTTTTCATTATTTTCATTTATGTTGCGTTCAACGACGCACTATAATGATAACTAAGATCTATTGGCATCAGATGAATGATTGATGAGATGATGGGTTGATGAGATGAAGGTTTCTAAGGTATTGAGAAGGATAGTGGAAAGAAAGCCGTTGTGGCCTATATTGTAGGAACCATCCCAGCATTAGCCCAGACTACAGAGGGAAACCACGAAAAATCGCCGTAAAGATGGATGGTGGTGGGGATCGAACCAGGTCTGATATTCCCCTCACCTCCTGGATCACATGAAGCGAGTGCGTTTACCACTGTGCTGCACGTGCCGGTAATTTTTTTTTTTAAATCCATATTTTTATAAATCGAAACCATATTTTGGGGTCCCTTGCATACCGGATTAACGAGGGTGTACTGTAATGCTAAAACATCATATTGTTCTTCAGCCTGAAGGTGTTTGACGTGGAGACTCTGGTGGCCGAACACACGTACCGCCCTGCCCACCGCCGCGGCGTGACGTCCGTGTGCGCCAAGCCTGAGGCGGGCAACGCCTGCGTGTTTGCCTCGTGCTCGCTGGACGGCTACTGCGTGCTGTGGGACACGCGGACCCCCAGCCCCGCCACGTTGCTCGTCAAGGACACGACGCGCGAGCTGCACGCTGTCGCCTGGGTCCCCGGCCGACCCGACGTACTGGCCGTCGGGTCGGGCCGCGGCGACGTAGTGCTGATGGATGTGCGGCACAGGGACCAGCGGCTCGGGCAGATACAGTGCTTCGACAGGCCCATTCATCGGCTCAGCTTTGCAGAACATTGGTAAGCACATTGCTTTCTTTTGTCATTACTTTCAGCCATGATGTATTGAGGGTTGCGTTGGTTGCCGGTCTCTTATGGCGGCTTGCCTCCAAACCCACCAAATGAGGAAAATATGTACTAACTGATATTCTAAATCTGTGAACTTACCGATTGGGATTAACCTAGGGAAGTGTCTATTCGCACTGTAATACTTTACGAATAAGAACCTAGAGCGCTATTCGCAAAGTAAAAAATGTTCGATTGACAAAAAATGAAAAATGAAAAAAAATGACCAAACAGCCTTAAACCCACGAGTTATGTGGACAAAGCCAGGTTACGGACAGTAGGTTAGGTTTTTGAGGTTAGGTTAGTGTCCAAACCTCGCGGATACCGCCGGCAGGCTGAACGGAGCCGGGTGCTTGTCGCACAATTTACTTTGCGAATAGGGCCGGTCCTAATCTGGTAGTGATACAAGGAACTAACTCTACGATTACAGATTCACAGAACATTCAAGGTGGTAAGATTGCCCTTGTGGTGAGCCGTTCAAACGAATCCATCTTTCACACATTGCCTTAATCGGGGAACAATGATTTTGCATCTAGTTTCGATGTTATTGAAATTTTAAAAAAGTATTAAAATGTCGGTTTGTTAGGTCTGAAGCACTTGATTAAAATTATTACTTAATTGCTGGTGTATGAAATTGAAAACTTTCTCTTATTAAACATTACATTCATGTGACAAACTACTTGATCAAGTAAATGATTTGAAAGCAGTTTTGAAAAATTTTGATTACCGATGAATAAATATTCAACTAGGCTGCGCAGAAAAATTGGCCTTCAATTATTCTCGAAATGTTTTGCGCAAAAATTACTAAATTTCAAAATCATATATGAATTGGGCAAAAGGGAGAGAAAGAACAGCAGCTCACCGAGGTTTACACGTAGATATTCTCATATGGAGCCCGTTGATGGAACACAGCAGATGACTACAAACGAACACACGAGATTCTGACGTTTCAGCTGTTGCCTCGGTTACTGTAGAGTAAAGCGTACCTGCACTGCGATTCCCGTTCTCGATCCTTAACTTAACAATCTTTAACTTTTAACAATTCATATCGTTAGAGTTAAAGACTAGATCTCTAAAGATCGAGTCCCGTTCTCCAATCTTTAACGTTATAGATTGTTAACATTGCTTGTTGAAATGATGACGTATTTTCCAGTCGACGTCATCGATGGCACATAATTAGCCAATAGAAAAAAATTATGCATCATTCGAATCTAGAGAGCGTATACAGGATTAATAGAACCTCTCGATCTAGAAGGCACTGGAGCTCTTGTCAATTTCAACTTCTCTCATTTCATTGTTGCGACTTTGATTTTCTTCAAAATATTCTGAATGGGAATCATTCATGGGTATTTATTCATTCAGTTTTGAAAAGTGTAAAGTAGCCCAAACATAATCCAAAGAGGGTGAATGACTATCGTCACAATCAACTGACAGAAGGAAGGAGAAACGATTTCGTCCCCATCCCACTTTTAGCATCAAAAAAGGAGGTGAAAAACTAAATGATTCTGTAAGTGATGACTATACTTTTCACTCGTCAATTTACGCACAACAATTCAAAATCATTTGCTAAGCTGTAAAATGTTCATGTTATTTAATATCAATTGATAATATTTTCGAATTATTAGATGAACGCCATTTTATGCATTCTTTAAAAACTTAACGATAGGGATCTTATAGATCTATAAGGAAATGTCAATTAACGATCACCCTAAAGACCGTCATCTTTAAAAGTGGAAATGGAATCACACTTTAGATATTACCAATCTTTAGTGATGTACAGATCTTTAAATCAGTAGTTACAGATTGTTAAGTTAAGGATTGGAGAACGGGAATCGCACTGCTGGTTCCTAACTTGTTACCCAAAGGCATCACATCACTCTCTACTCTACTGTGACCAAGCCAATAGCCGAAACGTCAGAAACTTGTGTGTACTTTGAATTTCATTTTTGTGTTCTATCAACGAGCTCTCCACCATGAGTAGGTCTTTCTCTACTCATAAATCTTGGTAAGCTGCTGTTCTTTCTTTCCCTAAATTACCTAATCCAAATATTCTGCCTCAAGCTATTTTCCTATGTTACACACACTTAATTTCAAAATCGTGACTCTTCGATATTTTATTATTTATCATTATATCATATATATATATATATTATTTATATTTTTATTATTATTTTATTATTTTATTATTTTTTATTATTTGTTACGAGTCATTAACTTATGAATTGTTGTCAATTGATTGAGTTATCACATCGTGCTGGATGACTTTGTAACGTTTTGTTTGATTTCAGCTCCGACTGGCTGGCTGTGTGTGCTAACGACACGCAAGTCAAGGTGTTCGACTGCAGTCCTGGCCAATCAAAACTCATGTAAGTTGATGTGCAACGGCTACAGTCGTAAACATGGTTAATAACATCTTCGGGATATCTAATAGTGATGACATCGATCCTCAAAATCAGGAATCAATTCTCTAAACTCCAGAATCGATTAAAAGTTGATTTTGAAAAAAAAGTACATTCTCAATCAAGTTGTGTAATTTTAACCTTTTTTTTCAACCTCTTTGCGGCGTTTTACGTGAAATATAGCTGCTAGAGACTTCTTTGAACTGTACTGAACCATTCAAGTATTTCCGTCAACGTTTGGCTGTCAGACGTAACCGAAGGGATAGCTTGTGTCCAGTAAAATCTCAACAAGACAAAATAATATAGACAATGAAATGAGTACGTATTGTGACATGAAGAAATACAGCACTGACCCCCCCTAAAAAAAAAAATGATTTTTCGATTTGAGAATCGTTTTACATTAGAATCGATGTTATCACTAATATGTAGGCTTATTGGGATAGGCCTATTATTAACTGAACAAAAAATGTCAACTAGAACTACCACAGTCGTGAGTTTTAGTTTACTGTATTTACACGCATAAAGACGCACCCCTTCTTTTCAGCTTCTATTTTTGGAAACCTTTTTGTTTACTTGTATAAGACGCAGTATCATAGTCAAAATATTTCGGTTCATATTCACGCGACCTTGTAACCACTAAAGAAGATTACATTACCTTTATATATTAGAAAATGCAGTACACTATACTTGTTCAAAAAGGCACTCAGCAGGTGGCTTAAAATCACAGAGAAATCTTATAGGTATTCTACAACTGATGGACTTGTAAAGTTAAATTGCTGTTAATGTTCCATTTTTCTTTTCCTTTTTTTATTGTCTCAGTCCAAAGCCTCATGTCTCGCAACAAGTCCTGTAGCCGTTAGTATTTCTGGTCATTTTATGTAAGAGTATGAACTATGTATGAATGCTACATTATTATGTACAGGCCTATTATGTATGAATCATCATAATCACTATATTGTAATATTATATTGTAATAGAATTTTGATATCTCATACCATTCAAAAGTTATCACCAAAAAACTGATATTTCGCTAAATCGACTCCCATGGACGCTTCGTGTTCTAAAACTATTATTCTTGAATAAATGAAACTGAATGAATAATGTCGCCTCGTCTCGTTTTCAGCTACACTGACGACCGCCACGAAGATTTCGTACGCGGCCTGACGTGGCATCCCGCTACCAACAAACTCATAACATGCGGCTGGGATCGTCAAGTTCTCTCCCACACAGTTACCTCGTCAACAGTGAGCTAGAATAGTCGTCAAGTCACAGTAACCAAGGAAGTACGATCATACTCGTCAAGAGACAATATTGGTTGAAAAAAAAACATTAGCATTTTCAATGATTTCTGTCAACAATTTAATTGGTAATCTGTCACAACACATTCCCAACATACACCAGAATTAAATTCTTAAACCATAGTTATCAATGTTACTAAAAAAACTGAGTCCAATATTGTAAATTATGTCAAAAAATTCGTTCAAAATATACACACAGATAATAAACATAAATATTTATAATTAACAAAACATCATTCATTTCAAGTAGGTAATAAAAAGTGCACAATATGTATCAGTCATGGTCTCTTACGACTCTTTAATCCCTGCCAACCAAAGACATTTGCCGTGAAATGATATTTATATCTATAGAGACTTGTATCCACAAAAGAACGTCGTCTACCAACATGAAAAAACACAAATATCACCGTTGTCTTTGTACAGCCGTGGTATTGTCAACTTGTACCAGTTTTCAGGAACCGCATCTTTCAATTCAAGGTATGTTTACTCTTCTGCTCTGAGCAACATGCGCTCAGCGCACATTTATAGTCGAGCGCTTTGACCGCGTCAAACTTGGACTTCAAATTGTGGTTATGTTACCACGAAAAATTCTTTAAACTTCCACCAAATGTATCCAACCAAACTGTGTGAGCTTCTTAAGACTGTTCGACCATTAATTACAACAGTGCCGAGCGAAGATATAATATCTCGTGCAGACCGGTTTGTGAATAGCAGTCGACAAGTTGGATCTGACAGTTCAGACAAGTAACAAAACTCCCCGTTTCATTGTGAGCCACAGCGCACGTTAAAGATAGAAAAGATGAACCTAGTCCATCTCTCAGCGTACTTGGCAAGTGTTCATGCAACCCAGAGAAACTCGCTCTCTGATTGGTCGATGCATGTCGCAAGCTACTCAGGACATGTAGCGCAAAGCTTAAGAGTATACGTATCTTCAGCTTTAAATCCTCAAATTTGATATAATTACGAAAGTTTTCACGATTATTTCGCTGGTCGACGACGCCTCCCCCTTTGGTGGATACATGTATATTCTATTCTATGGCCATCGTGTGAGAGTGTAGTAGGTACTAGGTACGTATTTAAAATATGTAAGAGCAAGACGTTTATTTCACCTGGAAGATTTCTCGTGGCTACAAAACAATTAGTACAACAATGTTTAAGGCTCAGTGGTCCGAGAAGTGAGCTCGGCCGTCAATTGCCGAGCTATTGTTGCTGAGGGAAGTGTGTGTCATCCTGTGCACACTTCTGCCGCGTGCCGCTTAGCGCCCGATTCCAAACTCTTTGGCGTCGTCTTCGGTGATGTCGCCGTACTCCCAGATGTTGTTGTGGTTCTTCTTTGCTTCTTCCTGGGCATCCCTGTATTGCGAAACCTAGAGGAGAGGAACAGTAATTCATTAGTGCGGTCGCCTTCACGGTGCCCTGTACGTACGATGGTGATTATTGTTTGCTCAACGACCCCGCCAACAGCTACGTTGTGAGGGGCTACGAATGAGCAGGTGATTATGAAACTATGGAGTGATGATAGGTGCAAGGACCCTTGTCTCATGCAGGATTTGAACCCACGCCCAGCGGTGACTCGAGTTTCTGAAGCGGTGGCTCAGCTGCCTGAGCTACCGGTACCGAATCCTATTTGGGGAACAATGATTCTGTATCAAGTCTCCATCTCACTAAAATATATGTATACATTACACACTACGTAGTAGCCAGCCATTAAACTGAAATAATCTTTGTGAAATAAAGTAATAAAAAAATACTCTTTCATATAAAAAGTAGGGCTACCAGCAAAAATTCAACTTGAGAAACTTTTTATTGTTGATTCTTCTATTTAAATAGATACCAGTACAGTATTAAAATGAGCTGAGCAACAGGTAGCAGAAATTATAGCTGCAAAACAGTCGACATGTTCACATGTAGGCCTGGAATCAATTAGAACTGCGCAAAGAAGACAGTGACTTGATGGAACATTTAAAATCAAGGTTAAATTATATAATTAATTTATATACGGTAGCTTTGAATACCGGTTCATTCTATGTAAATGACTAGCCCACCTTGCTGCATTTTCCTAGTTTATGGTTTACTATTCAGCTTCTTGGGCTTAGCGATCCTGGCCTCAAGAAATTAACCCCATGCTGCTTAAAGGCCCACTGCTATTGGTGTAACAATTCACTGATAATAACGGAGAACTCCTGGCATTGGTAAATGATGAATGAGATGAGAGGATGAGGACTGCTCTAAAGAAATTCACTTGAACTTCTAGCGACTGAGGGAAACCACAGTTAGGATAGCGTGCTAGGGCTATGTAGTTCCAAGAGGCTACAATTTTGGTTAATGTTTACTCAAAAATACTACCTACTACAGTATTAACCACTTGACAGCCGGCTTACGAAATCACTACTCTACATTCCTGGCCAGGTTTTTTCCCCTCTTATATCGCACAGTTACTTGTGTTTAGATAGCCTTTCATAACATTAATAGCGGAAACAAATGGTTTCATGGTGTTGATATATTGTTGTACTTGACTTGTGAAACAAGAAATTTGAAGATATCACTTTTATTTAGCGTTCAGAGGCTCGTCAATTTGACACGTTTAGCCTGGAACAATGTTTTGGAATAACAACCGACTGTATTTTATCATTTTCCAATACACTGGCATATTCCATCAGTCCCAAAAAAATACAACTCATTTCCCAATCCATCTCCCAGATGTCAGTACAAGTCCCATGTCAATATGACGTCGTTTTGTCAAGATGTAAAATAAAACGTAGCTGAATGTGTGCGGACGCGAATATGCGCCACCGGCCGTCAAGTGATTAAACATGGTATAATAACCAAGTCACGGTTTCTTGGACGGAATAATTTACCCTATTTCGCAGCCCACCTCATAAACAGGGCTAGGATTTTGTGCCAACAACAGTGGAATTGCCCAAAGACTAGACAAGTTGCCATGACAGGTACCTAGTCTTCTATCAGGCAAAGTTCTAGTTTCTTAGAGCTGGCTGGCCGTAGCACGCAATGTATTGGGTCAGGGTCCTGACTGACTGTTCGGCACGCTACCAACTGATCTACTTGTCTCGGTGGGAGTGATGCTACTTCTGCATTCACTTGGATAGGCGCCAGGATGATTGGTTACTCGATGACAATACTTGATTTATTCGGGAGTACAAATGATGTTTACAATATTACCATCGCAGGACTCGAACCCACGACTTCAGCTAGGGGCCGAGGCTTTTTCTGCAAGTTGATTTCAAAGGGAAGTAAAAACAATAGTTGAAAATTACAACATTTATGTAGGCATTTTTGTTTCTGTGGTCAAATTGAAAAAAAAAACTCATAACCCTACGCTCGAGACAACATTTCAATTCTTAAATTTCTTTCTTTATTCTTAAATAATTCTTATTTCTTAGCACTTTTTATACTACAACATTTTATTATAACATATTAGTTTTATATTTTTGGTATGTTTATCGATTTTATGTATTGACAATTCTGTTATACTCTGATGTTGACTCTTCACAGAAATAAAACAATTTGAATTTGAAACATTTAATAGTTATTGTTTTAAAAGAACAGTAACTGCGACGGGAGTTGGAACCATGGAAGCACATGAGGCAGCGATACTAACAATAGCGCGACAGCGACATGTGCTCTGCGTACTGCTACCCTATTATATCGCAGCACGGGTCGGTAACCGAGTCATGACATCACAAATCTTGGCATTCCCATTGGTCACTTTGGTCCCATTTAAAAGCAGACTTGCAGAAAAGTTCTTGCAACCGTGGGAGGATGCTATTGGCCCACCGATATTTGCAGAAATAGTACGTAGGTTATTTGCTTGTAATTACCAATTTGAGCAGTCTCTTTTCTCTGCGTTTCTCAACGAGCAGAAGTCCGTCAGCGATCAGAGCTTTGGCCACGTCTTCGTCGCTATTGGCCGGATCGACGAGCGTTGCGAAGCCCAGCGTTCCGATCCTGTACTCGACGTTCAGCTTGAGAGTGCGGTTCTGAACATCATGTTCAAACGCTCGAATTGCTTCGTCCTGATACTCCACCTGTCGAGGAAAACAAGGCTTGTGTTAATATCTTGTAGGCTTATCATTATACACAAACAGAGAGGGAAATGGGAATGAATCATCTCAATTGAGAAATTTCAATCAATTTTTTTGTCCTTCAGAGACCATGAGTTTTGACATAGGCATTACTGATTCTGTGTAGAAACACAAACAGAATCGAGTAATGTTTACATCACGACTCCGAAAAGAGGGCAATCGCTGGATGACAAAAGAATAGCTGTAATTAAAATTTCTGGAATTGCGCTACGTAATGATTTATAATTTTCTCTAAAATTGGGTAAATGAATATCGTCATTATTCGTTAAGATCTAGTTTCAGGGTTACTTTTTTTCATATCATAATACATTAGGGTAATTACAGAATTATACATAATGATCTATATTTATATAAATTGGGTGAAAGGGAAAGAAAGAACAGCAGCTCACAGAGATTTATGAGTAGAGAAAGGCCTACTCATAGTGGAGAGCCCGTAGATAGAACACAGAGATGAAATGAAAGGTACACACGAGATTCTGACGTTTCGGCTATTGTCTTGGTCACAGTAGAGTAAGGCAATAGTCGCAACGCCAGAATCTCGTGTGTACTTTTCATCTCTATGTGTTCTATCAACGGGCTCTCCACTATGAGTAGGCCTTTCTCTACTCAAATCTCGGTGAGCTGCTGTTTTTTCTTTCCCTTTCACCCAAGTAATATATTCAGCCTCAGGCTATTTTCCTAAACACACCAAGTCAGGGCTCGACAAATGGCGGCCCGCGAAGCTATGTTAAGTGGCCCGCGACCATATTGATAATAATCAAAATATACTTATTAGTATATATCTACATTTTTTTTGGTATGTTTGTACTTTTCTAAAAATAACTTGAGCGTATCTAATACATTTAAGGGAGGAAGTGGATTCAATGAGAAACTATGAAATTGCTTAAAACTGAGTGTGAGACATGTGCGAAAACCTGTTCCTCCTCGTAAGGTTGACCTTCGTATTCTTCGCGAGTCCAGTGATCTC
This sequence comes from Brachyptera risi, assembly GCA_964007535.1. Classification (NCBI taxonomy): domain Eukaryota; kingdom Metazoa; phylum Arthropoda; class Insecta; order Plecoptera; family Taeniopterygidae; genus Brachyptera; species Brachyptera risi. The sequence goes on along the minus strand of OZ023330.1, from coordinate 45,491,456 downwards.
GGTCTACTCGCCTAGTTCAGTGACCGACAGTTTGACAAAGGGTTGTTTGTGGTGCTCATTAATTGTATATGTATTTTCCTCGAGGCTCGATATGTCGACTAATAGCAAGAAAAGGAAGATAGACAACAAAAATCGCAAGTTTTCATCTGAATGGGAAGACATGTATTTCTTTACATTACCAGACAAGCCAGGTTCGATACCAGTGTGTCTCATTTGTTTAAAACGATTTCGGTAATTAAATGTTCTCATCTTAAAAGGCATTTTGACTCAGTTCACAATGATTAAATAAATACAAAATACAAAATAAATCTATCTCAACGAAAATAAGAACGCTCATCAACCTAGTTGATACTGTTCTATATGTCCCTCTACCAATCTCTTAGTAAGCTACCTTGTTATTATAGTGTAAAGATATATGTAAAAACAGTATATTAGGGCTATTTGTGCTGGCCCTCAGAAATATTGTATTTTATGTATTTGGCCCGCCATCAATATTAATTGCCGACCCCTGCACTAAGTCATTTGACATCAATAATCTATATTTATGAATTGGGTGAAAGGGAAAGAAAGAACAGCAGCTTACCGAGATTTATGAGTAGAGAAAGGCCTACTCATAGTGGAGAGCTTGTTGATAGAACACAGAGATGAAAGTTACACGAGGTTTCGACGTTTCGGCTATTGCCTTGGTCACAGTAGAGTAGACTCTCTACTCTACTGTGACCAAGGCAATAGCCGAAACGTCAGAATCTCTTGTGCACAATTCATCTCTGTGTTCTACCAATGGCTCTCCACCATGAGTAGGCCTATCTCTACTCATACATCTTGGTAAGCTGTTGTTCTTTCTTTCCCAGCAACCCAATTCTTGTACACACAACACAGAGCATAGTAGAGTGAAACCTCTATCCATCGTTTTCCTTTTTTTCTCACCCCACTCCCATTTAATCAATGTACAATTGTCTTCAATGGGTCCTCGTCCTGTATGGACAGTTTATTTTTCCCAGTCCCTTGAAAAACGATAGAGTTTTCACTGTATAATAATATAAAGACAACATTTGTGATTTTAAGAAATTCAAAACGACCTTCATGTCAGAATTTCTTAGTACGAATAGTCTGAATCTGTTTACTGTTGACGGCAGAATAATATCATGCTAATTTAGTGCGAGATTAAATGTGAAGTTTTGTGAATACCGTAATGAATAATAAAAATTTAATAAACACATTCAAAGTTTTCAACAGGTGAAAATAATGGCTGACAGCTCGCAAGTTTCTAGCATAGTCAGTCTGTCCGCTTGGGGCGCTAGTGTAACTTTGCTATCCTTACCTAATACATTCCGTGCTAGTGGAAACTCCATTAGTGTGCTAGTGGTAGCTCCAAGAAGCTATGACTATGATTGGTTAATATTTTCCAGGAGAGCTACCTATCATGGCAACATGTCTGGTCTCTGTATATTTCAATTGTTGTTGGCACAAAATCCCAGCCCTGCTTATTAGGTGGGCTACAAAATGTGATGAATAATTTACTAGTGTACGAGACAGTGAATTTGTTATTATAATTTACAATATATTGTCATTGTTGATGGCTTTTTTAGTGAACATTAACCAATCAGTCTTGGCCTCTTGGAGCTAGCTAGTCCTAGCACGTTGATACAAGTGGATATTAGGTATTATTATCAGTGACAGGGCATTAGAGGCTAGAAGTCAACTTACATCGGTTGGCAGCTGAACGCAGGCCAGCGCGTACTCATGTGCGTACGGCTTCTCTGTGGTGAAGTTTGACGGAAGAGAAGCGCATCGAGTGGCGTTCAGAGTCTCTCGGTTACCGTAGTCCAGATAGAATACGCTCACTTGCGCGCCGATCACTTTCTCCACCTTCGCCCGGTACCACTGCTCATCCTGAGCAAACTTGGCGGCGCACAGATCGTTGCGTTTCGGCGTGTAGGCTCCGGGCAGCGGCGGGTTCGTGGTGAACTCCTGGCGAATCTTGGCCATGAGTTGCTCCAGCTTGGGTCCTTGCTCGACGGACTGAGCGTAGAAATGAAGATCGGGAGTGATTTCGATAACGCACACGGATTGATAGTCTACTTTCCTTTCCGTGACACGATCCTCCTCCACTTTCTTCTCTTCCTCGTCCACTTCCACGTAGTCCTTCCATATCTTCGTGTGCCTATCCTTGGCATTGTCTTCGGCCTGTTTCAGCGCTCGGAAGTAGTCCGACCGCTCGGCAGTGAAGTGCACGGAAGCCAGGCCGGCCTCGACCAGCGCTACGGAAAGGTTCACGTTGTCCACCCAAAGCCAGCCGATGAAGTTGCCAGCTTTGTCCATCGATTCAACGTGGATTTCAACTTCACGCTGCAAGCATTTCTCCTTGGTGAAGATGTGTGCCTCCTCACCGAAGGGCTCCCCCTCGACTATGGATTGTCCGCCGGGAGCCGGTCTCGATCCTCGCGGGCAGCTGATCCCGCCCAGGAGGAAGGTCACGAGACAAGTCTCCTTGGGGATGAAGAGTCGAAGTCGTGACCCGCTGGCCACGAACTCGCAGACCGCCTCGGTGCGTGCTGCCCTCTGGAGGAACGGAAGGAACTGCTTGGCTTTCGCCAGATCCCCGGCCACGTCCGCTACGCGGTGGTTGGGCGTCGCCTTCTTCGAGTGGACCCCGCTTCCCGACTTGAGCGCCTTGTTTTCGGCGGCGAGAAGACTGTCATAGTTCGACGAACGCTGATCGTCATCCTGGCGATAGCGAACGCAAGTCGCCAGTCCTTTGCTGACCAACGCTTCGGCAACGTTCACTCCGGCCACGGTCACGGTGCAGCAGATCTTCTCGGGAAAGTTGTCTCTTGCGGCTTGTATGTAGTCCACGACGACGTTGACTCTCTTTCCGATCAGCTTTTTCCTGAGGAATTCGCGAGCCTCGTACATCCAGGGAATGTCGTACAGGGGACGGAAACCCTTGGGGCGAGGGGGAAGGGGTGCGGGAGCCTCGCCAACGACCTTCTCTTCCACCGCTCTCTGCTCTCGGGGCGGTCGAATGCTGGCCAAAAACACTTTCTTCGTTGATCCGTCGTTGAGCTTGACGTATAGAGCATCGCCGTTGACGACCTCGTTGACGATTCCGGAGAATTCTTTGTCCTTGGACGAGATCTGAGGGGTTGCCGACGCCTGGTAGTCCTTCCAGACGCGCAGTTTGTTGTCCTTGGCGTGCTTCTCAGCCTGGCGCAGTTTATCCGCACCGCTTTTCATGAACGCCATCGACCAATCCACACATTTAGCAAAGCCGTCTTTCAACAGGGCTTCGGCGATATTACCTTTCGGATGAATGATACTCGCATAGTAGTTGTTATTATTCACAGATTCCAAGATGACCTCGATGTCCCGCTGAAGTAGCCTACTCTCCACGAAGAATTTAGCTTCGTCTGCGTAGGGCATCTTTCCGCTGGGATCCGGCTTTCCGTCTTGATCTAGTTTGTAACCTGGGCAACGTATTCCGGTGATCATGAGAGTGACGTGATGGAATTCGGGGGTCAAGAAAGCGCGGACTGTCGACCCGTCTCGCACGTGTTCGATCACGGCTTTTATTGGCTTGCCGGCACACTTGTCGACGAAGTTGCGTGGATTGTCGACGGACCACTTGATACTGCGTATGTGGTCGTCCGCGTTGAGGTTCGACGCCCACTTGCCCTTCTCGGCCGAGCGTGCCGCGTCCTCCAGCTCTATCAGCCTCGTCAACTCCGGGCCGGGACGGATACCTTCGCGGCGCACGGTCACCAGACCCTCCGACACGAGCGACTCCGTCAGGTTCTCCCCAGTCTCCGTATCTGAACAATATGTACAACGAACATAAGCAGGGCAACAATAAATGCATACCTGAGGTCCGTTATCGCAGATTCGTTGAAAATTAACTTGTTATCTCCCTTGGTTATTGTAATGTCATCTTTTTTATAGTGGGTTCAACGACGCACCATTGTCATAACTAAGATCTATTGGTGTCGGATGAATGATTAGTGAGATGATGAGATGAAGGTTTCGTAGGTAATGGGAAGGAAAGTAGGAGTGCAAAATGACCTCGTTGTCGACGCACCTCAAACTCAACACTCAATTCAATTCAGGAAAGTAGGAAGGAAACAATCGTGACCCATATTGTAGGAACCATCCCAGCATTAGCCCAGACTAAAGAAGGAAACCATGAAAAAACCCCGTGAAGATGGACGATGGCAGGGATCGAACCAGGTCCAATATGCCCCTTCACCTCCCAGATCACATGAAGCGAGCGCGTTAATCACTGCGCTGCGAGTCCCTGTAAACATTATCTCATTGACTAAATCAGTCTAACGAGCTCTTGAATGTTCTGTTGAAAAACCTGGCTATTTAGTATAGTAGGCCTAATTAAGGAGAGGAAGAGGCAAGTATTATGCAAAGTCTGGGTAAAATTGCACTCTTGACTACTGTTGGGCCTGACAGAAATTTGATGAACTGACCTTTTCAAATGTACGATTGATAAAATTGCAGTACTTAAATTTGTTATAGTCTTGCGCAATAATTTAGGTGTCGACGTCAGCGGTGAGATTTCGGGGCCGCCTACTCTGATGCCCCCGTCTCACACCTCCACTGACTCGGCACGATACATTAAACACTTGAATATTCCTCATAATAAGAAGCAAATAAAACTGGTGGAAATACGGAGTCTTCTCATTGCTGAAACCATGGAGTATAAATCAAAATATGGAGGTGGGCGAGGTCATGATAGAGCGGTAGTTATAAAGGGGGCTAGATTAGATGTCGGTAAATTCTCTTTCTTGAATAGGACAGGTAGGGACTGGAATGGGCTTAGTAGAAGTGTTTTTGAGAGGGATGAAATAGGGTTACAGTCATTCCGTCAGAGAGTTAGGAAGGCGGTGGGATAGGGATAGTTAGGGAACTTGCCACCGCGCATTTATGTGCAATTATAAGAGTTTTTAAATAAATAAATAAATAGTACTACGCAGAGTTGTCTAACAAAATTGCAAGACACAATATTCGATGACCAATGGGAGCAACTCATTTATGTCACTATTGTTGCTTCAAGTTTCTACCTACAATCATAGTATAGAGAACTCAATATCGAGTATAGATAGAATAGTATAGATAGTATAGAGCATCACTGCTATAATAATAATAATAATAATAATAATAATAATAATAATAATAATGTTTCTTGTCCTCAGATTGATCACTTGCATGACATTCAGACAGTCAACAATGAAAATTCTATTTATTGATGAGCGTAGCGAAGTCTCCATCCCACTCTTATAGGGCTTTGTCTGTGTTTTTTTTTTTTTTTTTTTTTTTATTTGTAAGCACTCCACAGGTCGCAAGGGTTGACTGATCAACATGAAACTTTTTTTTTACACGCAAACTCATCCAACTTAGAACTGTATAGTTTTTGGGATGAATCGGTCGAACCGATTTTGAGAATCATCATCTCAAAGTTTCTAAAAACCCCATAAGATTTGGCTGGGCAGAAAATGTTGAAAAATAAAATCTCTCCAAATGGAATGAAATTCTCTCTAAATGTGTATACATGGATTTTACACATTATTACGATTTTTTAAGCAATTCTGATCAGTCGTTTTTGAAGAAAAAGAATAAAATGACTGATAATATTCATAAAATATATCATACAAATTGTGACAGAATTAAGTTGTCGAGATTCACTGCTTTCTAGATTCAAGAGTTGACCAACAATGAAGTATTTTTTATATACGTCAAGGTGTGTAGAACACCAGAGTCAATGAAGTGGCAAGAGTAGAACTACTTTAACGACTTTAATAGCTTATTCAGATATCAAGGTGTGTAGAATACCAGAGTCGATAAAGTAGCAAGGGTAGAACTACTTTAAGGACTTTTATACCTTATTGAGATATCTCGCTCATCTTACAACGCATATTTCGCGTTTGACTAGTAAGTAAAAATTAACATTCTTTGACAATAGAAATTACCATCATGAGCAGTTCAAAAACTCGTCAATAGTATAAAAACAATTATTAGTCAGAGAAGTCTTGAGCGATCTAGTGAAAAAGCTATTGTGAAGACCAAGCTGCTTCAGGTCATATGGTAATGAGTTGAATAATTTACTTCCTGCATACCAGTATACTTGGCATTTTGAAAATAAGTTTGAATTATGATTGACTAAACAGAATGACTCCTTATTTCTCGAATTGTGTAAGTGGATTTCAGCATTAGTAGTGGCTAAATGAGAGTTGGTTTTTATAAATATACCGGTAATACAGTTGAAAATATAAAGGCTTTGTAAGGGCATGATCTATTAAAATGCTTAAACAAGGGTCTTAACATACTCATACACCTCGGCACAGGGATCAAAGCTCAAGGGATCAATCGCCAGTCTGCGTTGATCCATGATGAATCAATTAATGTATACCTACTCAATGGAACGACTTGCTGCAAATGTAAAATAAGTTTCGAATATCTAAGAACTTTGTCTGTGCTTTGACAACAATAACGTAGGTAATCCAACATGATTATGCAGTTGACAGTATCGAACGAAACGATCGCCTATTTTTGACCGCTCAAAAATTGTTTAAATGTACAGACGTGTGCAGTTGCAAGGGTCGTGTGTTCCCTCGCACAAACATCTGGAGTGACTTGACATGCGCGGTCATATTTCTGCTGGAATCACGGCTACCTGAGTGACGCTATTGAAATATACTGTGCTACAGTGTATATCCTCTAATTTTCTTCCCAAATTAGGCCCAGGAACAGAAGGAATTTCAACAAAGATGCAGGCCTATCAGTATTGAATTTGACTGCACTCTGACTTTTGTTTTAATTCAAATAATTTGTAGGCCTACTAGGTTGAAAAAAAACGGCTATGACACGATGTAGTGACACCAACCTATTTTATCATAATTTAAAGAAGGTGACCCAACTCGAGTCGTGAAATATTTCTAAGGTCAGTTCCCGAGTCCAGGGTTCCGAGTGCCTATAGCGCAACTATCGCTTTTATATCAAACTATATAAAACAATAATGCTACAGACGGCTCAGTAGAATTATTATGTTAGCAGTTGCATTTGTTTTTTACGAAAATTATAGATTTTGTGAGTTCAACAATGCCACCAGTACCATAGCCACTCTTATCTACATCTAGTTCTCAAGGGGAACCGCTAAATTGTGACAGGCAATCGGGACCGGGACCTTTGGCTCTGAACTGACTGCAAGAAACCACAAATGCCTTCCATGTTATTAGTATGGGAGTTGGAGCACCTTCTTCAGTGTTGGGTAGGAACTTTTCAAAATGAACGCATTCCTTTTTCGAGAACTTTTGAAGGAACGCGTTCCTTTTTTCTTGAGTGAACTTTTTACTTGAAAGTTACTAAATTTGGAGAACTTTTAACATTCAAAAGTTCCTTCGGAAGTTCTTTTTATACGATTACCTTCATTTTAAATCAAAAACAGAATCTATTCCAGTTTTTGTTTCATCGTCTTCAAAATATGTTGGCCTCTGTAACCCTAATACTCGGAAACCCATCAACACTAACGAGATTATCGGGACTTGGATCGCACCACGCAGATGGCTGGACTGCGGTGGTGCCTATGGCAATGAATGAGGGTAGGTATATGAGTTTTCCCAACAGTTTTGCCATCATTTGTCACAAACTAGACAAATGGGAAAATCCAAATATATGAAACAATTTACCATCGTGGGTGGGGCGGGGGCCGGGGGGCAACATTTGGAGAATCACTTTTCTCAAAACAATCGAACGTCATTCTAAAGTGTACTGAACTAGTGACAACACGTGTGTTCTGTGGTTTAGTTGTTAATTAAATTGTGTGACTATTCTTTCTTCATAAGTGCAAGCATGGACTACCGGTATATAGTGAACTAAACGTTGGTGCAAGCAATGCATTAATTAATTAAATTACGTTTCATAGTTTATAATTCCTACCTTATTTTAGAAATCGTACTTAGTTTTAGAAATATTTACTTTGGTGAAATATGGCACTGACAGCCGAGAACAATGTTTTGCCGTGGGCTTCGTACAAGCCATTTTTTTCATACAGAACAAAAAAAATTAATTGGCAATAATTTGTCTGCCATGTGCCGTTTATGTTTGCCCATGAAGAAGGTGATCTAGGAGCATCAACAAGATCCTGCTCGAATCTAAAGAAACACATTGATCATGATGAGAAATTTTGATTTTTATATGCCTGCATATAGTTCTATTGAACTATGCCTTTAAAGTAATAGGCCTAACTGAAACTAGCTTGTGAAATTATTTCGTCGTCTATAATGTAAGGTCCACCATGGAATAAAGTTTCAAGAAACAGTAGGCCCAAGCCTACATAAATAGCATAATTCACCTGATGCTTAGGCAACCCAGATTACGTAACTGTATTGGAGGCTAGTATTATTAACTAAAAAACGCACAAATTATGCTATAAGATGAGAGATAAGTGAAGGCAATGCTTGAAAACTTCACAGAGCTTGAAGTATTAATTTTTCCCAAAAATAGATGATAATATAAACTGAAAATTACCAGTAATATGTATTTTAAAATTTCAATATTTAAACAAAAATTAAGAAATGTGTGATATTAGTTTTTGACTTTTCCACCGGACAGAAGACCTCAACAGCCTTACAAAAAGTCAGATTTCAATCTTTTTCTTTGCTACGGCTCAATCAATCCAGCTGGAAATTTCAAAAAATGTTTATTATTAATAAAGAACATCAAATTGAGTTGATAAGCAACTAGTGACATGTAGGCCTATTTGTTGTTTTCAAGAAATATTAAGTTAATTAATCAACGATGTATGCTTTTCGCGATGGCGCAGGACATATACAACTCCTAAATCATATCCTATAATTTCTCCGCAGAAGTAACTTTCAATTTTCAGGAACTTGAAAGTTCCTTTTTGGGGGGAGTAACTATAACTTTTAAAAGTTCCTTTATTTGAGGAACTTCCCCAACACTGACCTTCTTTATGGGCCTATGATGATAAAATAGGTAGGTATCACTATACATTGTGGCTATGGACCTAGCATGAGCTGTGACAGGCTTTTTCATCTGCCAACATCAAGAACCTTCATTGATGAAATGAAGTTTATCAACCCTGCATAATTTCACCCTGCAATCAGCCTTCAAGGAAAGTATGGCAAAGTTGAGCCTACTTCAATTGCAATTGACCACAAACAAAATTTATATTTTATGCATAGGCCTACAAAAAAAAATCATGATTGATACTTGCAATGGATATTAGTAGCCTAGTTTCTCCAAACAGAATAAAATGTACTTCGACATTAGCTTAATAACTCATCTTCGAGTGGTGGCATAGCATACCAGCCAAGGCTACCAACAATTGGATTTCATTTACAACCTTATGGCTACGTTGTACGAGGGTATGAATGAATAGGTGATTATGAAGTGATGATTAGTGAGAGGACATTTACAAAAACCTATGCCTTATGCGGGATTCAAACCCCCACCCCTCGGTGACTTCAGTTTCTGAAGCGGTGGCTCAGCTGACCGAGCTATCGAGGGCGGCTCTATGTTTCATCCTCAATAACTTGAACAAATAGCTTCAAGTTGCTCACCCTTTCCGAGATAGATGCAGCCATACTCTCGCGTTGTGTTAGGTGACTTGTCAACAACGAAAAGGACATCCTCCCCTATTATTTTTCTCCTCAGGAATTCGCGAGCTTCCCACGCAAACGGTTCATCCTTTGTTTCGTCGGCACTGCAAGAAGACAGAATGATGATTATAAACTAGGCATATACAATATTACATGAGAGAGGACTAGGGTATAAAGGCCTACTGCATCATTATGCATAGTACCAGAATAATGTATTTGTCTAATTACTTGTTGTTAGCACGGCGCCCCAATTTTGGGGCTATTATATTTGAAAGGCTGATCTGCTTTTCAGGGGGTGGGCCATTGATGGGGGGTCCTCGGATAATGACTGAGTCTCCCGAGAGTACCTATAAACAAAGATTTAGTTATTTTTCATACAAAGTATTGACATCCATATGTAAAATGATATTTGACTATTGGTGCAAATAGCCAGCAGCAGTTGCCAACAAGGCACGTCGTCTGCTAAAGGGGTGTAAATACCATTTATGTGACAGATAGGAGGCGATTTAAGAATCCTCGTCCAATCATTTAACGGAGAAATAGATTTAAAATATGTCAATTCCTTACCTGCTTAACGATTCCTCGTTTTATTTGTGGTAATGGGGCACTCATGGTGTATTGCCCATGCAGATGTGTACTTGAAAAGGTTGTAAGCAAGTAGTACGAGATGTATAAATGGTCTTGTGACGTCACGTCACAACCTCACACGTCTTTCCTGTCTGCTTTCAAACAACAAAAACTTCTAAAACGCTTGTAAAATTTGTACAGGCCAAAAAATTAAGTATCGTTTTTCATTGACAATTTCTGACAATTGCAAAGCATAATTCAATCAAATGAATAAAGTTATTACAATTTAATCATCGATGATGTGGCATTAATAAACCCTACTGGGATATTTTGGAACTAGCATAGGTCATTGTACTTTTTAGCGGTCGAGTTCGAATTGTTGAGGACCCTGAACTTCGATTGGTGCACAAGAGCATTGAATTTATAGCATGACAAAAGTGAAAATAGTAGCTGTAGTAGGCCTACACACCGAAAAGTGTACAATACTTTTTAATAACGACAAACCTTTAACCTATATATATATATATATATATATATATATATATATATATATATATATATATATATATATATATATATATATATATATATATATATATGTGAAATATTGTTTTCGGGAATACCATGTGTATTGAAATTAGAAAAACAAGTAAATATGTTTTCCCTACGTTTCAGCATGTTTGGACATGCCATTCTCAAGGGATCGATTATTTATTTAAAATCAGACAATATTCAGAGTATTGTTATAAAGTATTGAGTATTGTCCGTCACTTGGAAAACGGTGTTGAAGGACAGAATAGTAGATATATCAGAGGGGAGAGGAAGAAACATAGAAAGAGGTTTGAAGGGAATGAGAGAAGATGGTGATGGCCAGGAGAAGGAGGTTGAAGAGAGAAGAGTTACGAGGAGTCAGACATATATGGAACCACCTTGAGTCATCGACAAGAGCACAAGAGATACCGTTTTTTAATACTTTACCGTTTTCTTCTTTCTTCAAATAGATAGTTTTCTGTTCTTTTTATAACAATACTCTGAATGTTGTCTGATTTTAAATAAATAAACGATCCCTTGAGAATGGCATGTCCAAACATGCTGAAACGTAGGGAAAACATATTTACTTGTTTTTCTAATTTCAATACACATGGTATTCCCGAAAACAATATTTCACATAATAAGGACCATGAAAGTTTAAAACATCATATATATATATATTTATATTCATTTAAATATTCTATAATATTCTGTATCTTGCTCTCATGAAGGTAGCAATATCATGTATTATGACCATGACTATCAATAACGTAACCCACCCACAAAAATGCATCATTTTTTGTTATTGTTATTCATTGATATATTTATTCTAAATCATATATTGAAAAATTGAAATAAAAAAAAAATAAGTTGAAAATTCCGAGGAAAGTTTGGAAAAATAGTTGAAAAGTAGGTTAAACTGTTCCACACAAGAAAACCAGTGGATAGTCAGCATGAAGATGACAATTCATACATTAGTTAAGTAAACCTCTTTCTATTAATTAAACAAATTTCATCATCATACTCATAATCGTTTTGATACCACTAAATAGTTTCTGTTATGGTACCTTAATTTACTAAAAAAAAGTGGCGTGACTTTCCCTGTTTTTTTTATGCCAAGTGCACATGGTTGATGAACTGTTTATTTTCAGTTTATCTCGAAGGCAGTGTTGTTTTACGAACACTCGATATTGTACACGATGAAATATCTCCAGAATTAATCAAATTATGCATGTAACGTGAGATGCATGTTTTGCGATCATTTTCAGTATCTTCAAAAATGTTTTTTAAATATGTACTTTTTAAAATATTGTAGATCCTTAAAATGAACATCATAACATTTTCACAAATAATCACCCAGGGGGCGCATTTCTGTACAAGATAAACTCGGTCATAACTTGGAGTCTTGAACCCAAGACTCAAGGTGGCTGTGTATACGATGCTGTTGGAATAGTATATAACTTATACATAATTTGTGCAACCATGGTACAACAAATTTGTTATTTTTCATTTATATTGGGTTTATCGACGCACTCTACTGATGACTGAGATCTACTGGCGTCGGTGAATGATATTTCAGCTGTTGATCAAGTTCTTGCTTGGTGCGATAATAATAATTTATGTTTAAATAATTAGAAAACTTCGGTGATGCAATTCGTTTCTAGTCGTAAACAGGCTGACTCTAGCCCTTTAATTAATCTATCTTGAAGTAAAAAGTTTAGTAACCTGCAATGAAACAATGTTTTTGGGAGTAATCATAGAAAATAAATTGAACTGGTCAAGCCATATAAATGACTGTCGATTAAAGATTGCGTCTGGCTGTTTCTTGATCAAGAGATTGATGCAATTGAGTAGTTTTGAAACAGTCAAAATGTTATATTTTGCTTATGTTCGGTCTAGATTGCAATATGGAATTATTCTTTGGGGCCAATCTCATCACAGTAACCTTTTATTCACTTTACAAAAAAAAAAAGCGTTGAGATACTTGGCCAATGCTAGTTTTGACCCTACAGCAGCTGACATATTCTATAAAGATTCTTGTATGCCTCTTTTTAAGAAATTCAATATTTTGACTCTTCCATGTTTGTATTTTAAATGTAATCACGTATATGGTGGAAAATAATTTTTATCTAAACGACATCAATGAATTTAAATATGATCACCCACACGAAACAAGAAATCGAAATATGTTCAGAATCAAAACACATAGACACAAATGTATAAAAAGGGTCTAATCTTTGCAGGCATACAGATGTTCAATAACCTTCCTGCTCTCATCAAAGGGGCTGCCAATGGTAATACCAAATTTTTCAAGCACGTTCTCAAGTCTTATTTATCGGACAAATGTAGATATACAATTAATGAATATTTAATGGAAGAAACAATAATTGGTTAATGTGTGACTTTTTTTATCATATGTCTCTTGTATTCAACTCATTTTATATTGTGTGTACATGTTTTTAGTATTTTTTGCATTTTTACAGCTTTTTTAATTTTTACATTTTTCCTCTACAGCAATTTTTTATGCATTCCACAATATTACTTATTTTTGTACTCTTTCATGACGATAGCAATATCATGTATATGATCAATCTGCATAAATAAATATTATTATTATTATTATTATGATATGACGGAAGGATGAGATGGAAGGTGTTTTGGGTGGTGGAAAGGAGTCCGTCGTTGCCTGGCAGTGTTGTTGGGAAACATTGATGGACCCCTGTCAGCAAAGACCTTTATATATATTACTTCGTGCCTGTCCGGATGATCGACCATGGCGAAAATTAAATCCCCGTCTCCTGAATGACGGTTCAGCGTGAAAGCCACTCGACCATTAGTCTCAATAATTAATTAATTACTTTCTTCTTGAAACATATTATGAGACACATTTCAAATTTGTATCATTTGAGTTTATGACTAGGCCTATTAGGCCCTACTCAACGAAGCCATTCATTTTTATTGAATGTTATTATTATTACTATATTATAATAAATTCTGTACGAAAAGAAGCGTGAACCATGAAAGTTGTATCATGGACTTATATCAAAATCAAGATGCAATGAGGGTTTGTTTGCGGCCGAGAGACTCAAACGGGCAAACGCAACCCTCAATGCATCTTGATCAAAATATAAGTTCATGGTTGTATGTTGGTAAACTAGGCAAACGCAAAATATGCGTTGTAAGATGAGCGAGATATCTGAATAAGGTATAATAATTAATAAGTAATAACAGTCCTACATTTGCTACTTTATCGACTCTGGTATTCTACACACTTTGTCCTTCATTCAATTGCTACTTCATCTTCTCTGGTATTCTACACACCTTGACAAATATGAAGAATATTTAATGCTTGGGCAAATATCGAATCTAGGAAGCAGTGAATCTTGGCGCATTTCCATATATTTGATGTATAAAAACAGTTATTTGATTTTTTTTCTTCGAAACGGCTGATTCGAATTGCTTACAAAATGGTGGTTATGTGTATCATTTATGTTTGAACACTCAGAGAAAATTTTATTTTTTTCGGTGAGGTTTCATTTTTTCAAATTTTCTCACCCAGCCTTATCTTATGGGTTTTTTTAAAAACTTTGACATGATATTTCTCAAAATCTATTTGACCGATTCATTCCAAAAACTTTACAGTTCTAAGTTGTAAAAGTTGGCCCGTACAAAAAATGTTTCATGTTGATCAGTCAAACCCTGCGACCTGTGCAGTGCCCACAAACAAACAAACCAAAAAAAACACACAGACAAAGCCCTATAAGAGTGTTATGGAGGACTTCGCTACGCTCATCTAATTATTCAAGAAAACTAAATACCGTATTCTTCGTCCAGTTAATAGTGTAATCCCGACGCCTGCAAGTTAGGCAACTTTTCATACACCTGATCTGGAAAAACTTCTTCCGATCACGTTCCATTCAATCACGTGACCATTAAATCGTTTTCAATTGGTCCGCCTACCCCACGTGACTGATATCCTACGTTCCTATTGGTCCAGGCACTACTCGCGCCACTAGTCTTCTCATTAGTAGTTCTTTGATCGTTCTATCTCAATTCAGCAACTTGTTGCTTGGATTTCAATAAGTAAATCGGAGAAAGAAGACGACACCGGCGACGAAGAAGTGGAAAAGTATGTTAATTGTATTCTGGTGAATGCTTACAAGAATATGTCAGTATTTTAATATCCGGGATATTGGATAAATCACGTGTAATAGGTGTTTAAACTTGGCCATGGGATTTGAGTTTTTAGCTTTGGTGGTTATTGAATATAGACTCAACTACGATTGTACAAGGGTCTATACACCATGGACTTATAACTGTAATAAGTCCATGATTATACGGTCAATTTGATACACTCGCCCTCCGAGTGGAAGGAAGAAGGAATGATGAATGAGTCAAGCAAACTTATTGAATAGAAAGGACTCTATATTGCACACTGAGGAAATAACAGAGATTGTATGTTATTGTAAGCCTAGGATAAGTCTTTCAGGCCTAGCTAGCATCTATCATACCTTTTACTTCTGTCCCGGTCATAATTAGGTATGCCTCTTAAGTCTTACTTATATAATACATATCTCTTTCATGGTAGATCCTACTGTTATGTATGTAGGCCTATTCAAGTAATGAATGGAATGCATATTTTGTCACAAGAAAAAAATAACAATACTTTTTCTTGTGATGGAAGTTTATGGATAGCTAATATGTGTTCATATCATTGTATGGTTTACAATCAAAAGGCAATGCCTTCAAACTGGGATTTGCAGTTGAACAGCTTTGTTTAGCATTGTTGTTCATTTGGATATGTTTCCTTCCATAGTTGGACCCAGAGTTGTATCTGTTTAGCCAATAAGAATATACAAATTTAATTTGAATAATAAAAATGATGTATTCATTGATAGAACGACAAATACATTTCAGAAAAATAGTATATTCATCAGAGGTATGATTTTGTATGATAGCATACCATTAGTTATAAGAAATTGCAACAGTTTATCTAGGCGTAGTCATTGACTTTATAACACTATAAACTCAATGATGTAGTAGAGATTGTTGTAATTTGGTAAAACTAGGAAAGTTAGTGCCAAATCCAAATGAGAAGGTACATTTCTGGACTCGCTTGAACAACCTTAACCTTAATTATGTAAATAATACTAATGTAACATCGTAATATCGTTTTTGTATTATCCCTTGTTATGAAATTTATTTGTAACTATATGTATGTATGTAAGTGAAAAAAATAGCATTTAGTGCTGAAAATAAATATCTACTGCTACGGATCTACTGCAAGGCGGATAAGACAAAGTTTTCGGGGATTAGTGATAAAAGCATGAAAATTGGTGGAAATACTCAGAAAAATGTGCTGATTCTAAAAAGAAAAGGAGGCCTGAAAATTTACCACCCCTTCGGCGTCGGCAGGGGTGGAACGCTTTTGGGGGGTTTCAAATTATTTACATTGGATGTATTTCGATTTCAAAAAAAGAACTTACTGCATCCATTACTTTTGAACTACGGTATATTTGCATTACTTCACTTGAAATTCTTTAATTTGCACAAAAGGGCTCAATTAATTGACCTATGACCTAATTTTGACATTTTTTGCTTCATGTGTCTTAAATAGGCGTGTGACCACTCGTTTTATTGGAAATATTTAGTAGAACACAAAGATAATATGTGAAGTTGTTTTTAGATGACCCGGACACATCTTAAGTGTGACCTTTGACCTAGCAGACTCTTTTAATATTAATGACAATGACATCTTGAAATACTCACAATTACCAAAGGTAAGCAAAACAACACGACCATAATGATTAAATACTAATACCTGTGAAATAATACGACTCCTAGCGCCACATATGAGACACATTCATGACCTTGACCCAATTACTTTAATACGTTCATTTCGAGTTAATAAGCCTTGTTACCAGTATATCGACAGGTTATTAAATGTAAGGACCACCTAATATATTGTAATGCATTAGTATATGTAATAAGCCTTTACAACGTACAATACCTTGTCTTAAAGTGTATTTCTGACAAGTTGCACCAAGCATCTACCATGCTAACAGAAAATAATGTGCCAGTCATCACGGAAAGTATGGAACCATTTGCCTGAAGTGGCGACCATTTTTAAAAGACTTTCAACGATCCCAGACCAAGAAGATGCAGAATCACTTCAAATAATAGAACAATTTGTCGTTCTCATGTCTGACCGTACAAGTATCTGTCTCACTGTGGACGAGTGCCGGAAAGAGCTGTTCACCCCAAGAAGGAAATCTATGGACGCCTTGCCACCAACTAAAGGTGCTCTACGCCTACATATTTTGAGAGCAACACTTCAAGCTGGGCACACTTGGGGCTCATCTTTCATTTTGTCACCAACAATTCCTGACCCTAGTGCTTGGGGATGGAAAAAAGAATCGGGAAACTGGGTACCACAATGGACGTTACTTTCCGACGCAATGACATCATGTGACAAAGTCATAGTGTGCAAGTGTAAAAATGATTGTATCAGAAACACTTGTTCGTGCCTCATCAGTGGACAACACTGCTGTGCATCATGCAAATGCAGAGGAGAGTGCAGTTCTTAAATGTAATATCAAAATTTTTGTTACATATTGCTACGGTACTTCAATATTTACTCGAAATGAACGCATTAACAAAGTAATTGGGTCAAAGGTCATGAATGTGTCGCATATGTGGCACTAGGAGTCGTATTATTTTACAGACATTATTATTTAATTATTATGGTCATGTCGATTTGCTTACCTTTGGTAATTGCGAGTATCTCAAGATGAATACGTCATTGCCATTAATATAAAAAGTCTGCTAGGTCAAAGGTCACACTCAAGATGTGTCAAGGACATCTAAAAACAACTTTACATATTATATTTGTGTTCTACTAATTATTTCCAATAAAACAAGTGGTCACATGCTTATCCAAGACAAATGAAGCAAAAAATGTCAAAAATAGGTCATAGGTCAATTATTTGAGCCCTTATTGTGCAAATTGAAAAAATTCAAGTGAAATAATGCAAATATACTGTAGTTCAAAAGTAATGGGTGCAGTAAGTTCTTATTTTTGAAATCGGAATACATCTAATGTAAATAATTTGCAAACCCCCAAAAGCGTTCCACCCCCGCCAACGCCGAAGGGGTGGGAAATTTTCAGGCCTGCTTTTCTTTTAAGAATCAGCACATTTTTCTGAGTATTTCTACCAATTTTCATGCTTTTATCACCAATCCCCGAAAAGTACCATCATCTTGGTCTTAACTGCTACACTACTACTAATATTTTGCATTTACTTCTGGTTTGTAGCATAAGCATGTGACATGTTGCCCAGTCCATTGTCGACTGGATCCTAGATTATAATCCAATGAGAAGTGATATATCAAATTATTTTCCATTTGAAATCTGAAAATGTACTTTTGTGAGATTTGCACACAGGTAGATGTGCAATAAAATTCTGTTCATATATAGTTGAACATTCTTACAAAATAGGATACTTTGAATGAAATTAATAAATTTTTTTTTTTAATAACATCGAAACTTGATACAAAATCATTGTTCCCCAATTAAGGCTATGGATGAAAGATAGGATCGTTTGGACGGGGCACCACAAGGGCGATCTTACCACCCCATTTTGATTATTTAAAACTAATGGTCTTCAACACCAGGACTGCGCTGTCTGTGACCATAATTTTTCGCCGTAGATAAAAGTCTTTCAGTATAAACACACGAATGTTGATATCTTCCACTTTGAACTAAGTCTCTTGGGCAATGATTACTTCTTTCCCTTGACAGCAGATGTAAAATTGATCATTATACAAAATGCACAAATTAAATTAGTGATAGGCCTATAATGTTATAATTAGGCCTATCGCTCTACTAATTAATGGTATATAATATATATAATAAAATACCGGTAATTTTATCTGAACAATATTATAATACAGGTATTCATAAATGTGGTAATATCAATCACATTATTTGAAATTAATCAAGCATTTTCATTTGATTGCAGTTAAATTAATTGAAAGCATGAAAAAAAGATCCTTCGTGATGAAAACGGTTAGATACATGGAGATGAAAGCTGCCACACAGAAGAATGAGCCTACAGAGATGAGAGTATGACTTGAATCTTATAATTCAGAAGTAGTAGGCCGAGCTAGTAATAGTGCTCATACAAACACTATTCTGTTCTTCTGTTTCATGCTGATCGTAGCAACATTGTTCGATCCGAGGAGATGGAATCGGCTACAACAGAGCTGATAAATGAGCCTACAGAGGTGAGCATGACTTGAATCTAGTAGGCTCTGTTCTCAAGAGCATTGTTGCATTAGATTAATACAGTATGCCATTGGCCGTACTAATACTTCAACGTTATTTCTGTTTCATGGTGAACGTTGCAACAAGACCGCTGAGGGCAAATGACCAATCAACTCCAAGCAAGAATGCTAGGTCATCCTTTGACCCAAAAAAGGTAAGAATATTACTTTTTTCATATCACATAAATCTTTACTCCAAGCCAACGTAATCTTCAGGCATCGTGTCTATGGCTTGAAGACTTCAAAGTCGAATACAAAAACTTTCAATGTAGTAAAATAACTGAATAAGCCATTTGAATAAAGACAATAATTAGAAATAGATTGAGTAGGCCTATCATCAACTTGATATTATTTTATTGATACGCATTGTATTAATTTGCAGTTGAATACATTCATCTTTTGTCTCTCTTCAGGACTGATGGCCTCTGGTGAGTATCTACAGGAGTTCTCGTGTGCGAGCCCAACTTGTTGTTGCATCCAGCCTCACTTTCACGTCAGCTTGTGAATGTACCATCTTGTGTCAAGTTGCGTTGGCCTCCGAAGGCTCGTTCAGGTAGACAACTCAAACGCTGGGACTTCCCCGTGGGATCAAAGACAGGGAACAATCCTGAGTAATTATACAAGAAATTCCTCTCTAGTCAGCTGTTCATGTGACGTTAGTTAAAATCCCGACAAGTCTACATTGAAACCTTAGATACCTGTCCTCCTGTTTTCAACATATACTTTGTCCTTACCCTACTCCCATTCAGCTAATACTGCTAAATTTTCCTCCATGGATGTTTTTCCTGGACCCTTGAAGATGATGGAGGTAACACCGCATTCGTTCAGTAAATAATACGCCACACTTCTCTATCCGACCAAGTGAATTGATATACAGTGAAACCTCTATACATTGTTCCACTTGAAGGGACCGGGAAAATAAAACCATCCATTCAGGAAAACGATCCATCCAGGAAAATTCAACATTGATTATATGAGAGCGGGGTGAGAAGAATTGAATGATAGAAGCAGGAAAACGATGGATCTGGAAACGATGCACAGAGGTTTCACTGTACGTCGGTAGGTATAAAGGGGCGCCTGAAGAGCGCATACTGGAATACGGATACTACCAAGGGTGAACGTGGGCTTGGCGTGTTCAGTTAATAAGAGGATGTGCCTATTCGAGGAAACTATCAAAACCTGACCCAAATAACCCCAACCACAGCTCCTCTGTGCTCTAACGAATTCCCCGAAATACAGTCGAACCCACATTAAACGAACTCGGTTTTAACGAAATTTCGGTTTTTACGAATTAATTACCATCCCCCTTCAAATCTCCTATCCTTACAATGTTAAATAAAGACCTATAACGAAGTGATTTATATTTCAAAATTCGGTTATTACGAATTTTTTGTCACTTTTCAGCATATTTTGCTCATTATTTTCAGCTATTTCCAACAAAATGTTCGAAAATCGGAGCATTTTGCGTGAATTTATTTTCAGGTTACATTTATTTTGAACGGACTGTACATCGTAGCAGCTGGTGACGCGTACAGCACGTGGTCATAACTCTTGCTGCACCCCCCCTCCCCGGCCCTGGCACAGTGGAACGGCCCAAAACCAAACACTTTCTCAACGCGCGCTAAATAATAACGTGATGGTGACATCTTCAATGACTTTGTTTATCTATTTTTTGTTTACATTCCTTCATTTCCATTCGTGATAGTGTCCTGTAACCTAGGAAATAAAACACGAGAAGTGGGGAGTGGTGGTGTCATGTGATAGCAGATGATAAGTTCTTCATGAAAGGACATTGTTGTTTTCTATTACTTTCTACAAACATACTAAGTGATGATACGATGCGATGATAATATGTCACCTAATACAGTACTATACTAGGGCCTAAGTCGTAAATGTGGGCCTATCTTTATAAATCTCTAAAATTCAAGTGCTGTTATGAAAAAAAAGCAAGAAATCTCTATAACGAAATTCTGTTTTTACGAACAGATTTTCATTCCCGTTGAAATTCGTTATATGCGGGTCCGACTGTAGTAGCAATTATGGCATTATTACAAGCCAAGCCCACGTTCACTCTTGGTAGTATCCGTATTCCGGTATGTGCTCTTCAGTGCCTCCGGTATAAGCACAAGAAAAGAACAGTAAACACTTATTACGTAATTTTACTTCACTTGAATTTGCTGTGGTACACTGTCGGTATGAAGTTATTCTGGACACTTTCATTACAAATATACAAAGCATAGAGATGCACTTCAAGTCAGGATAAATGGTACACAGGGTTCCGTAATACATCCAACAAGCAATAATTACTCAGATATTAATATTATTTATATATCTATTTATTCAATAATCCAGTTAAAAACTATTATGCAGAATGAATAGTGAGATTGAATGTTACGCAAGAATCCAATCGAATTACTAGTTCATCAAGTTGATTGGTGCGCTTGATTCAAGCGTCTTGGAGAGTCAATAATACAGACCATACGGAATAAATCTCAAAAGTTTCAATCGCAATAAATGTTCATTGAACGAACAGTCGGCTACCTCATCGGTTGCGCACGATGACGTAGGCCTGCCAGGAAACAAATTACAGCCAAGAAATGGGACAAATAAAATACTTACTATAGACACTGTACACATCATGGTGTGATTAAAAAAAGAACGTTTGTATTTATACCTACCTTACCTAACGCTATTAATTGTAGTATGAACCTAAGACAATCACGAGATGCCTTCCGAGTACAAGAAGTCGCTGTGACAATTCAATATTCTTCGCCGTCATATTCGCTGTTGAAAGTTCTGCCGTTGGGCTCGGCTGGCTCCTCTTCCCCCTCAGCCCCCTCCCCCTCTTCCCGCTCGTACTTGACCTGCGTGTCGTCGTAGTTACTCTCGGCGTAGTTCGAAGTCGAGTAGTCCGGGTAATCTGAAGCGAGCGCACACACAGAATCAGTACAAACCACCAAAGGCTAGATTTCAAGACATTCATTTATTTATATCGGGTTTAACGACGCACTGTACTGATGACAACGATCTATTGGCGCCGGTGAATGATATATGAGATGATGGGATGAGAGGTTATTTTATCAGGTGTTTTTGGATTGTAGGGAGAAGTCGGTCATGGCCTGTTGTTAAGGAACCATCCCAGTATTGACCTGAACGACAGAGGGAAACCACGAAAAATCCGTGTCAGCATGGTCGACCATGATGAGGATCGAACCCCGGTCTCCTGAACGACAGTTCAGTGTATTAACCACTCGGCCACACGTCTCAGTATTGTCGTCTTTATTTCTACACGGACTACGATGAATGATAGATTCACTGAAGTGACTCGTGCAGATTGAAGAACATGAAGGTTTGAGATAGTAGACCTGGGCCTAACTACGGTTCATCAACAATGCCTAAGAATCAAAAAGTCTGATAACCAAGATAAGAAATACCCGTACCCACGGAAGAACCAACCAACAAATTGTAAATAGCTGGACTAATATCTTGGAGGTGACCCTCGTTTCTAACGCTGATCATTCAAATTTTGCTGTAATTTAAACAATAGTTGATGACCTATACACGGACCCAGTACGGTCTATACAGAGTCAAGCCCAAGATGTGTCGAGGGTTACGTTGTTTGCTGGTCTCTCATGGTGACTCAACTACCTATCCCAACAATGTTAAAAATACGTACTGTACCAACATACCGGCTATGAAAACCACAAATCTATGAACCCACCGATTGTGAGTAATCCAGTGGTAATATAAGGACGACCTCAATGTCTACAAGATTACGTTTACGTCGGCTCAGCTGTAGCAACAGTCACCTGAAATGCTGATATTTCAGTCGGAGAAGACATGTAGGCCTACAGTGAAACCTCTATGCATCGTTCCATCCATCGTTTCCTGCTTGTATCATTCATCTTGTCATCTCATACCCCACTCCCATATAATCAATGTTGAATTTACTTGGATGGATGTTTTTATTTTCTTGGCCCCTTGAATAACGATGAATAGAGTAGTATAGCTTTACACTGTAGTATAGCTTTACATGGTGAACACTAGGTAGAGCAGCGATCGGTAGGTTCAAGGACAGTGGGCCTACTCATGAGATAGAGCAAGATTGACAGCTGAGTGAAACCACCACACAAGCTTGATACATC
Organism: Brachyptera risi; assembly: GCA_964007535.1. Taxonomy (NCBI): domain Eukaryota; kingdom Metazoa; phylum Arthropoda; class Insecta; order Plecoptera; family Taeniopterygidae; genus Brachyptera; species Brachyptera risi. The sequence continues at coordinate 45,468,265 of OZ023330.1, read as the reverse complement.
CTGGCCATGTTCATAAGCTCGATGTTGAATATTTCGATGATTCAAATTTTTATATCAAAATGGAGAATTTTGGGTTCATTGAATTTTGAATGAATTAGGGTTTACTTACTGCATAACACTTCTACAGGATGCAGTTGTTTCTCATAGTAAATCTTGACCTGAAAATCATATTACCTCCCAAATAACACATGATACATGTTAAATGGTGATATGTGTGGTTGTTATATTGGCGGACGACCTATTTACGAGGATGAAACAATTCCTTACCATCTTCCGGCTCCAATTTGATCCTGACTTTCTCATCCTCTGGATCGCCCCGGTTCCTGCGCTCCGGCCTCTTTTCCGACCTATCCCCGCGATCCCTCCTGTCCCTCTTCCTGTCCCGGTCGCCGCGGTCCCGCGACCGACTCCGCCTCCTCTTCCTATCCTCCCTGCGGTCCCGCTCCCTCTCCTTGTCGCGCGGCCTCTCGTCCCGCTCCACCTCCTCGATGTCCGGATCCTTCTCCTTGGCGCGGTCCCGGCTGCGGCGCCGCTTGCGGTCCTTGACCGGAGAACGGCTCCGGGACTTCCTTCGCTTGTCCCGCTCCGCGCGCTCTCGTTCCCGGCTGCGCGATCGCCTGCGCTCCGGCCGGTCGCCTCGGTCTGCGCGCTCAGGGCGTTCCCTGTCGTTCCCGCGCACGTTCTCACGCTCGCGTTCCAGGCGGTAGCGTTCTCGTTCTCGCTCGTTGTCTTCGCGCCCGGAATGCTTTATGTTGACGTCGGGACCGCCACGACGGGTGCCGCCCAAGCCACCGCCTGTCGGATGGAAACAAACGTCAGAATCTGGCTATGTGGGCAATTTATTGTGCTGATGGGTTTATTTTGTTCAGTGTTGGAGAGCTTTTTTGACAATTCTTTGATTCATTTTCATGCTGGTCAGTGTCCCCACCAACAGCCAGATGAAGCGCTGAAGAGCGTATCCTGGAATAAAATCGAGTGACATGGGCTCGAGGGTACTTCTCAATGGATTGTGGTCAGGGTTCAGGTAAGGTCGGACACCCAAACCCATGTCACACAAACGAGTCTACTTTACTCCGGTCTACGCTCTTCAGGCGACCTATATACTTCGCAGAATTGTGTTGAAAATAGCATATTTTTTATTGGTGCTTGGATTCAATCAAGATTTATTTGAAACTGGGAATGAGACCACATTCTTCTTGAACACAGCTAGCTGCACTTGGCTTGCAGTCGTGCGTTGCCAGTCGACCACTGAACAGTGTGCCGTTTTCACCACAACTTGTTGCAAAGATATTCTTTCGACGTGCAGCGGCAAATTCCAATGTTGTGACAGCCTCAAGTGATGATTGAATTGATACGAATCAGAAAGAAATGAAAGCTTCAACTACAGCTACGCTATATTTATATTAGGGTTGCCGTTCGATTCGATCGATTTTCGATTATAGGTTTTCGATTCGATCTCGATATGTACTTTTCGATTTTTGATTCGATCGATATCGAAAAGTTTTCGAAGATCGAAAGCGTACAACAGTACAAGAGTAGCGCGAGACTTCACGAGTAACGCGCTCGCTTCCATTGACGCCCATCGTTTCGAGATTTTCGAACGGTTGGTTGTTTCGAGTTAATACTTGTCCCGCTACAAGTGCGTCTGGTCCTTATCTAGTCGTTTTGACGTGGGGTGTGGTTTCGACTTTCGACAAGTGTGAAGTGATTAATTGACTCCCGAAGTGTATTATTGCTTTTTAAAATATCTATTATGACATATGGAATGAAATTATACATGTGGGGCGGAAGAGTTTGGTTTGGGAAAAGTCGAAAAACTATGCGCATCACGTAGATGATGAAAACGTAATCTTGGATAAAAAATAAACATATAGTTCCCAGTCTAAGAGAAATCTGAGAGAAAAAAGCAAACTACAATATTGAAAAATTGTCCGGAATATAAGACGAGGGTTTTTCTCGAAATTTCAAGCCTAAAATTCACCCTAGGCTTATATGCGATTGCAAATCTTGAACTATAATCGGTAAAAAATACGTGTTTTGCTCATTTTGAATGGGCATACTGGACCCCCACACTCATGACAACGGACTCAACTTGAAACTGTGAGGTATTCCACTAAAAACACGTTTAATAATTGTTTTATCATGAATAAGTATGATTTTCCCCATTTCGATCATTTTTATTTGACGCGTAATTCCTACTGCGCAATGATCTACTGTGTGTGGTCTGTCATTGTCTGACCTTGACGAGCAACAAGACAAGACAAGACATTAGTGTGAGAAAACACTCGGGACAGCCGAGCGCCAATAGAATCGCAATACGAAATTGACTGAATTCTCCTCCGGACGTGTTGATTTACGTCATTATTAGTTAGTCGATTCAATGAGTCTGAGGAGAGAATGTAGTTGTGTGTATGGTAACATTATACTTATATATAGCGCGTGCGGGGTATATAAACATGGTATTTTGCTACCTAACACGATTTTTTTCAATTCAGATTCGTCAATTCGATCGATTTTCGATAAAAATGCAATCGATTTTCGATATTGTACACTTCGATTTCGATTTTTCGATCGAACGGCAACCCTAATTTATATTACAGCCTGGTGTGTATAGGAAAATAGGTTGGACATATGAATTGGGTAAAAGGAAGAGAAAGAACAGCAGCCAACGGAAGTCTATTAGCAGGGATACTCATAGTGGAGGGCCCGCAAATAGAGATGATTACTGTATACAAACACAAGAGATGGTGATGTTTCAACTAGGCTATTACCTTGGACACAGTCACAGTAGAGTACTGGTAGTAATGATCCTACCAGTACTCTACTGTTACCAGGCAATACGTAATAACCGATACGTCAAAATCTTGTGTGTTTACACATAATCATCTCTAGTGTTCTATTTACGAGCTCTCCACTATGAGTATGCCTACTAATAGACTTCCGTTAGCTGCTGTTCTTTCTCTTCCTTTTACCTAATTCTCATCATAACTTATGATTAGAGGTGCTTGTTTCGCAAAATCACGAAATATTGTGTATGATGATGAAACAACAATAGACGCACAATTCAATACATTCTCAATTGATTAATATAATTTCCAAGACGCAAAAATAAACGAAATGAACCAAAATTTGATCATGACACCAGAATCAACTTGAAACTGCGAAATATTCCACGAAAAAAACGTTTCTTGAATGTTTCATCATGAAGAAACATGTTTTTATCAATTTCTATCTCTTTATGGGCTCGAAACAACCCTTGCCGAGCGCCAATGGAAGTTGGGCATCTGACAATAGCGCTTCGTCGGAGCTAGCCGAGCTAACGTGAATGACTTGCTCGGTCGGTCGCTTAGCTTTCTCTCGTGCGCAATACGAAATTCACTACATTCTAATTGGGAAGAGTCATGATTCAAGCTGAAGAGGAGTTTTTTGGTTAATCCAAAGTTTAATAAATTAAAATCTTCTTTTGGGGAGTCTCTTCCATTTTGGATTAATGATGGTTTACTTGTAAACTTGATCACGGTTTTTCCTTTTAAAACTTCATGAAATGTCATTTCCGCATGACAAGCCTAAAATAACCATAACACTGCCAAACACCGTAACAAAATCAAAACACCATTTTCAAACACTTCTACTTACGATGTAAGTGTTACCCTAGCCACAGTTGAATCATGATGTAGTGATACCAACATACGTCATCATAATATAAAGAGTGTTCCAACTCCCATACCGGTATTAATAACATGGACGGTATTTGTGGTTTCTTGCGGTCAGCTCAGAGCCAAAGGTCGCGATTGCCTGTCGCGATTTAGCGGATTCCCTTGAGAACTAGATGTAGATCAGAGTGGCTACAATACCGGTGGCATTGTATAGCACTGCAGTTCCATATAAAAGCGATAGTTGCGCTACAGGCATTCAGGGCCCTGGACGCAGATTCTGACCCCGGAAATATTTCACTTTGAAGACGCGAGTCGGAACACCTTCTTGATATTATGCTCAAGTCTGTTATACATCGTGGGTGAACACTGTCCTGTACTGACCTAGTCGCCGCGGCAGCCACCCCTTGACGGTCCGAGCCCTCTCCACGTCGACCAGCACGCGTCTGCCGTCGATCTTCTTGCCGTCTGCGTGCTTGTACGCGGCTGGAAGAAATACACGGTAATGACACGATCCTGACTAGCCCACGTCACTGCACAACCATCACACAATCAATCAATAACTCAACATTTCCCATCTTACGACACGAGCTGGGTGCTTATACACATGGCCCACGTCAGACTTTTCCCCCAGTTCTCAGAACATCGGCCACATGGGTCTGACTGGAGATACCGGGGAAAAAGTCGCATGTTATCGACCGACGCAAACAGTCCTGTCAAGGGTTACAGTTACAGAATTAGTACCTACCGATGTGCACTTTGGGACCAGTTATACCGTCGAATACCCACCCTTCACTCTCGAATCTAACCACTTGATTTTACCTACCATGTCGATATAATAGAACAATACTTACGACAGAATTTACCTACCGCCATTCGGGACCGGATAAACTAACGGAAAGTTGCGACGTGATATACCCACCCGTCCGCTTACCAATCGGCAATCACATCGGCGTAAATCAATAACAATACTTACAACTCTTTTACGAGCAATAACTGATGGCAATATAAATATTAATACAGTGTCACAACTGTTAGTTCATGTGTATACCTACCCCATCCATTACTTACGCAACAACGCGAATTGAGAGGTTAACAACGGGCTAGATACGGGGCGCGCAAGCAGATTCCTCCACGGTTACGAGGTCGTTTACCTGGTGCGCCATTACTTACGTCACCCGGGCGCAGTTCAACCCAAACGTCATCATAGCCAAACATAAAATGTGCTTTATTCTCAATTCAATTTAGTTGAAATTTACGTTTTGAAAGCTAGATCGTGATGTCAACTGTTTGGTATTCAAGTCGAAAGAAAAAGAGAAAAGTGTGGAAACTGGGATTCAACTGGAACTGCAAGCGGAGCGAATATTATCGAAGATGATAGATGTACTTCAAGACATTACGCAATGTTGATATAAAGCTGATTTCCTCCCTCTCTGTAGTGATGCCCCTGTACGATACAGCCTGCTACGAGTCGTCAGTCCGAATCAAGTGAATGTTCAGGTGTTGGATTTGGACTGACCCTAGATATGTATTACCTTGCCGAGATACGTTACTCTGCAGCCGATAGCGACATATGCTCATTCCAATCTCTGTGGCCATATTTGACATTTACAAATAGAATCCAAGCAAGGCATTCAATATTATCACTAATATATGTTCAATATGTGGGAAACTTCCCATTTTGCAAAGCGGTGTGAAGCTACTGCCAAGACACTAATATGTACGCCTTCTTAACGTCGAGTAACGTATCTCCGTAATATATATCTATGGACTGACATACTTGTTAGCGTTTTGCTCGTGCGGGAAGCGACTTCACAATCCCGTATAGCCCCTAACACAATTGCTAAACTAGCTTCAGTTATTGCAAAATTCACAGTAAACTACAACTCTCCCTTTTAAGAAAATGCAGTACAAACCTCCTTCAACTGAATCTGAGCAAAATGAAAGAAGGAAACATTCGAAAAGATCAAAACCTAACCTAACCATATTAGCTTTTATGTGCCCCAACGAATGCCATGATATAGTAACGTGTACGACAATATTATGAGTAGTGTGTTACGGGTTTGTGAAGACGTGTCCAGGATTTGCAGGCGCAGTCAACGACACTGGCACTCAGCTCTGTTTGAACAATGAAGTAAGTGCCTTGGAAGTAATCTCTAGTCGACGATACTATCAAGCCACACTTTCTTTCGTTATGAAATTGTACGGACGTTCTCGTATAGCTAGTGAACAAGGCTTACTCAAGAATAAAACAATTTTATTTTGAGCTATTCTGAGTATTTATAGGATCTATTTTTTAAATTAAATTTTATTATTTTAAAATTGATTTCAATAAAGCCCTACTTGATCTAAGCAACCCCATAATTTCTCAAATTTTCACGTTTACTCATATTGTACTGTTTCAAACGTTCTACACCTGAATGAAGTCTAGTTCATGGAATTTAATCCTTAGTCAACAGCAATATAGGTTTTGAAAGAACCTTGAATAAAAACCAATCTACATTAACAATGTGGACCCAAGCTAGAATAAATGCCCCCGATAATTCTAGTAAATGTGGATGTAGGCTAGAGTAAATATCTCTGATCATTCTAGTAAATGTGGACCTAAGCTTGAATTCCCGATAATTCTAGTAAATGTGGATATTGGCTAGGAGGAATACCCCCGATAATTTTAGTAAATGTGGACATTGGCTAGAACAAATACCCCCGATAATTCTAGGAAATGTGGATATTGGCTAGATGAATACCTCCAATAATTCTAGATAGTAAATGTGGACATTGGCTAAAATAAATATCCCCAATAATTCTAAGAAATGTGGACCGTGGCTAGAATAAATACCCCCGATAATTCTAGTATCTGTGTACAACTTGTATGCTGGGTCTTACCACACATACAAACCTATTCAAGCCAGCAATGTTTGGATTTTGCACACATTCGGGGGGCACTACTTGCCTCCCGCCCGCCGTGCTGTACCAAGAACAAGATAAAAACCCGCATTAATACAAGCTGCCGTTAGCATCCCTGGGCCAAAACCATCGGGCGACACACCGACACAACCAAGTGCGGTTTGGGGTGGGAGGGAAAGAAAGAACGGCCAGTTGAACAAGTCATTGATAGCAATAGAACTTGCACAAGTACACGACACATCTAGTCACTTGACGGTCGAACACTTTCCAATACGTTGGATGCAATATCTCGGCAGCATTACGTCATATTGACACGATACTTGTACCGACATCCAGGAGATAGGTTGAGAAATTGGTGTTTATTCATTTTTTCCGATAGAATACGCTAATGTATTGAAAAATACTGTAATACAGTCAGCTGTTGTTCCAAAACCTCGTTCTAGCCTCCCCTCCTTACACTTCCTACTGCTAACTGACGAGCCTCTGAATGCGGAATAAGTGAGATCGACAAATTTATTGTTTCACATATCAAGTAGCCTACAATAATATATCAATAAAAAAAACAAAAAAAAACACTTGTTTCTGCTACAAATATTAGAAAAAGCCAACTTGTGCAGTAAAACCGTAAAATAACTGGGCCTGGGAGGTGGGGGTAGTGATTCTGTAACATGGCTGTCAAGTGGTTAGAACTGACGTTACGGCTCCTGCCGTAGTTCCAAGGTGACCGAGGCAGGAGCCACGTGATATGCGTGTTTTAGTACTTAGTATTGTGTTCTTTCAACGGGCTTTCTGGAGTGAGTTGATCGTCTCATATGTCGAGATAAGCTCCTGTTCTTTCCCTTTCAACTCAGATGATAGATTACACAACGGGCTTGATTACAGGGACAACCAACTGGCCACGTAGCTCTGCACAAGCACGCAAGGTTGCAATCAAGATGCTTAGGTTTCCTTATCTGATAATTCCAGAAAGTAACGGGACAGTCGCAGATAATATCATAAATCACTCCCAACTATCCGAGCTTACCATAGGGGCATTATAGATTCCTACTTTGAATAACTTCATGTCGTGTCAACTGAGGATAACCGAGTGATTATTGTTTGCTCAACGACCCCACCAACAGCTAGGTTATGCGGGAGGTACGAATGAGCAGGTGATAATGAATCTATGGAGTGATGGTTAGCGAGGACGTTTACAAAAACCCACGCCCAAAGGTCACTTCAGTTTCTGAAGCGGTGCCTCAGCTGGCTGAGCTACAGACGGCAACCGATGAGGATCTAATTTCTCGTATGACTTCCTGGGTTTTAGAGACGACTGACGGAAAAGGGATCAGGTTCAATGCGTGAACTGCACTGTCATGGTTGACCTTATTCAACGAGATGAAATCTAACGGCAGTTCTTCCACGAATGCAACACGCATCAAGTTGTACACATGAATTTACAACACGCATGAAGGGTTACATGACTTCTTGGACGTTTGCGCTTCTCAACGGATGTACGAGCAGAAAAACAATATTTACTCTGTTTTCAACAGATTGTGACCTATTGATTATTGATGGAAACTTTAATAATGATTGTAGAATACGATCCATAGAGGGGGGGGGGGGGGGGGGAGTGGGGCAGTACGATTGAGAAAAGCATATGATGCCACCTGAGGTCTGTCAGCTCACTCAGGCTAAATCGGATTCAAAGGCCTAGAGAATCTTCTTCCCAAACTAGGGGGCGCATTTCTCTACGATTTAACTCGGTTTGAATGATATAAAAAAGATAATTCACAAAAATACAGCAGAAAAAAAACAAAAAAACACAGTATTATCCTATACCAACAGCTGTTGGGGCTTGAAGTGAAAGTCTGTTTCTGTTGTTTGACATCTGTTAAATCCTATGCAATATAGCGCATCTGACTGGTTTGACAAGGTAGCAAACAGACTTTTATTTATGCTTCTATAAGCTGTGCACAGGACCTTGATTCTTGTACAGGAATGCCCCCCCCCCCCTGAAGGTCATGCAGTAATCAATGGTTGAAGTTGCCCTCACTCACTACACCAGTGATTCTGTGTGCATGGCAGATAAATTATACAGGCACAAGCATTATATCTCTAGATATATGCAGATACGACATGAACGCGGGACTCGAACCCATGTACTTGTTGACTGCGATTAGAATATCAGGCACACAGCACAGGTGTTGATCTCTCAGGTATTCAACTTTTAATAGACTGATTCAAACTTGGGACTCGACTGAATTTCTAGTCAACTGAAAACACCAACAAGAATAATAAGTTTGAGGAGGGGATAAATTCAGGGTCGACCAAGCCTGACAAATCTGTTTCACCTTTCAACGACAAGAACAGAGAATTCACTTGCAGTCTACATAGGTTCTTGGATTGTTTACTCAATGATCCCACCAACGCTAGGTCATACGGGGTTACAAATGAGCAGGCGATAGTGGAATTAAGAAGCGATGATAAGTGAAAGGATGTTAACAAAATCCCATGCCTTATGCGGGACTCGAACCCACGCCCAACGGTGACTTCAGTTTCTGAAGCCGTGCCTCAGGTGACCCGAGCTACCGAGGGCGGCATTTTCTCAGCTTTCAGAATGTAATTGAAATGAGTTTTAGATCCTATTGTACCGATTCAAGTTTTCCCAACTTGAAACGGGAATTCTCCCATCAACTCACGAGTGAAACTAAAATGCGCAGATAAATGAGTGAAGGGATGAACAAGAATTGTGCCACGGAGTCGTTGATACTTACAGTGCATGTCGCGTTCGTGCTCGTACTCAATGAAGGCATAGCCTCGCGGTTTGCCATTTACCGTGTTGTGAGTTACAACAATCTGGAATAACAGACATAGCCAATTAAGAGACTACTTTACATGTAACAACCCAAGAGTATAACCTCCAGGGAACGGTTAAAACAGGACAAAAAGTGCCAATGCAGGCCTTCGGCTTACAACACATGGTGGGTAAACGGTTGGACCAATCAGTTCAATTCTTTTTGCAATGAAACCACAATGAGTATATCTGTGCCTCTACGTTCATTAAAAATCATAATTCTATATTATATCACTCTGAAAAAATCATAAAAACAATTATGAAAAGGTAGAAACATGTTGATTTTCGACGATTATTTTGAAAGGGGTGAAAACAAACTAAAGCTCTTCGAGCGAGCACGTATTGAATACTGGTGATCATTTAACCGAAAACTGTATGTTGATACGATGATTGGTTTTCCGTTGCCAACCTGTATCCCCTACGTCTGCAATCAAGCCGGAAGGCAAGATGTAAAGAGGCCAGTTACGAGTCCGAGTCTGACCTTGACGACCACGAGACCAAAACATTCGTTTGGCGAGCGGACGGCCGAACGCCAATGAAGCGAGCCATTTGACGGTTGAAGCAAGCCGAGTACACACGATCACGATATTGAGAATCCTTCGACGGTTTCTCAGTTGTACTCGCGGCCTGTCGCATAGCTTTCTCACGGGCTCAATACAAAATTGACTAAATTCTAACTGGAAAGAGTGATGATTTACATTTAAGAGGAGTTTTTTGGTTAATATAAATTTTTATAAATCAAAATCATTTTTTGAAGGTCCCTTCCATTCTGGATCAACGATGGTTTATTTGTAAACTTGTTTACTGTTTTTCCTTTTGAAACTTCATAAAATGTCATTTCCGCATGACATAGGGCCAAAAAAACCATAAAACTGCCAACACCAAAATGTGCAAATTAAAAATACTGATGCAAAAAACACGAAATCATAACAACATTTTCAAACACCTCTAATCATGACTGAAGGTCTCGAGGACACAAAAAATACAATCTCCGAAATTCAGATGATGATTTCTGGTTTTCTCTAGATTTGGGTAAAAAAATTGTCATTACTTAGTCATTATTCATTGAAATCTGGCTTCAGGTTTGAGATGTCCTTTTAGGAACCATCCTAGTTATTATTTTGTCAACACAGAAGCCGTGATAATCCTGGAATTCAGGGACAAGTTGAATAGTCAGTTTATTGGTCGTTTCCATACCTTTTTGATTGGCCCATACACCTCAAACTCCCTGCGCAGCTTCGACTCTGACGAATCGTAGTTCTGAAACATAAAATCATTGAATAGTATACAGTATAGTTCAACAGAACTTGATAAGTTGTTCGTTAGCAAACACATGCTACATACACAGTTCATATATGTTGGTCTACTTGTTGCCTAGTCTACATAAACCAAAATTTCAATCTCAACACAGTAATGCAAACTTTGAAAAACAAATGCAAGCTTCCAATATATGCATACCGGTACCAAAGACCTTAGTATCCAACTTCTTTAGAAGACGGAAAACTAAGCCATCTAAGCGACGACAGAGCGATGCTAGCGCACGTATCGTAGTGGAGTGAATTATTCCTTTGGCAGGCCAGTTGGAATGATTTCCAAAAGTTTTTTTTTCTCACGCCTTCTTAGATTCACATAATTATCCTAGGGAGCCTAGATACTTAAAGAAGAGAGCGGACATTTTGAAGACTGTTTTCTATCGGCTACTGAAATATCTCTCGCATGGACGTCAACATTCTTTGTCCAGAACGTGTGCGGGACTGCATCACATCGGTTATAGGAACAACTTCATTTGGAAGTTCTGGGCCCAGATTCACAAAGAATTTAATCTATTAGCACGTTCTGAGTTAATATTTACGAAAAAGTTCAGGCAGAAGTTCTAAGAATAGTTGGTGGTAAAGTTATCACCGGTCCTGACTGGTTTTAGTGGAGATAAAACACTCACCTCGCAACTGATTCCGATGATATTGAAAATTTCGCTCACTCAGATTTAATTACGGTAGTATATATTTAAAAGATTAAAAATGAAAATCTGGAGGTTGGGAGTAGAGACACTATCTTGTTCTCGAATATAATGTTCAATATTAGATCCTAACCTCACAGCTACGAATTTCAACTGACAGCTGATAGAATTGACGATGGTCGATGAACAAAATGCAAGGCTTTCTTGATGACCGAGATCACTATCAAGAAGTTAAACATGAAAACATAAAAGTATATGAACCATTTCATCAATTCATTTTGATTTTGAATATTATCCATTTAGGAAACAAGTAATTGATGTTCATATCAGGTTACTACAAACTAATTGACATGCCGCTCTTTGCTCACGTCGCTTGACAGTCACTATGGCATCATATTTACTAACTGGTAAGTAGCCGGCACTTTTTGACAAGGAATGGCGCCCTCCATGCGCGGGAGTTGTCCGCTCTCTTCTTTAAATATCTAGGCTCTCTAGATTATCCAAGTAATGTTTTTCTTCGAATTAATATATTTCATGATTCATCAATATGCCTAGGCCTATAATTTCATCATGAGAGGATGAGACAACGCTGTACCTGTTATGTCACCAAGTGTCTTAATTATGTAGGCCTAATCTGTATTAAATGTAAGATTCCTGATTACAATAATAAATATGGACAAAAAGACGGCTTGAGTACACTATACCAGTTATATTCAATGGAATTCCAGTAAATTTAAGAAATATGGACAAATATAAGGCAATTAAAGTAGAAATTAAGAAGTGGTTATTCAACTCCGCTGTAAACGTGTTTCATGGTGTTTGCATTGTTCACTCTTTGTTTATTATATTCTTGTTTATTATTCACTTTCACTGTTCAACTCCACCTTGTTCATTTTATAACATATTTAATTTAGTTTGTAATTATTCGACCTTGTTATATGTTACTTTTCTTCTATTGCACAATATTTTTTCTATTATTTTCCTGTATTTAATCCGCAGTCAAGCTCTCTAGGGCTTTGTGGACATCACGTGACTGTTCAGTTATTTATATGTATGTACCATGTTCTTTTTTGTCAATAATAAAAAAAGAAGGCAAAAGCAAAGTAGGCCTAATTCTTCAGATTCAGGGAGAAACGAGAATGTAAGTAGGCCTACAGCCTAGGCTCGACCAATTGAAATAGGCCCATCTGTTCATTCATACATCTGCATATTATTTATAACTTAGGCCCTATTAGGAATATTCTTATGAATGATTCACAACACGATAATCACGTCAGTTCGGTGCACGGTGTACAATAGGTTGTATTATACACTGTGGTTCGGTCTTACACGCACTGGACATATTGGTGGTAAAGCAGATGTCTCTCTTCTAATTCACTCCACTGTGACAGGTAGCGCTAGTGAGCAATGTCACCAAGCAGTACATGGTAAACAAACTCAGTTTACCGTCTTTTAACGAAGCTAGATACTAAGGTCTTTGCCGGTACATCATTTTTATTCAAGTAGGCCTACTTTTACATCTGTCCATTTTGACTTTCTGATGCTAAATCGATGCCAACTTTGAATTTGACTGATACTGTCATTTATGAAACCAAACAATGAATGCTGTAGTTTGCAGCCTCTATGGATGATGTTACTGAGCAAAACTTACAATGCGAGCCACGAAGAGAGTCTTGAAGGGATCACCAGTAGCCGTAGCAATACCGTTTGGGTCCCCTGAAACAGAAACAAGCCCGACATTCAATATCAGCCTGTACAAACAATAACTAGGCATGCAAAGCCCTAATGGCCAGCTCACTTGAGGCATTGCAATGCCACCGTTGGAATGTTAGCCCTCCAATGCTGCCGTGTGAATTATCAAAACATTGACATTGACGGGCTGAGAACTTATAGAGCTTGGTTCTAAAATCTGGCATTGGAACCACAGCCTTCTAAAGGTGACATTACAATGCCTGGTGTGAACTGGCCATAAATAATTTTCAGAGTTGCATTTTCTACATTTTTATTAACATTGAACACCTGGATTTTCCACGACTTCTAATGAGTGTTGTTATTACCCTGAGCCTGGTTTGTGCAGGACTCGAACCAAGATGCATTGAGGGTTGCTCTGGTTTGCCGCTTATTTACGGTGACTTCACTCAACTCTAAAATACGTTCCATTTTCCGAGCACTTTGTAGAAACGTGATGTCATGCCTTGTATACCTCAAATATTGGCATCCAAGATGCGGTGGAAGTAAACAAATGCGCCAAGCTTAGGCCTATAAGAAAGGATATTTACTGATACTGCAATTACATAAAATATGAATACCAGTAGGCCTAATTTGTTTGGGGCATGCGGACTTCTCATACGATTTCGATTATATATATATAATCGTCCAGATGTAAGTTACTAGCAATACAACTTGCGTTATTATATGAATTACTTCACAATTTAAATGATTGACAATTTAACCTCACTAACTACGTATCTCCGTTTTAGGCTACTTCTCAAGAGACTTGTTTCAGACAATTGAGCAAAAGTGAACGTCATTTTGCATGTATTTGTTAACAAAGTTACGGTAGTTCCTTTTATCGCTACTACACTACGCACGGTCTTTAGTTCTGAAGATGTGGCCAGTAAATTGGTACACATTTTCAATATGGGAGGGATAGGAAGTGACGTTACCATCTCGAACCGGCAAACGCAACCCTCAATGCATCTTGCCTCGAACCAAGAAATGAAGTGTGAGGTCAACTTACACACAGCAATCTCCTGCTCCAGCTTGTAAGCCACTTGCTCCGCGCGTTCACGATGCCTCCGCTCCATGCGCTCATCTCGGGTCTCCACGCGCAGCGGGGGCGGCGTATCCTTAGGATCCTACAACAACAACACTCTTACGTCAACCAGTAGCCTACATTACAGGAGCTAGTTTCTTCTAGTAGGCCTGCAACTGAAAACATTTGATGGCCATTTTAGATTTTTTCATTTATATTAGATTTAACGAAGTACTGTACTGATGATATGAATTGGGGTCGATGAGTGATATATGAGATGCTGAGATGGACGGTTATTTTATTAGGTGTTTTTGGATAGTGAGGAGTCGGTCGTGGCCTGTTCTTAAGGAACCATCTCAGCATTGACCTGAACGACAGAGGGAAGCCACGAAAAATCCCTGTCAGGATGTTTGACCATGGTGGGCATCGAATGACGGTTCAGTGTGCGGTAAATTTACTGATTAACGTACCACGCCATTTTTTTTTCAATTTTTTCTTCATTTTTTTAAAAGTATATAAGCTCCGTTCCGCCTGCCGGCGGTATACGCGAGGTTTGTACACTAACCTGACCCTAACCTAACCTACTGTCCACCTTTTGTCATCTTATTCGGATCACAAAGCATCAACTTCAAGTGAGTAAAAAACATATTAAAACAAACAAAATACAAAATGTCCAAACTACACACCATAGATATGAACAAGATCTATCAGAAAACACAAAAAACGCGAACATAGGACAAAAATTGGCCATGGTGGGTTAATCAGTAAAATTACCGTTTGGTGAAATATCTTGTTCACCAATCTTTTTCAGTTTTTGTTCTGCAAGTCTTTGGGCCTAGATGATTTTATAGGCCTAGTGAAGGTTCTGGGGTCAAGTGGTAACTCTCCACCATTCATTACGTTAACCAACACCAAACAGAGATTGGTTTCCCGATGAGACAGTATATTCAACTACCGGTACATAATATTTTTGTTCTTGGCACAGGTTTGATGAATGAATGCCTTTTAGAGGCCTGTGGAATCAAGCTTTGTTCTGTCTCAAGATTATTTTCATGAATTTCCAAGTTCTTTTGAAGATAATTCATGATCCAATTTGTGTTGAAACATTACAAACCCCACCCAAACCACCAGAAAAGTTTTCTTTCAAGAGTAGGCCTACCTAGCAGAAGCCATAGATTAATAGGCCTAATCGCGTAGAGAAACCACTTGACTGAATGTGATAAAACTAGGCCTACAGTGATTCAAGTGGTAGTTGAATGTTATTGGGCACTGAAACATTTCGAGGAACCAAGATCAAATATAGTGATAAGCTGTTGGAATATATGAAGCTCTTAGGCGCCATCTAGAGAGTAGAGGCAAGGTATAGTAGAGAGAACCCGTAGCGTCACTCCTATAGGCCTACCTACTCAATGGAACAACTTTCTGCACATGTAAAATGAGTTTCGACTATCTAAGAACTTTGTCTGTGCTTTGACAACAATAACGTAGGCCAACGTGATTAAATGCGGTTGACAGTCCCAAACGAAATGATCATCAATTTCCGACCGCTTAAAAATTGTTCCCATCTACAGAGACATAGGCCTACAGTTGCAAGGGTCAACACCAAATGCGTGCGTTTCCTCGCACAATGACCAGGAGCGACTTGACATCCGCGGTTATATTTCTGCTGCAATCACGGCTACCTAAGTGACGCTACTGAAGCATTGTGTAGCTATGCTAAGTATACTCCCGACGGGCAAAGTGTGCATAATGGATCTGAAGTAGTAAAACACAAGCTCGTGGGACTTCACAGGACTTCGCTTGCTGCGTCATCTTGTAAAGTGAGACAATCATAGCAGACAGCAGGTTTTGGACAGCTAAGAACGAGTGAGATTGGCAAACATTAGGGCCTAGAATACAAAATTAAATGGTAAAATTACTGATTAGCATACCACGCCATTTTTTTCAATTTTTTTCAATTTTTTCTTCATTTTTATTAAAGTATATAAGCTCCGTTCCGCCTGTCGGCGGTATACGCGAGGTTTATACACTAACCTGACCCTAACCTAACCTACTGTCCACCTTTGTCGTCTTAGTCAGATCACAAAGCATCAACTTCAAGTGAGTAAAAACCATATTAAAACAAACAAAACACAAAAAGTCCAAACACTACATCATACATACAAACAAGATCTATCAGAAAACACCTCAAACAAGAATATCGGACCAGAATTAGCGATGGTACGTTGAACGATAAGATTACCAATTAAATGCTCACATGAAGACTGAAAATGTCAATATACTTCAACATGGGGCCTAGGCCTAGGCCTTAGAAGCTGAACATTTTGTTCGGCTGCACACTGGTTTCATAACCTCATGTAGTCACATGCGGGTGAATATAAAGTAGGGAAAAGCTGCACCAATCTGTTTTAGAGTTGTGTTAGGTGATGGATACAGGTTGAACCTTAAATCAAGGTCTTCATTTCACACAAACCTTTTACTACGGTACCTATCATGAACGAAAAACCCAAAAAACTCAAGAAAGTAAAACTAACAGAACCCTAAAACAGATCGGCGCAGCATATATTATGCCCCATATAACGACCCGCATACATTGTCACCAGAATCTGGACCATCTTTCAATGCTATTAGTTTCAGATTATCCAAGAGCTTATCAGTAGGCCTACTTTTGCGGTGAATATGCCGTATGTGTAACCAGCGTAGGGCCTACACAGGCCTAGGCCCCCACTTTATCTCTGTCCATAGAGAAGTAAACAGTTTACTTCTCTATGAGTACCTATACCACAAGGTCGCGAAACGGTTTAGACAAACCGCTATGTCCAAGCCCAGGCTTTGTGTAGGGATAGGCCTAGGCCTAGGCCTAAGCCCATGCAATGAGCAAGGCCTAGCCTTAGCTGATGTCAGTGAGTAATCATGAGGTAAACGAGGTTAGATTAGACTCCAGATCAATGCATGAAACTTACCTCAAAAAGCCCTAGAAAACCTCCTACTCCGACATAACCACTATTTTTCTTCTCGTGTGGTAATTTATCGCTGGGTGGTAAATAAGGAATGGGATCGCGTGGGGCGAAAAGAGCAAGCAAATTTGGTGGTAAAAACTGCGTCATTTTGTCTAGTTTTCTAAAACGACAATCTTATAGCAGGGTATTGACTTTAATTTGCACCAATTCACCATGCACTCGAAGAACAAGCTTAAATATTGATTATTAGTTAATAAAACTCCACTTCCTAACAACAACTCGACGCCATTATTGCAGTTTGGTTTCTCGTCCTCGAGTTCTGAGTAGTTCGTGATGTCACCGTAAGCGACGCAGTTGCACCTAGCAGCACCAGGCACATGTGTAATTCTGGGAAATTAAAAAATCCGTGTTGAAGAAATCATGTTTTTATAGCATACGTTATTTTTCTATTTCATATTTTACAAATTGAGTGTATATAAAATGGTAAATTTTCCGATTCACGTACCGGTAAAGTGGGGTAACTTTGACCCCCTGGTGTGACTTTGTCCTTTTGTTGGAGAAAGTTTCAAACTGCTACAAATGAGAAAGTTTTAATTTTATCTTATCTATTTTGATACGTATTTTGATTTTGATATGTATCTATTGAGATACCAAAAAAATGGATACGATAAAATCAAAACTTTTTCATTTGTAGCAGTTTGAAACTTTTTCCAACAAAAGGACAAAGTCACACCAGTGGGTCAAAGTCACCCCACTTTACGATGATGCTTATTTTTCTGGGGAGAGGGGAGAAGTTGGTGTTTTTCACTAAAAATACATAAATATTTTTGAAGAAGAAAACTGGGAATACTAAGAAATAACAACAACCACAAAAAGCAATAAAAAATACTATAATTATATTACCGTATTATCATATTATAAAAAAATCATGAAAGTACATCTATTTTGATAGCACAACTCATCGCAGAAACGGCTTTCGATGTATACGATTTTTTTTGGTGTATGATTTTTTCGTTAAATCAGAGCAACTTTATTGACTACGTCTCACTGAGTAAAATTGGATGTGACAATTACGACGTTTTTAATTCATATGTGTTGCAAGATGAACGAAGATATCTATATGAAGTATAAGCAAAAACTCTACACACCTTGACGCGTGAATCTCGAGTAATGCAGTTTTTAAAGCTGGATTCACAATGCGACCTAATGATTAGTGACTAATACTAAATACTAAAATTAGGCAACTGAGCATTCACATAGACTTGAAATAAGAATTAATTCCAATGGAAATGACATGGGCCTACTTTTCATGAGTCGTAGCTGTCTTTAGATGACAGATTTAAATTGAAATCTACATGTTAGAAGGCTGTAAACAAGCGGTTCATCGAGCGGGAAAGGTTTCTTTTGCATTGACTTCCTGTGGTTTCAAATTCACGACTTCTGATTGGTAAGACTATAATGATTAAAACGAATGATTAATACTAAAGTTGAAAGTTAGTTAACTTTCAAGGTCAGTCACTAATATTAAACACAATGTGAACGTCAACACTGATTCCGTATTTGCCAACTTTAGTTAATCATTAATCACTAATCATTAGTTCGCATTGTGAATCCAGCTTAGCTATTATCGAACCCTAAATGCTGTAACTATATCATATCATAAGTAAATAAGTTCGCTGTAGCGCACATCCAATAATATAAATCATTCTAGCTAAATAACTTCGGCAGCATAGGACTTGGGCAGATACTAATATCCCTCTCTACTTCAAACGTCGCCGCTAGATTGCTCTTTCATGTCTATAAGGGCCTATTTGGGTCTAAATCAAAATCCAACAGACAGATTGTAATACAAAAAAAAACTATGCAGATTTGAAGCTGGAAGATGAGTATGTCTCGAATTAAACGACGTGGGTCGAAATGAAGTGTCCGACCCGCGTACGCACACGCACGCACGCGTTGCTCAATCGATTCCGGCGTCGCGACGTCAGACGTCCGCGTGCGTGCACCGTCAGCCCCAGACCGCGTGCCGCCGTGCCGTGACGAGCTGGCCAGACGACAACACTTGCTTGACCTACACTCTCCGCACTTGCGTTCATTCCAACAACCAATCAAACTCTATCTCTTCTCTTGTACCTCGTGGGTTTCATGACTCTTATCGTGAACAGGTGATATAGGATAGTGGGAAGGAAGCGGTCGTGGCCTATATTGTGGGAACCATCCCGGCATTAGCCTAGACTACAGAGGGTAACCACGAAAAACCCCTGTAAAGATGGGCGGTGGCGAGGATCGAATCAGTTCCGATATGTCCGTTCACCTCCCGGATCACATGAAGCGAATGCGTTAACTACTCAGCTACATGTGCCAATATAAATTACCCATAGTCCAAGTTAGGTGTTTAATAGACCAGTGCATCAAGAAAAAAAAGAAAGAAGAAAGGATTAAGGGGGGACTCGGGTGAAATTTTCATTTTTCAAAAACATTTTTCTTTTTTTTTCAGAAATAATTATTGGTTTGGATATTTATTCGAGTCATGTGTTTCAAAATATAGGAAAATATCAATAATCATACCTGAAATAAATCATTTAGTGTCACTGCATCGAGCCGTCTGCTTATTTTCCATAATAGCAATAAACATTGTCAATCTTGATAGGGCATTTAATTCAGTACATTTTTTCCACAAAACAAGAATTTGATTTTTGTGCTACATCTAGTTTTTCAATTCTCTCGATTTTTTTTTGTGAGTGTTCATTATTAGTTTATCCAGGGATGGACATATCGCTTTTTTGACATCTCATCTAATAATGGAGATAAAAAATAAATACTAGATACATTAATTTTTATATAAGAATTGATTGAAAAACACCACATCGTAAATAAAATCATATCTTGAAATATAACACGAATAAAAAAAAAAATGATATGACCAACCCTTGTAAAATTCTTCAGCGACATTTTCACATTTCACATTTTCGTGAAAGAAAATGGATAAAAAAATTGTATGAGAAAAACGAAAATAAATTTCATTGTTGAAAAATTCGTAGAAAACAAACAATCATGTCCATTGTTGATTTTTTGTTTGCAGTTCTAGTATGATGGCCATCTATGTGCAACAGTAAAAATGTATGTAACTAGGAAAACGCTATATACGCATTGTTGGACCAGCGGAAAGTATTAGTATGTCGACTTCATTGCCAAACTTTTGCCTACATTCGCCAATTGGGTGATATTTTAGTTAGAAATGGGTAAAAACTGCTTCGAGTGGTACCAATTTAGCACATTTCATGTTTTTTCTTCAAAATGGCTGATCCGATCAAGCTGAGAATTTCCAGAAATGTGTATCAAGATGTTATTGAACTTCACACAAAATTTCAATTTTTTTGAAAATAAAAATGTTTCAATTTTTTTTCCGCCGTGTTATTCTAACGAGTATTTTTGAAATTTCTAAAATTCATAAAAATAAAAGTTATCACCCGATAATGCCACAAAACTATACAGATCTAAGCTAGATGAGGAACCACAACGAAAAAAAGTTTGAAGTTGATAGCTGTAGCCGTTTGACCTGTGGAGAACCGACAAAAAAACATAAAAAAAACAACATAAAAACGAACACCAATTTTTTTCAGTATGTCAAATTGAATCCTCGCTAAAGCTCGTCCAATCAATATTAACAAAGATGCAATTTTCACCTGAGTCCCTTCTTATTTAATTTGATATGTTGAGAATATAAACACAAGATCACTCTTAATGCTGTCACATCGTTACGTTCTCAAAAAAATATTTCAATTCCTTCCACACAATTGAAACCTTCAATGTTCATTTGAATCTCCCATTTCAAACATCACCGGTAAACTAATCATAAACTTTGAAGCTCGTTATTTATGAATATCATTTTTTCAGCTCGGTAAATAAATCTCAGAACCTATTCGATGAAACTGTCATCGAACCTTTATTGATCTTGTATCTTTATAATCCTTTGGGATCTTTTATATCAGTAATGTGTGTTATGTTTATGAATGTACTTAGAAATATTGTGAAAATGAACGTCAAAATGTACGTGCTGTAAAAAAAATCATTATCCACTAAATATATACACAATCAGAATTCTAAAGGATTGTATGTTTAACAGTGTGAGGTTCAACAGCGCAGCCCTGGTGCTGAAGTTCATCAGTTCTAAACTAGGCAAACGCGTTATGTGTTGCCGCGTTGATGGATGAGCTGGAACATATCAACTTATCTTTGGATTGGTTATTATATATATATATATATATATATATATATATATATATATATATATATATATATATATATATATATATATATATATATATATATATATATATACACACCTTGAAATCCAAACCATTACATCACTGCCATCTTATTTTTCATTATCAATTTCTATGATAATAAAGAAGGCTTTGTTTTAATCGTTTACAATTAAGTGGTGTCACCTGTAGCTTGGATTTAATAGGTATCTTAATAGCTTTGAATGATTCATAAAAAATTACATTATACATTTTTTTACATCAAAACGGCTGATCCGATTTGACTGGAAGTTCGGAATAATGTGTATCATTATCAGATTAAAATTCTCTGAGAATTTGAATTCTCTCGGATGAAATATTTTTCCTGAATTTTTTTCTCTGGGTTATTCTTATGAGATTTTTGAAAACTTTGAAATGAGTTTTCTCAGAAGTGGTTAAACCGATCACGCCTCAAAACTATACAGTATCGAATTAGATAATGACACTTGTGTGTGCCAAGTTCTAACTAATTTTAAATTTTCGTCTGACCTGTGGAGCGCGAAAAAAAAGTACTTTTTTTTCGGGTATGGTGAAATTGAGTTTTCGCTTCGCTCATCCAATAATCAAAATAGGGTGGTAAGATCGCCCTTGTGGTGCCCCGTCCAAACGATTCTATCTTTCATCCATAGCCTCAATTGGGGAACAATGATTTTGTATCAAGTTTCGATGTCATTAAAAAAAAAAAGAAAAAAGTTCAACATACAAAAAATTCATTCAAAAATATCACCAGGATTTGGCACAAAATGTTCCCAAAGTTGGTCAAATTAATATGATAAATCTTCATGCTCTGCTCCCTTAACGATCCCATCGACAGCTAGTTTACATGGGGGTACGAACTTGAGCAGGGTGATGCTGACGTCACAACCCTGGAACTAGATTTTAATGAACGATGACATGTCATCGTTCCCTAATTTCAGAGAAAACTTGAAATCTTCATCTCAATTTCAGACAGCAGGCCTATGAATAATTTTATTGTACTCCAGAGACTATGCATGAGTCATGACGTAGGCATTACCGAAACTATGAAGCAATAGAAACAAAATGGAGTAATGTCTACGTCACGACTTGAAAAAAGACCGGGTCCTGTAGGACAAATAAATGAATCATATTTTCTGAATTTGAGATTGTGATTTCTGGTTTTCTCTAAAATTAGAGAAATAAATATCGTCATTACTCGATAAAAACTAGTTTCAGGACTGTGACGCCTTTAACCAGTGGTTATATTAGTGAAAATTTAGAACTGCGTAAATGAAAAAATCAATTATATAAAGACTGAAGAGGTGGGTTCCGTGCGGATACTGGGGGGGAAGGCCCCCAATCACAGCTCCGCAGGGAATTTTTCGAAAAATGTTGTTTTTTGAAGCATCTTGTTACTATTTGGAAATTTGCTTCATGGTGTATTATCATTTATTTGCGCCAAGTATACGCGTATCCATTATTGGGAGAAGAATATATACTATTGCGAACTCTCGGAAAAACAAGTATATAACGAAGAGGGTGGGCGCCGAGAGTAACACCAGGGAGGGAATCAAACTTGATTACTTGAAAATAGCAACACTGCTTTAAGAGCCCGCATCTTGAACAGATTTTCACTGGTGTACTTTCGCCACATATATCTCAAGAACTACAGACCCTACGGACTTGCGGTAAAATGTGATGAATAGATAATATCCTCACAATTGGATATGCCTTATCGAAAATTGAGGAATAATTTCATTTTGGAGCAATAATTGAATCAAAATGTGCCTAATTTGATGGTTTTCATTGCTCAATTTCCGGATTCCGAATGATAGTAGAAATAAATCACAAACGCACATCTTTAAGTTCAACTTCACTTATCAATATTTGAAATCCTGATTTGCTTGTAATTTCACAGTCTTCTCAATTTCCTTGGCCAAAATGTGTAATGCAACTAGATTTTGTCCAAATTTTGAAATGAAAACCTCCCCCATCTAGCGGTGGTTACTGGAACTCTTTCAATATTATCCCTTTTTCACTTTTCAACCCACAAACAAACTTTTGAACGCACATCAAACTTGGGTCGAGCATTTAGAAGAGAAACATTCTCAGCTAAGATGCGGGCTCTTAAGGGCATAGTAATGGCTATTGGATTCTCTTCCCCCCCTCAAGCTCATGAAAACCATGGTGTTGATTATGACAACTAATTTAATGCGCGGAATTTCAATGACAAATTCTTCTTTGATAACGTTCATTCTTTGACAATATTCGTTATTTTCCTACCCACGTTTATTCGCGAGAACTTCAACTGACAGGCTATCAGTGAGAGTAGACATTGTTTTTCAGGTGTTTAACCATCCCACCGACAGACAGGTAACATGGGGGTACGAATGAGCGGGTGAAAATGAAACGATGAAGCAAAGAATCTACAGCAATATAATGAATGTAAAATGAAGTATGAAGTGAAGTAAAATGAGATGATGGGACGATAAGATGAAGGTTTCTTAGGTATTGGGACGGATAGTGGGAAGGAAGCGGTCGTGGCGTATGTTATAGGATTAACCATCCCAGCATTAGCTTAGATTACAGAGAGAAACCAACGTAACACTTGTGTATAAAGAGGGACAGCGTCAGGAATCGAACCGAGGTCTGATCTACCCTTATTTCTCGGGTCACATGAAGCAAGCGCGTTTACCAGGTGCTTATAGTGAGTAATAAATTTGATAATAAACATGTTGCATTGTGAGTAGAAATCAACGAAAGATGTGACTACATTTCTTCTGAGTATATAGGACAGACACATTAAGAAATACACTAGATGATAGCACTTCCAATTATTGGATGAGCGAAGCGAAGACTCAATTTCACTATACCGAAAAAAAGTGCCTGTTTTTTTTTTTTTTTTTTTTTGTTCGCGCTCCACAGGCCAGACGAAAATTCAAAATCAGTTGAAACTTGGCACACACATGAACCCCTATCTGACTTGATGTTGTATAGTTTTGAGGCACGATCGGTTGAACCACTTTTGAGAAAACTCATTCCAAAGTTTTCAAAAATCCCGTTAGAATAACCCAGAGGAAAACATTCGTGAAAAATATTTCATCTGAGAGGATTCAAATTTTCAGAAAATTTCAATCTTATAATGATACACATTATTATGAACTTTCACTGAAATCGGATCAGCCGTTTCGATGTAAAAATATATATAATGTTATTTGTGTTAATTATTCAAAGCTATTAAGATACCTATCAAATCAAAGCAACAAGTGTCACCACTTGATTGTAAACGATTAAAACAAAGCCTTCTTTATTATCATATAAATCAATAATGAAAAATAAGATGACAATGATGTAATGGTTTGGATCTCAAGGTGTATATATATATATAATAACCAATCCAAAGATAAGTTGATATGTTCCAGCTCATCCATCAACGCGGCAACACATAACGCATTTGCCTAGTATTCAAAAATGTAGAATTCATCAAAAATCATGAACAAATATGGGCTCGATCAAAACGATCCCATCTTCCATCCATAGTGTCAATTGACGACTCGCAGTCTCCGTCCCATGACGTCACAAATCATGACATCCAATCAACAGGGCTGTTAGAACTGAGATGAAATTC
Source organism: Brachyptera risi (assembly GCA_964007535.1). NCBI lineage: Eukaryota > Metazoa > Arthropoda > Insecta > Plecoptera > Taeniopterygidae > Brachyptera > Brachyptera risi. Next base: position 45,443,307 of record OZ023330.1, on the reverse strand, counting down.
AAATATACAATCGGGGTATCTCCAAATTACTACAAATGATATAGATCCAACTGGCCGAGTGGTGAAGCCACTCCCAGTTTCGATGTTCAATTCATTTCAATTGTCTTCATTTTTGTAAATAATACAAAAATGGCGAAATTCGAGCTCACATTAATTAATTACTCAATCACTATAACTTCTGCTCTTAAACGAACAAAAAAACATAACAATCAGGGCTGACAGTCAAAAAAACATTCCGAGAATGAACTCAGAAGTAATTTAAAAAATCATCTATCATTTCATGGCTGGTTTCGTTAATTGTAGCAGCTGCATTTAGTCGAGAGATGAAAGGGAGTTGTGGTTCCAGTCAGGGTCCGTTGACTCAGCCCGGCTACAGTGCTGCTCCCTGCGGGTTCACAGCGCGCTGGGGAAACGGGCGGACCGAAGAGAAAACGATACTCGCCTCTGCCGCAAACGTTCAACACAGGACTGTGTCCAGCTCATGGTCCGGTGGCCACGCACACACACACACACACACGCACGCACACACACACACACACACACACACACACACACACACACACACACACACACACACACACACACACACACACACAGTGTAGAGAGAACCCTTGAGTAGCGTCACTCCTAGACCTACTTAATGGAACGACTATCTATATGAGTGTCGACTATCTAAGGACTTTGTGCTTTGTTGGATGAGCGAAGCGAAGACTCAATTTCACCATACACGAAAAAAAGTGCCCGTTTTTTGTTTTTTTTGCTCGCGCTCCACAGGTTAAACGAAAATTAGAAATCAGTTGAAACTTGGCATACACAATTGTCCTCATCAAATTGGATACTGTATAGTTTTGAGGTACAATCGATTGAACCACTTGTGAGAAATCTCATTTCAAAGTTTTCAATAATCCCATGAGAATAACCAAGAGGAAAAAAAAACGTCAAAAATATTTCTTCCGAGAGAATTCAAATTATCAGGAAATCTCAATATGATCATGAAACATATTGGTTCTGCTTTTATATCCATCCGTTTGATGAATACAAATATTCATTAAATTATTTTCGTCTAAACGGAGATTTGTCCAAACGGAAACTTTGAGATTATATTTCTCAAAACATTTTTCAAAAATGGTCCAATCGATATGACCCCAAAACTAAATAGTTCCAAGTTGAATAAGTCTACATTGTAGGCCCTCCAGAAAACTTTCATGTCCCCCCCTACATGTAACCCTACCTACATTATTCTACCAACTGGAGAAAATTGTGTGAAAAGTGTGCAGCACTTACAAAAAAACAGAAAAAACAAATAACACACAGTCAAAGCTCCATACGAGAGGGATGGAGGTCTTTGCTATCGCTCATTTAAATATTATGTTAATTGATGAATAAAGACAATATTTCTTCTCGTTATCTGGACTAACAATGTGGAATATACTAACGGCAAGGTAGGAGCTCGCTTCATGAATCGTATAGCGGGCTGAACGCAATTATCCATGAGGTTTATTAAATGATCCCATCACATGCCTTGAGTTCACCGCGAGTCAAGTGTTCTAGCCCGGGGCTTATTATGGTCTTTACCTAGTGTGTGTAGGTATTAGCGATATCACCATAAATATTACATGCACATGGTTTCGGTGTTTGTAGAGGAGCCCAAACCTTGTTGCTTGGGAACTCGGCTATCCATCTGAAATATCTCATGTTCCACACTGGAAGCGGTTAGACCACAGCATTCTTTAATCAGATCATTCTTCTCTGATACTGCCCTTTCACTCGGGGTATGCTTCCCATGTTAACCGATGTCCAATTATTTTAGTGCACAAAATCGCCGATGGTGCCGTTGTTTCCAGACCATGACGTCACTTTCCAAAGATGTTCAAGTAAATCAGTTTGCTTGAAGTGTCATATCTGCGAAAATACGAATAACTTTGGGAATTTCCGTAAGATAATTTAAATTACGCACGCATTCTATTCGCGTTTAAAAGCAAAGTGGCTGACATCTGGTGGCCGTACGAGGAACTAGTGTAAGGCAGATAGAATTAGCTAAAATGGCTGACTTACATGTCATTGGTATTGACGGAATACATTCCTCGGATGAAATGGATTTATCAGAGCAAAATAATTCGACACAACCAGACTTATTACCGCTTAAAGTGAACAACACATATTGCAGTGTACCACAGTGTAGCAACAGGCCACGAGATGAGCTGTCATTTCATCATTTTCCTAAAGAAGTAACACTTCGGAAACGTTGGGTGCAACAACTGCGAATCGGGAAAAATGTTTCAAATCATATGAGGGTGTGCAGTGAGCATTTTAATGCCGATGATTACTTTTACGTGGGTAAGTGAGATGGTGCTGTACCAGTTATATTTCTAGTTTTAGATCAGCATTTATATTCAGGCTTTTTGTTAGTAACTACTTGCAATGCTACTTGTCCTTCCTAACCTCATAGGCATAGGCCTAGGTCAATGCCTAGGTGTAGGCATTGAGTTTGTAACTTGTAAGTTGCCTAGGCCCTGGGCCTAGCCTCTAGGTGTGACTTCTAGCCTGCTCAAAATTAAAATGTGAGTTTCTTAGTATTGCTGTCAGGTCCTAGTCATAACCATCACCTATATACTTAATGCCATAACACTACAATCTCAATGTTAGCGCATAGCTCATAGCGGCATATTTACTGCTTTGTAGATCATGTAGGCCTATCCCGTACAAATGACCTGTAACGTGACGTCTACCTTGTCATATTGATGTTAACTTAACCAGTAACAATGGCAATTTAGGAAAATACTGGTAATCCAATAACACTCCAAGCCTAGGGCTTACATAGGCTCAACAATCAACATTGAAATAATATGGAAGAAGGCTTATGTAATGGATAAACCATTTTGTTGTAACAGAAGCCTACCATATTCCTAATTTTTCACAGGCCCAATAACTAAGCGACGACGATTGAAAAAATATGCTTATCCGTCGTGTAAACTACCTTCTACAACACATACAACAGTCAAAAATGCAAGTAACGTGGCTTCGAGTTCACGAAGGGCCACAAGAGTTGCAGAAAGGACAGAGAAAGCGTTGCGATTGTGTGACATTCAAAGGTAGGGATAGGACTGCATGCTAATATGGTTTTTCTATTCATCTATTCCCTAACGTTTTAATTTGTATTATAATAATTTACCTTTTGTGGCCATCATGCCAACATCTTTTGTCGCTCTTAGTTTCTAAATAATAAATTATACCGTACAAGTATCAATTATTATGTATCATAGATTTATTGTAAAAGTAACAAGTATCAATTACGTATCATGGATTTATGGGCATTCAATGTGTTATTTATATTTAGTATGAGTTGTAGGGCCTACATTGTCCATAGTCTTCAAAGTAAATTTCAATGTTGTTTATTTTTCCAGTGATTGTTCTGGTGCATGCGACACAGTTGTTGAAGTGCCCACCGATGGAGTTGATAGAGAGCTGGTGGCGGCAGAAGCTCTTATTGAACTCCAAACTGCGTTAACAGAACAGGGTAACGAGAGTGAAGATGTACCGGTAGCAGAAAAGGCGATGACTGATCAAGCTGCTTGCCGCTGCCATTCACAAGATGTGGTGTCACAACAACAAAAAGTCACGTTATTGAATATGATCAAGACCAACAGTGATTTGAATGCGTTTACTGGTATCCACAGTCTGACTCTGCTAGACTCAATATCAAGAGCTGCAGAGATGCTACAGGATGGGGATAGTGGTTGTATGAACCTACAACTAGACATTACGGAGAGAATTGTCCTGACTCTGGTCAAGGTCAAGTTAAACATCAGCTTCAAGTGTATCTCAGTTCTTTTTGGCATCTCCATCACCACGTGCATCAGCTATTTTAAATTAACGTTAAATTTGTTAAGTAGCCTCATGGAGACAGTAGTAGTTTGGCCTTCAAAAGAAGATATTTTAAAGAACATGCCCACTTGTTTTGCTAAATATAAAGACACTCGAGTGGTACTGGATTGTACGGAGACTCCTGTTGAAAAACCGTCGTGCTTGAAATGCAGATTGAGCACATATTCCCATTACAAGGGAAGGAACACCATCAAGTTTATGGTCGGTGTAGCCCCAGAAGGACTCATCACATTTTGTAGTGCCGTGTATGGTGGTCGAGCCTCAGACAAGGCAATATACCTCCAGTCTGGGTTAATGAGGGAGCTAATCCCGTTTGTCGATGCTGTCATGTCTGACAAAGGATTTCTGGTGGAACCAGAATGTTTGATGAGCGGCATCAAATTAATCCGTCCACCGTTCTTGGGAAAGAAAAAACAGTTTAGTGTAGCCGATGGTGAGCTAACGGCAGAAATTGCCAGGGCTCGAGTGCATGTCGAACGTTCTATTCAACGTTTCAAGGTGTTTCGACTGTTGAAAACTCAGTTACCGTGGAACCTGGTGGCCTATGCAGACGATATTGTGAAGATAGTTGCTGGTTTGGTGAACTTGTCAAACCCTATTTTAGCAATGGACAAGTTTTGAAAAACAATCAATAAACATAGGCCTACCTAATCATATTATTATTATTATAACCGACAAACATTTTTTATTCTTACTCGTGTGTTACTGTTACACGTCTCACAAACAATCGTAGTTTTATTATTATATTTAGGTGAACCAACAAACATTCGTTGTGTTTTTGTTTTCTTAATATTACTTCTCGTGTGCGTGCCTACAACAAACATTCGTTTAGTGACATTGCATTTCATTCTTGTCCGTGGTTTAACCTTTCCACGTTAAAATAAAAAGACCCCGTAGATAGTTGAGACCGTGGCGTGGTTATGGGGCTTTAAACTAACATCAACTAACATCCCTTCGTCGCAAATGGAGTCAAGTCGGGCATGGGTTCGAGTCTTGCATAAATGTTTTTATGGAAACATTCTTGAATCTTCACTGAAAATCTTAAAAATCTTATTTCATCATCTTATCTTATTTTTCGGTCTTATTATTGTTCACTTCTTATTTAAGTTCAAGTTCCTTTTCTTACCATACTACTCCTCTGCTATTAGTAATTATAATATTATCTGATGACAATGTTTACACATTGAAAAATGTATTACAACAGCTAATAAAATACAAATACACAAATACAAATGCATATATCCTTTATCATTAGTTTTGAAGGTACAATGAACACCAGCTCTCGACTGATCAGAATGGACCGCATAAATCAACACTCATTCATGCAATTTTATTTTGTCTTTCATTTACTTACCTCTTCTTAGTAACCTTCTGTATAACTGCAAAAGAGTTACGTCATTTGACTTCTTATTGGAGCTAGGGGCATTACAGTCAGGTTCTTTGCTGATTTTTGTAAAAAAATTAGATTAGGCCTACGTAGGGAGTTCATAAGTTGATAAACTGATAGGTTCTATTTTGAATCTGCATTATCATTTATAATTGACACTAATATCAAGATTCCAGCTGGTAAGCATCACATGTCCATAATATCAGTATTTCATTCTATTTGTTCTTAGTGTTTTGTGCAAGTGTTTTATAATTCAAGTATCACTAATACTTAGTAATAAGATTTCTGGAAACCCATACAACTTATTGATATAAAATAGGCCTCAAGTATTTGAAGTAAAATTTATCAAGTGATTCAAAAAAAAATATTGTAGCCTCTTCAAGTGTTGTATGGCAATTGTATTTGTAAATTATCGTTCCAACCCCCAACTTTCTACAAACTCGCTCACTACAGACACTACTATTGCAAGGTGCTGATAGCAACGTGGAAAGAACAGGATGGAGAAACGGAGGGTGTGCAAGGGTAGCAAATGATGATGGTCCAGAGATAATTACTCGAATGCCAGGAAGTGCATCCTATAATAAATAAAAGGTAATAATTGAAACAAAATTGAGAAAACATTTGACTAGACATTAGTTAGGTATGCATTTTTTATTTGTATTTTCAATCAATATAAATTCCAGAACCTTGTTCTAACCAGGCAACCCATGCCCGACTTGACTTCGTTTGCGACGAAGGGATGTTAGTTGATGTTAGTTTAAAGCCCCATAACCACGCCACGGTCTCAACTATCTACGGGGTCTTTTTATTTTAACGTGGAAAGGTTAAACCACGGACAAGAATGAAATGCAATGTCACTAAACGAATGTTTGTTGTAGGCACGCACACGAGAAGTAATATTAAGAAAACAAAAACACAACGAATGTTTGTTGGTTCACCTAAATATAATAATAAAACTACGATTGTTTGTGAGACGTGTAACAGTAACACACGAGTAAGAATAAAAAATGTTTGTCGGTTATGGTAATAATTATAAGCCTATCACTACGAAAGTTTGTAGGTTGAAATATAGAACAATAACACACGAGAGGTAAGAATAAAAAGAAAAAATGTTTGTTGGTAATAATATATAACTACGATTGTTTGTAGGTTTAGATATTGGAATAAAAAATTCGGAATCAACTAACGAAAGTTTGTAGGTTGAGACAGAACAATGACACACGAGACAAACGAACAATGACACACGAAGAATAGAAAGAAAAAACGTGTGTTTGTGATAACGATAATGAAATAATTATATAACTACGATTGTTTGTAGGGTTAGATATATAACAATAACACAATTCGTGAATCAACTAATGTTTGTTGCACACAGGAATGATAAAACAAGGAATGTTTGTTGGTTGTTTTTCAAAACTCAACTACAATTAGCCACAAGGAACGGTAACAACTTATGAAAATAAATACTACGTAGGCTAGTTACAAGCTGTTCAGCAAAGGCTTCGTCGAAAGGTACCTCAATGATAAGATTCTCATCGGTAAATTTTGAGTACAAAAGAAAATCACACACATCAAGGCCAGTTAGGAGCATGCCTAGCTGTACTTGTCCATAGTACTTATGTTTATTCCTCAACTCTACTTTCCCTCCTGTGACCGTGACGCAACTCAACTTACTCGCCATCTCTAAACCACTTGAGGACCTTCCCTCCATCAAACACTTCACTTCAATTAAGCGTCCTGTTGCGCCAACAATGCCGTCCGGACTATATCCCATCCAAGGAACATTGGGGTTTACTATGATGCCTAGCTTTGTCACATGATTGTTAGTTTGGCGTTCGTAAGCACTAATAGCGATGGGCTCATTCACTAAACCGTAGGTAGTGTGACTGTTGCCTTTAAAGGAACTGAATAATATAGACTTCAATTTGGCCTCCCAATTCCTCTCAATCTTGCTAGGTTTGCTATACGTGTAGAGTTCATAGCAACGGCTCCCAGTAATCCTAGTCTTCCGGAAGGAATGCCAGAGGTCCCCTACTTGGCCCGTTGTGTCGGAGCACATATCTATTGCCTCACTGGAGCTCACTATAACCCGATCTCTGTAGAAGTTTGCCTCGACTGGTGAGAGGCTTGCCACCTGGATGACGTCGATTTCCGCAGATCGTTGTACTGTCGCTCGCCTCGACAATATACAACTTGAAGCGAAGGCTTTGTCTTCTTCCGAAGGTGTTGGGCTATTTATAGTATTATCTAGCTCAATTTCTTCGTCGACGCCAGAAGATTTTGAAGCGGAGCGTTGGTTTGCCATATGTACTGCAATGGCCGAGTTTGGTGCGCCTATCAATTCATTAAAAATAATAATCATTATAGGCCTTATCACTAGTTGAAATGAATTACAGCAAACCAGTCTTACATCTGCCACTGACCTTTGAAATATAGCCTATTAAAATTAAGCTAATAAAAACTTGACAGAACAATAAAATTTGCATTTTTCACTAATCACCAGTCTCACATCTGCCATTGAACTTTGAAATATAGCCTATTGAAATTAAACTAATACAACTTGACAGAACAATGAAATTTGCACTTTTTACTAATCAGTAATCAACACTCATTTCAAACCTACCTTCCAATAACGTATTGCGCAGCAAATCAAACATTTCAGGAGTTTTCCTGCGTGGCTGGTATCGTCCACTGTAGGGCATTTGTTTCTTTTCTGTATGGCAGAAATTCCTAGCAGGAACTGCCTCATACATGGCCTTTGCCTGAGCTTTTATTTTTCCCCATTGTTGCGTAATATCGGTGCAACTCAGGTCCTCAAGGTTTTCCAAGGAATTCCTGCAAAATACCACACCAAAGTGCTATGTTGAAACCAAAATGATACTGTACATCTTTTTATTAGCATCACTGTCAATTAGTAAATTAGTATTCACCAATACATTTACTATAGATAAGAGCAAAATACAATATACTAGAATATATATTTTATTAAATTTTAATGCTGCTAAAACGACCCCATCAACAGCTACGTTATACGGGGGTACAAATGAGCGGGTGATAATGAAACAATGAAGTGATGATAAGTGAAAAAACCTTCACAAAAACCCATGCCGTAGAATTTTTTCCCATGCTACATGCGAACCCAAGCTCGACCTGACTTCAGTTCCCAACGCAGAGCGATAGTCGACTGAGTCACGTGGGCGGCTACTATAATATAGTATGTCTACTGTTTCAATATAAAATGGTATAATTCCCCCATGGTTGAGATGCGCTCGAACTGGCAGCAGGTATACACACTATGTAGATCATCTTTTTTTATATATAAAATGGCATAATTCCTCCATGGTTGAGATGCGCTCGAACTGGCAGCAGGTTACCTTCTTTTTTTCTTGCTGGCAATGAAGCGTAGCGATATACCATATTCATATTTTTTTTTTCTTGTTTGCAGTGAAGCTTACTTATATATTCAATCACCAATAAACTAGAAAAATACAATGATTTATTCAAATTGTATTGAAGGGTAGGCCTACTATTTAAATTATCGAAATGAAAATTATTGCATTGTAAGCTATGCCTAGGCCAAAATTGAAAGAGCATGAGGCCTAGTCTTAGGGGCGTGCTAGGGCTAGGCTGGGCACAATGCATGAGCCTAGTAATTAGGGCTCAGCACAATATTATGACAAAACCATTGCAAAACTGCTGATAGAAACATGGGTCTGTCCCAAGAAAAACAGGGAATGGCCTGGGTAAGGCATATGCCTGCACTGAAAGAGCATGTTGCCTAGGGCTTACTCTTAGAGGCCTGCTAGGGCTCGTTAGGCACGGGGCCTAGTAATGGGTATCAGCACAATATCAAGGCAATACAGCTAATAGCATCATAGACCTACCCCACTGGAAGCAGGGCTAGGTGCTAGGTTAATTGCATAAAATGTAGGCCAGGCCTAGTCTAGGCATGGTCTAGGTTTGTGTAAGGTTAGGTTATGTTACTCACCTGTTCAAGAAGAGAAGCACAGCCAAGATATGCTTACACTTATTCGACCCAGCTTTGCATGAGCAAACTGCATCATCAATAGCCTTCGTTTCGTTGATGATCACTCTAATTTCGTGTGGCTTCCCATCGAGGCACGATGTTTGTAGACAAAGGCCTAGCAGAGTGATCGAAAGGGTATCTTCACTGCGGCTCAATATACCACACTCCATCAAATGGTTGGAATTAAGGATGGCCGATCCCTCGACATACGGTCGAGTGCACACACCCATATACTCCATTATATTGTGAATTTCCACCACTGGTATGGCCATTTTATATTAAAAAAAAAAAAAAAACTAGTGACACTACGTAAAATCACGTGTCTACGCCGTGTTCCACAGAATTTCTATCTGCCTTACGTCAGCCATGTTGGAAATCGACGGTGGCGCCCCTGGTTCACTTTTAAACGCGAATTAGGCCGTGACTTCGCGAGTTCACCAACTTGTAACTTTGTTTATGATGATAAATGATATGAAAGATTGTATTCAATAATATAACGAATTCGGAATATCACCGGGACAAGTTCTTGAATGATGTTCATTGCTTGGGTCAACATAAATATCGTTCACGTCTAAATCTGGGTAAGCCTATAGGCCCTCGCCAAAATGTAGATATGACATAACCTCAATAACGTCGCGAGAAATTGACAGAATATTGTGACAAGAATGACAGTTGAAAAGAATGACAATTGTTCGAAGTTGGAACTTTAGATACCAGGGTGCAGTACATACCAGACCATGACGTCATTTTTGCCTGCGCGAGCAAATATGCGCGAACCCGTCCAAATAGCCCGAGTGAAAGGGCAGTATAAGAAATGAATGATTTGAATAAAGAAGGCTGTGGGTTAAACACATTCTTCGTAATCATGGACATGTTTGTATTTGATTTATTGTGGATTATAGTCAAGTCATTAGACAACATTCGCAATTTCATCCTCAATTCAGGACAACATACTTTCTATTTTATGAGACATCAAAATTTTCCATAATCATCTTTATTCTTTATATATTTTTTTAATAACATCGAAACTTGATACAGAATCATTGCTTCCCAATGAAGGCTATAGATGAAAAATAGGATCGTTTAGACGGGGCACCACAAGGGTGATCTCTATACCCCATTATAATCTTTTGAAAACAATGAACTTCAACACCAGAACTGCGCTGTGATCATAATTTTCCATCGCAGATAAAAGTATTTCAGTTTCCAAAAGTCCGAAACACATTATTAGTAGGCCTATAAAACGTTTCTGTGATATATCCGGACATTACCAGCATTGGTATCAAAAGTAAAGTTAGTAAATATAACACACGAATGTTGATATCTTCCACTTTGAACCAAGTTTCTTTGGCAATATTCTCTTCTTTCCATTAAAAACAGATGTGAAGTTTATCATTATACAAAAGGAGAGAAAAATGAGTGATGGGCTCAAAATAGTAGTATATATAATGTAATCATAATATAATATAATTTAATGCCTTTATGATAATGTAGTGTAATTCAACATAATTTATTTTCAATCAATTATTCCATTTCATTTTCAATTATTGAATTTGTTGAACACTTCCAATATTCCATGTATTATTCCTGAATTATCTTTTTGTATATTGTATATTGTTAATTGAGTGCAAGCTGAATCCTTGTTGTCACTCTTGTATGCATGATCAGGGCCCTTATTCTCGAGATTATGAGATGAGATTATTTAGGTGGAATTCTAGTAATCTCACTGAAAATGGCTGATTGGTATTCTCGAATCACTAATTTCACATTTCATGGTAATCCACATTTCACTTGAAAATCTCACCACCCATTTGGTTAGTGAAATGTCAAAGTGAGTTGTAAAATATTGTACATAGAACTCGAGAAGGCTGTGCTTCACTGCCACTAGGATAATTAACTAGGGAAGGCAGTGCATCCTATTTGCTTACATTTTCACTGGCTGCTATTGGCTATCTCTGCTAGCCTCCAAAAGGGTATCTCTCATATAATAAAAACAATTTAATTACATATTTCACGATTTTTCAACTCGGGAATAGCAAAACGGTGAGAAGTGAGATAAAAAAGTGGAATAAGATAATAATCTCATCTCATAATCTCAAGAATAAGGGTCCAGCTGTCAAATAAACGGATACAATATGTTCAGACAGAAAGCCATTACGATCGTTTATATGTTGACACTCGAAGTGTATCGCAAGGGTAACTCTCTCAACCCCCCTCCCCTGTACCTACCCCTTGTCCTCACATAGCATGACTAGCATTGCGCGCTAGTCGTTATAAGTGCTCACTCCATTGCATGACGCGACGGGGTAGCTGGGACAATCTTGCATTTTACTTTCACTTTTTATTGCCTAAAGGCCGGTTCACAATTGAAATATTGATTATGGAATATGGAATATGGTATATGGTATAGTGTTATAGTGACATAGGTGGGCCACAATAGCCGTTTATTTCAACTGTAGGTTCGCCAGTAGTTCACCGGAAAATCCGGTTCACTGCCCCCTTAAATCACCATATCTGTCTTGAATAGTTCGAGTTTCAGTGGCAGTGACAACAGCTGTACAGATAAACAGAAACCTAACCATAAAACTCATCGAGAAATTAGTTTTTCGAGTAAATGCACGGATAGCGCTCCACTAGCGAAATCAATATTTCTTCGCTATTTCTATCATCATCCGGATTATCTATTTCGAATTCCACTCCAGCATTAAAAATGTAATTATCCATCTTGAGAGTTGGGCTAAGAGTGTCTAACTTGACTTCAAATAAAATACAACAAAACACATTAATGGTAGTCATTTGACTCCAGTAGTAGCGACACCTGATTGGTCAGAATTTTGCTGTTATAAGGAATAGTCATAAGAAATGGATTTATTTCATTTCTTATTCCATATTCCATATCACTAAACCACATTTTTTCATTGTGAACGGTAACACGGAAATGCCATCATCCATTTCGCTTAAACACTATACCATATACCATATTCCATATTCCATAATCAATATTTCAATTGTGAACCGGCCTTAACCCAATTACTTATTGCATATGGCTAGTCGTTTGAAATAATATGAGTAAAGAAAGAATATAATTTTATAATATTAGGATGATATTATTTTAATTTAAATGTTTGGTTGAACCTATGACTATCAATAACGTAACGGGATAAGCAACATGGCGCTTTCCTTTCGCACCATGCGTATATCAAAGGGATGCCGCCTCACAAATGTAATGATGATTTGCTGGTATTGCTGTATGTTGATCTATACAAGTAATAGATGTAATGCAATCTGTGAATCCAGCTCTTTCCAACTGCATTAAGCAATATTGGAATAAATTTCATTCGAATTGGCCAATCTAAATTTAAAATACGTCTGTGAAAGCATTTAGTCCCCTAGTCAAGAGCCCTACTGCTATATTCACCATTTGATAACTGGATAATAACTCATCATCTACGAGAAAGGTCAGAAACAATGCAAGTATACAACTATGTACTACACACTGAAATACGAGTCTAATACGTACGATTTGGTTTGAAATTGCGAATCTCAGAAATGTACAGGAAAGCGCGCTGATTCCATCATGGTGAAAAAGGCCTAATGTTAAAAGGTTAGGACTTACGCCATGTTGCTTATCCCGTTACGTTATTGATAGTTATAGGTTGAACAGGTACATTAATTTGCCCCCCCCCCCTCCACATTTGAAATTCAAATTTTTTCTGAACGCATTGAAATGTGCTTGTTTTGTGCTGAAATGTGTTGTTGGAAAATCGTTTTGTGCTGGTACCGATTGTTTGTTGTTCCAGATTCAGTGTGGGTAGACGGGGTCGACCACGATGAATGTGGAATAACTTATAATCGGTACCAGCACGATTCTCCGACAGCACATTTCAGCACAAAAGGAGCACAATTGAAAAACATCATCAAAAACATTTATCCCGAATATCGTCCCGTGTGAAGATACTCTCCCGAAAATGATTCTTTTTATCCATTTTCTTTTTATTCTATTTACATTTTTTGTTGTTGTTATATGATTATCCCCCTCCCCATTCACTTTCTACATAATCAACAATCAAATACTTGGTTATTGATAAATGTGTTTTGGATATCATTTTCGATACTCTCTTATTCATCAGCCGTCACCTCGCAATACAATGTATACAATATTATCGCATACCACTGTGATTGGTCTGTTTACAGGCGCTATATGGGAGGGAGGAGGGGGGGGGGGGGCACCACTGCTGTAGTTCTGCTGTAGAATTTTGTGGCAAGTTTAGTACAAACAGTGATTTTATAAATTTGATGGGGACTTTAGCTCTAAAGGAGTATTGCTATTTGGTTCAACCATCTATACACACATTCATGGGATCATAATTCGTCAAGTTCACTTCATTTTTATATTGTTTTCATTTCACTGTTCATTGATGAGCGTAGCGAAGTCTCCATCCCACTCTTATAGGGCTTTGTCTGTGTTTTTTTTTTTTGTGTTCTGTTTTTTTGTTTGTAAGCACTCCACAGGTCGCAAGGGTTGACTGATCAACATGCAACTTTTTTTGTACACGCAAACTCATCCAACTTAGAACTGTATAGTTTTTGAAATGAATCGGTCGGACCGATTTTGAGAAAAATCATCTCAAAGTTTCTAAAAACCCCATAAGATTTGGCTGGGCGGAAAATGTTGAAAAATAAAATCTCTCCAAATGGGATGAAATTTTCTCTAAATGTGTATACATGGATTTTATACATTATTACGATTTTGTAAGCAATTCTGATCAGTCGTTTTAAAGAAACAAAATAAAATGACTGATAATATTCATAAAATATATCAGAAAAATTGTGACAGAATTAAGTTGTCGAGATTCACTGCTTTCTAGATTCAAGAGTTGACCAACAATGAAGTATTTTTTATATGCGTCAAGGTGTGTAGAATACCGGAGTCAATGAAGTGGCAAGAGTAGAACTACTTTAACGACTTTTATAGCTTATTCAGATATCAAGGTGTTTAGAATACCACAGAGTCGATAAAGTAGCAAGGGTAGAACTACTTCAACGACTTTTATACCCTTTTGGGATATCTCGCTCATTTTACAACGCATATTTCGCATTTGACTAGTACTAATACCTTCTCAATATGCTCTACCATCATTTTTACTATAATCATTCATTTTGGAGTTATTATTATTATTTGAATATTTTTTTACCTAATTCGTTATCATCAATCATTGGTTTTTTTCTCCTCAATTAATTCATATTTTATTATTATTATTTGCCTTTGGCAATCATATATGGGACGGCACAATCTTCATTAAATGAAGATTTAGATATACATACAATTCTTTTCAATGAATACAACGCTATCTGATAATGTCTTGGGCTGGGGCCCCTTGCATATTGCTTGAATACTGTGCCTTGATACAGTCCTGCGTCGAATGTATGCGTCGTTTGACAGCTAGTTTCGGTTCTAATTCAGTCAATATTCTCTTCAGGATGCATTTTATGTGTCTTTATCGACCGATCCAACTGACCGCACGTAGCATGCGTGTCTATAAACCTAGTTCCGCTGACAAAATCCCAATATAGGTTTATTAATATTTATTCCCCTTATTTTCTGACGCCGTTCAACTCTATAATCTTTTGTTATTCGAAAAATAATATGATCACAGTATATTTAGTATAGCTACACAATGCTTCAGTAGCGTCACTTGGTTAGCCGTGCTTGCAGCAAAAACATGACTGCGCATGTCAAGTCGCTCCTGGTGTTCGTGCGTCGAACTGCACGTAGTTGCGCGCGCAACTGAGTTACTTCTGGCCCTGGGGTTGTGTGAGCTCTCTACGTGATTGGTGGTAACAACGTGATACGCAGCATAGACGCCGCAGTCTCAAGAGCGCTGTCGTCGACTTGCCAATCTGAATCCCAATATCATCATTGCCAAAGTGTAACTATACTAATTCCTTAGTCAGTCAAAACTTTTTCCACAGTTGACGACTCGCAGTCTCCGTCCCCT